>CM070765.1:13631651-14073773 GCA_036346245.1 Bonia amplexicaulis
GGCGTCGGCAATCTGGCCATGAGCTGCACACGCGCTCGGTACCGCCAAGTGGCGGTGAATTATTTGCCCCGGCCGTCGTTACTTGCTGACTTCTACATATAATCCGATTTAATGAGTAGCTGGTGAAAGATAGGAATTGATTGACAACTTGGCTTTTCCGTATTGCTCGAAAATGATATAATTTTTCTACAAAAGATTTGGGTGTGTTGGCTTATAAATTTGGATACAAGAATAATCTAACAACGGTTCTCCGTTCCATTCCTAGTATTTAGTGATTCTTGGAAAGAAAATGCTTCGATTTTCTTGTATATAATCGATTTTCTTGTATATTAATCCTGCATATTGCTTGGTATTGTATATTTGCTTATATGGTTTGATCCTTCTTAACAAGCTACACAGTGTGAAGGTTGGTTTAGATATTGGATTTGCTCCATTTCTTATGTGCTGTCATTCATGAACCATTCAAAAGATTGTATTTGGTACACATGGATGTGTTATGAGGTATTGAGCAGTCCAAAACTGCATCTTAGCCTCTTGTTCACAGAAGTGCAATTTGTTTTCTTTTTCCTTTTGTTGAGTTCTGAGAAAAAAAAGTGCCATCTAATATCCTGTTGGATTGCTTGAAATGAGATGAGTTTGCTCAAATGAAAATTTGATGTCTTGGCTTAGTATGTAAGAATAATCCAAGTCCACCAACGGTTCTCTGAAATGCAAAGCTAGGATTTAGTCATTCTTAGAGCAAAATTCTTGGATCGTGATGCATATTTCCTGCATCATTACTGGTTAGGCTGTCAGAGTATTTTTTCCATGGTATGCTCCTTGTTGACAAGCTGCAGTGTGTGATGATTGGTTTCTGTATGGGGTTTGCTCAATTTCTGTGTGTGCTGACATGCTGCAGTGCATGATAATTTTACAATTATTTACCAAATTGTATATGAAAATTTTGGTACGGCATACTCTTTGGTAAAATCCTGGGTCCGCTACTGAACGGGTGATGACGCCTTGACAACGTAAGATGATCAGGAGACCGTCGCACCCGCCCCTGAGCTACTGGAGTCGACTGCACCGCTGCCTGTGTGCCCTTCGGTACATCGGTGAGAGCACTCCTAGAGAGAACCTCTGGTGGTGTGCCCCGAGGTGCAGATCCAGACGCCTGCCCGGCCCACTCCGAGAAGTACTGGTCACAAGCTCCATTGTCCGGGCTCGCGGAGGTGCCCATCCCCTGCTCGGGGGGAAAAGATCTGCAAAAGTAATATCGTTAGTTTGTGATGTAAAGCATTGCGATAAAACCGAGATCGTACGATACGTACCCTCAGTTGGCGCCATCGAGCCTGGAGGAGAGATGTACGACGTGGAGTACACCCGTTGTGTGAGGAAGCCAGATATGAATGGCATCCAAAGATGAGATATGGGTAGCAAAAAATGGAGGGAATTAGCATCCAACAAAAAAAAAGCAGTGAAGAATAGAAATGGAGAGAGTTACGTATAAATGTATTCTTATATAACAGTAAGACCTAATGCATATTCGATTAATCTACACCATTATAACATGGATCCATTAAAAATAAGTGGTATACATCTACCACGTTTTCCTCCAATTACGTGTAAAAATCACCTGCAAGAGTTGTCATCCATTTTTTTTAAAAAAAATCACCTGCAAACTCCCCAGAAACCAGATATAGATGGGCCGAGCCTATTAAGAAACCAGCCTGGTCAAAATCAGCCCATTACATAAATTCAGAATCTGCCGATCCCAACACTAGCTTCCTACGTCCTTATAAACCGATCACGTAATGGAGTTACACACACTACTTGTGATTTCCACACATGTATGATCGATCTCCTTCAATATACATATGCAAACTAGTTATTCTCTTACTTGCTTCTTTCTTATAAAATTGGTTACACGTCTTTTTATTAGTGTGCTAATATTTTTCTACTAACATATGTACTCAGATTCCAAGTCATAAATAATACATAAAGATGGATTCTACTACAAACTCGAATTAAACTCTAAACCAAAATTATTTCCATTGTTGACCTGACCGTGCGCGACGTCATCTTCTCCCGGATCGCTGCAGCCTACGGCGTCGACCGCAACGACAATGGTGCCTGCTCCGAAATGGGAGAGAGCTCTGTGGTGGCTGCTCGGACGGGACTGTCCGACCCAAAAAAAAACAAAAAGTTCCACGTTACATATGACCGATGGATCGCCATGACCTACACTGTCCCGTTAAACCATATATACTAGCTGGTCTGCTAGTGCTGTGTACATAGAATCAATGTTGCACGTTGCAACACCGGAATTTTATCGGAATACTAGCTGGTGCTGTGTACATAGAATCAATGTTGCATGTTGCAACACTCGAATTTTATTGGAACTAGCAAGGTGGCCCGCGAAATTGTGTGGGCATCATTCTTAAAATACGTTTAAATAATTTGATAATATATATGTAATTTACTTTTTTAAAAATAGATTGTTGCATAGCTTTATTTATGATATTTTAATATTATATATTAGAAGAAGAGAGTTTAAGCGCACAGTGAGTATGGCACAAGGCCAACTGACGCTTGAGCTGACAGCCTCACAGGCGCCTTTACCTCCCACTCCTTTTTTTACATCCCTAGTGACTAAAAGCTCTTGGATAACATATGCATGAATAGTGGTGCCAACGGTAAAACAAGCATTCATTTTCTCAATTTTATCAAATTACATAAGAATGTGCAAATATCAAATTGTCTAGCTCAGAATGCAACAACACATGAATCACAAACATCATCATTTGGATTAAAGACTTGAGCCTAGCTACTTCAGCATTTAGATTTCAATAACGAAGTACTGCTTCTTCAACAACTTCTTGCATTTTCTTAAATCTTTGTCCAAGCACACAATAACATGAGGCAACTCATTGTACAAGGGCTTTACCTCATTCGATTTGCTGTAGAGATCATCATGGCTTGTTGCTTGCTATGAAGCACATGCCAATGAAATCATATGCCTTCTTCTTACCTCGTGGATTATCCTCGCCGTTCTTAGTCCCCGAGTCAACATGCAACTTGCTATCGTTTCTACAAAAAGCAACAACTACAACGTAAAAATATGTGCTAACTGTTACTGTAGGAACAAACATTTTATTCTGGAGACTTTTTTAATCCAACACTTCCACTCCCACTTTAGGGAAAACTAAAATATCTAATTAGACAAAACCATTCATTACCACTTATTGGCCTCACAAATACAGATTGCAAACTGACACAAGCATTAACTTAATCTACTCCAGCAAGACCTGTGAATGGCCAAAGCATCTCAAAATTTCAAATCAGCCAAGGTTCTTACAAGTCGACATAATCATATTATGCTGGTTTTTCCAACAAGATTGAACTCCCCGGGCAATGAATCTGACAAATTGGACACTTGCCTCGTTTCCATTAGTGTGCGGTCGCTGTCTAAACGTCAATAACTTCCATCTAGTTAGCACAAAAAATACACACATAACAAAAAAGAAAAAGCAAAAGCAAAATTGGATCTAGAACAAAGATGGACCAATCGTCCCTGCCACATCAGTTGTAGTTTTCCCTAATTCCTTTTGGCAATCACCAGAGCAAAGATGGACCAGAAAACAAAGCACCACTGATTTCCCCTACCGCACCACAAGTAATTTTCCCCACAATCACTCCTCGCGAATTCTCCCAAATTCTACGTACGACATGAAAACACTTAACCGCCCCCAAATCAACGCGTTCCCAATTCTCACATCTAAAACCCGAGAAATCGCTGGTAAACAACGAAATCAAGCGCAAACACCGACTAATTCTTCACGGAGACGACATTAACGAGGAGGAAGCCGCAGCTGTAGAACTTACCGGCGGCGAGCAGGACTATGGAACGCGAAGCGGGCGAGGAGGAGCGCACGACGCGGCGTGCGCTGGGCGCCATCGACGCAGCCCGCAGCGGTAAGAGGAGCATCCGGTCGGTGCCGGCACCACTCCTCCGCGGAGGTCGAGTCGCCGGAGGGAGAAGAATTACCGACGAGTAGGGATGCAAACGGATAAATACGGACGGATAATATCTTTATCATATTTGTTTTTATTTTTTTCTCAGATACAGATATGAATACAGATACCTCGGATACGAATATAAATATGAATAATATCGAATACATATACAGAGTGAACGAATATCTTTACTATTCTAAAAGAAGGAGTTGGTGGTTGGTACAGGCTCTCCCACCCTTCCCACCTTTTTGATAAAAAAAGATACTTTGTCTGACGTGTAGGCCCACCCACCTCTCCCACGTGTTGATGGTTAGACATCCATTCTCCTCTAACCGCTCTATTCTCTCAACTTCTCACCTCTACTTTCCATCCGATCAGAACAACTCTCTTCTATAGTACGATTATCTATATATGCAATTGAGTTTCGTTGCAACGTACGGGTACATAACTAGTGGTCCCAAATATTTATCGGAACATGAAAACCTCTTAAACTATACATCCAAAATTAATGAAAACACATAAATAGTTTATCTTGTCAAAATATTAATGAAATCTAAACAAGCATAAGTATTTTTATCCACAATAGTCATACCATTGTACATATTTTAAATATTCAAATGGTAGTTAATTTTTCTAAAGTCCTAAATAATTTTTAATGGATTTCTACTATTTACATGTGATTAATAAATTAATTAAAAATTTAAATTTGCATCAGAATGATTTATACAAAGTACAAACAATTGTTATGGTGGGCTTAGTTGGGCCGTCTTAATGGGCCTATCTGGGCCGTAGCAGAAGCCATTTGGAAAAGAAGTCTTCCCAGCATTTTGCATTTTTGTTCGTAGGCATTTTTCCTCTCTCACAAAGATCAGCTCGCTCTTCCATCAACAAAAAGACAGAGAGAGAGAGATCAATTCATTATCCCTTTCACAGTACAAAAAACTCTCTCATGTCATCCTCTGCTCACGCAAGTCGCTCGGGCAGATTTTGACACCGCTTCAAACAGCTTCAATTTCTGATTTTTTTTTTGCTTTCGATTTATTTAAGACAGAAAATACTTTGAACATATCGGTTTGTAATTTCAGCTTATTTTAGTTTTTTTAGATTTTTTCTTTTATTTTTCTTTTTATTCATTTGTATTGTTTGCGATGATGTAACTGTTTTTCTCAAATTTTTAATTTTTTTTAAAAAAACTAACAGCCGTATATAAATCATAAGCTGGTTGGCGCAGGTCACAAGAAAAGCAATCCGAGCTTTTCTGGGCGAATACAAAGCTGGGCCACCATAATGGGCTTATCTGAGCCGTAGCCGAAGACATGGGAAAGAACTAGCCTGCTACGGCCCAGGAATTTTCCAGCATTTCGCATTTTTGTTCCTAGGCATTTTTCCTCCCTATCAAAGATCAATTCACTCTTCCATCAACAACAAAAAAAAAAAGATCAATTCATATTCATTTCACAGTACAAAAACATCGCTCATGGTCATCCTCTGCTCACGCAAGTCGGTCGAGCAGATAGATAAAGCCATCCCAGCTCGAACACTGGCACAAGAAAAGCCATCCAAGCTGCAGCTCTTGCAGTAGCTGGTCATCCACAAGACCACAACATGCAAAAGAAAAGCTCTCCCAAGGGAATGCCTGTCTGATGAACCCATTGCAACAAACATTGCATTTGCGGGTCTCCTTCCAATGAAGTTAATTAGTCAATACAGTACAGTAGTACATATACGAATGATGTGACCGTGACGTCATATATACCCAAGTGATATCTAAAGGACCCGGTGATTATTGTCACCATTATTAATTGCATTGACTAATAGGCTCTGTTAGGTCCGCTCGTTAGAGCTTCAATTTTTGACTTCTAACTGTTAGGAAACTGGGCCCATGACCAGTAGTCCTACATGGTTGGGCACCCCACCGTATTCTATAAATAGAGAGACATACCCCTCATTATGGACACACATGATTGAAAGCAATAAAGAAGACCAGGAGTTCTCTCTACCTCTCTTTTGTGTTCATCTATTATTCTGTGATTCTGTGATTGATTCGTTCTTGTTCTAAGCAGAGATCCCGATCGGACTGGTCGCCAGCGTCGGTTTCTCAACACGTTATCAGCACGACTACGCTCCGGTGAACGAGGTAATCATCGAAACACATAATTGTTTTTCTAGATCGCTTTTGAATCCGTATTTTCTTTCGCGTTCTAGATTGATTTTCACGGTGCAAACCGCCCCAATCTACCGCGAGCGATCCGAAATCGTGGCACAATACCGATCGGTAGATTGCGAAACGGGGTAGATGTTGATTGCACTGTGGATTAGAACGATGCAAATCCGCCCCAATGTACCGCGAGTAGATCTGAAATCGCCGGCACAATGCCGATCGGTAGATTGCGAAACGGGGTAGATGTTGATTGCGTCGTAGATTGGAAACAAAATTTTGTACGTTTTTGTTTGATCCTGCATGATCGCTGTACGGAAAATTTTGGCATCGTTTCTTCTGTTTTTGCTCAGCACGGCATCACAGAAAAGAAAAAAAAATTCCCCACCCGCTGCCGCCGGCCACCACCGGCGCCACCGTGCCTTGGCTGCCGCCGAGCAAGCCGCCTCCGCACGAGGTGCGCGGTCCCGACCTCCGGCCCGCCGCCGCTGCCTCCGCCTCGCGCGCCTCGACTGCAGCCGCCCGCCGCCAGTAGCCGCCGCCGCCGCCGCCCACGCGCCCGCCGCAGCCTCGCCTGCCGGCCGCCCAGCCGCCGCCGCCGCCCTCGCCCCACGCCTCGCCTCAGCTGCCCGCCGCCGGCCGCCGTAGCCGCCGCCGCCGCCCGCCCGAGTGCACGGCCGCGCCGCGTCGTCCTCTCCGCCGCTGCCGCTTGCCGGCCGTCGCCGCCGCCTCGGCCGCCGCCACATCGCCGCCGCCACCCATGAAGCGGTGGGGAAACCCTACCGCCCCACCGAACCGCCAAAAACGGCCTTATTGGGCGATCGGTGAAATTTTGCAAACCCCCGATTCGAAAAATACGAAAAGTCCTTCAAACTTGCAAACAGGTCCCAGAAATTGTAGAATTCACTAAAAATTGATATTCTAGCATAAAAAGGCCTCGGGAATCCGAATTTTGAATGATTTTTAGCATTTGAAGCTTATTTATTTCTGCCATTATATTTTTCTGTATTTTCTGTATTTATTTACTGTTTTTGATTAATTGTAATTGTTTAAATTGCTTTTAATCACTGAAATTAGCAGTAAAATTATAGAAATTCACAGAAAATTCTGAAAAAATTACGAGAACCTTTTGTACCTTTTATTTACCCGCATTAAATTATTCCATGCATGTTTACCTGAAGTAAACTTATTTTATTCCGTTTGTATGCATGTAGATGACTGGCATCACGAACCGGGAGTTCGAGGAGCTGGCCCAGCATGGCCGAAACTATCTGACGTGGGCATCCGATGTCGAGATAGTACTTGGAGCCAAGCGGCTCCGCGCAGCTATTGGGATAAGCGGACTGAATGACGCCCAACCCACGCCCGAGGAGAATGATCAGGCACTTCATTTTCTTCGGCACCACCTTTGCCTTACTCTCAAGAATGAGTATATGGCGGAGAAAAGCGCGCTAGCACTATGGACCGCACTCCAGAAGCGGTTTGAGAGGCTAAAGTACCCCATCCTTCCTCAAGCAGAGCAAGAATAGGTCAGACTGAGGTTTGCCGACTTTAAGACGGTCGGGGAGTACAATTCTGCCTTGCACAGGATTTGTACCAATCTTCAACTCTGTGGCAAGCAGATCACAGATGAGCAGAAGATCGAAAAGACCCTGTCCACTTTACATCCCAACGCTGTTCAATCCGCCCGCAACTATCATCAAGACGGCTACAAGGAGTACGCCGAATTGATTGACATGATGCAGGTTGCGGAGGCTCAGGACGAAATTCTCCGCAAGAATTACGTCACTCAGCCACTGGAGAGCTCCGCTGGCCGTGAGGCCAACGCTGGGAGCTACAAGGTGCGAAGGCCCTTGATGAAAAGAAGGGGAAAGAAGGGTAAGGCCACTGCCCCGAAAGGCAAATCAGATGCTCCAAATAACAGAAAGGCTGTGAAAAGTGGCAAGACCTATGGCCAGCAGAACCAGGGTTGCTACAAGTGTGGCAAGTGGGGGCATTGGTCGCGGGTCTGCAAAGAGCCGCAACATGTAATTGATGCCCACCAAGCCAAAAAGAGGAATGGCAAAGGGCAGCCCGAAACTCACTTTGCATTAGTTGAGGGGGAGCATTCTGAACAGTTGCCTGAGTTGATGGAGGTTGAGACCATCCCGGCAACAACATCCCCTTACGACCTAGAGGCAGCCACTGCCATGATTTCTCTTGAAGAGAATATCACTTCTGACAAGATAGCCGAAGAAGTCGATGATTTCTTAATCGACTCGTCTAATGCATGTAATGCATGAGACGTTAATTGTCATTATTTTATGTTAAAATGGACAAGTTAGATCTTGCATGGTTGGTACTTTAGGATTTATTATCTCGTGATGGTTGGATGATTTTGGAATAATTCATTCATTTATTCAGTTTATGATGGCATGATATGTTTTAATATTGATGTATTTTGTTTATGTATTGAATGTCTTCTAATACATATTAATTAAATACGTTATATTAGAACACGTGTGGCGCCCTATGGAGGAAGTATGCCTTGCTGATAGCGGCAAAACGAATACCATCTTAAGAGAGACTAAGTATTTCCAGTCGATCCGTAAGAGCACCGGCAGCCTTACGACAATCGCCGGAAGCGATGCTTGTATAATTGGTTCCGGAAGAGCCACAATTACACTCCCAATGGGCACAACCTTGGTCATTGAAGAAGCCTTATTGTTCCCAGAATCGACTAGAACTCTCTTAAGTTTTAAAGATATTCGCGCCAATGGTTTCCATAAAGATCGATGAAGAGTACGGAAGGAATACCTACTCATTTCAAAGCGCGAAGTGAATGAAAAAAGGGTATTAGAAAAACTTCCTTCACTAGAAACGGGGCTATATTATACCAACATTAAGGCACTGCACCTACAACGTCACGAAGATGATTTTGAAGCTCGAACTCTTACATCTTTGGCATGATGATTAGGCCACCCGTGTCTTAGGATGATGAGAAACATAATAAATAATTCACAAGGTCATAATATTAATGTGAAGAATTTCCGAATCACTCAAGATTTTGTGTGCCCCGCATGTGCCAACGGAAATTAATTACTAGACCCTCCACTACGAAAGTGAAGGATGAAGTACGCATTCTCGAACGCATCCAGGAGACATTTGCGGTCCCATTCAGCCCATCTCGGGGCCATTTAAGTATTTTATGGTGCTCATTGACGCTTCTTCGAAGTGGTCATATGTGGGTTTGTTGTCCACAAGAAACCACGCCTTTGCAAAATTGATCTCGCAGATCATTCGCATCAGAAATGTGTTTCCTGATCATCATATCAAGTCCATCAGAATGGACAACGCCGGAGAATTTACTTCAAATGCATTTGATGATTATTGCATGGCGATGGGTATTGCGATTGAGCACTGCATCGCATGTCCATACCCAGAATGGTTTGGCAGAAGCTTTAATCAAGAGAATTAAATTTATTGCTCGCCCTCTTTTGCATAAAAGTAATTTACCAGCTACATGTTGGGGACATGCAGTACTTCATGCAGCAAATCTCATCAACCTTAGACCTTCGGCCTACAACATCCATTCACCTATGCAGCTAGCGCAAGGGTCACCACCGAAGCTTTCTCATCTTAGGAGGTTTGGATGCAAGGTTTACGTACCTATACCACCTCCACAGCGTACTGCAATGGGCCCACTCCGGAAGACTGGGATATACGTTGGTTATGAGACTGCATCCATAATCAGGTATTTGGAACCCATGACGGGAGATTTGCATACTGCCCGTTTCGCTGATTGTATTTTTGATGAGGATAATTTCCCGTCATTAGGGGGGAGGAAATCAACCCCTTGATGAAAAATGTCGAGAAATAACGTGGGAAGCCACGGGAATTAATGCACATGACCCGCGCACTAGCGAAACTGAGAAAGAGGTCCAGAAGATCATTAATTTGCAAGCATTAGCAAACCAACTGCCCAATCACTTTAGTGATTTGAAGAGCGTGACTAAGTCGCATGTGCCTGCACGCAATGCACCGGAGAGGGTTGAAATACCAAAGAAAATTGAAGGTGTACTCAATCCCGTCCAAAGGCCTCAGAATAAAAGGACGAGAACTCCGGTTCCTCGAGTCCAAAGTAATCGGGGACGCCCGGCGAAAAAGGATAAGAAGGACTTACCACAGCCGATCATTAAAGTCCCCCAGAATGAGAAGGGGAGCCAGTTGAGACCTGGCACGAGTATGACACCTTCGGAAAAGGACATACCGGATCTGAATATCCCCATCGGCATGGATGTGTGCGCACACATCGGAGTCGAAAAACTAAAGGGACTTGCCACCGCAATTGGAAGAAGCGATGTGCAAGGCAAAGCTCCAGAAGAAGCAACTGCTCTAGAAGAAGCAACTCATGAAGAAATAGCTATAAACTATATGCACACGGGAGAGTCCATAAGCAGGACAACAGCCAATATCGATATATACTTCGCAAAGAAAATTGCCACAATCATTGATCTTGATCCCGAGCCTGCATCGCTCGCTGAATGTAAGAAAATATCAGATTGGGAAGATTGGAAAAAGGCAATAGCAACTGAATTGCTATCTCTGAACAAAAGAGAGGTTTTTGGGCCCGTATGTCGCACACCTCTCCATGTGCACCCCGTAGGGCACAAGTGGGTATTTGTTCGAAAGAGAAATGAAAGAAACGAAGTAGTGAGATTCAAAGCAAGGCTAGTAGCACAAGGTTTCACTCAACGTCCTGGAGTTGATTATGAAGAAACCTACTCCCCAGTCATGAGTGGAATTACCTTTAGATATTTGATCTCAATGGCAGTGAACTTGAATTTGGAAATGAAATTGATGGATGTTGTGACTGCATATCTTTATGGTAACTTAGATTCGGAGATTTATATGAAAGTCCCTGAAGGAATACCTCTCCCGAACCAAGACAGAGCAAATAGAAATCTGTACAGTGTGAAACTCAGAAAGTCATTGTATGGATTGAAGCAATCTGGAAGAATGTGGTATAATCGCTTGAGCGACTTTCTCTGCAAGAAAGGCTACACAAACAATGAAGACTGTCCTTGTGTATTTATCTGGCGATCCCGAATAGATTCTCAGATAATCTACGTATGTAGATGATCCGAACATCATCGGGAGCAGATGATATAAAAGAAGCAAGCTCCTACTTGAGTCGAATTTGAAATGAAAGATTTGGGCAAGACCAAGTTTTGTTTAGGCCTGCAGCTTGAACATGTCCTTGAAGGAATCTTGGTGCATCAGTCGACCTACACCCAGAAGGTGCTCGAAAGGTTTGGCTTTGAGAAGGCATTCCCATCGAAAGTACCGATGGTTGGGAGGTCTTTACAGCAAGAAAAAGATCCTTTCCGACCTAGGGAAGAGGGGGAGGAAATCCTGAGAACAGAATTCCCATACTTGAGTGCAGTGGGAGCACTCATGTACTTAGCAAACTGCACTAGACCGGACATTGCATTTGCCGTGAATCTCTTAGCAAGGTACAGTGCAGAACCTACCAAAAGGCATTGGCAAGGTATAAAGGATATCTTCAGATATCTCCAAGGAAGCAAGGACCTTGGATTGTTCTACAGAAAAAGCCAAGATCTGAACTTGGTTGGCTATGCGGATCTGTCGGCACTGTCGACCCGCATACCGCAAAGTCACAAACAGGCTATGTATTCCTATGTGGTGGAACTGCAATTTCCTGGAAATCGTCTAAGCAAAGTCTTGTAACAACTTCGACGAACCACTCAGAAATTATAGCATTGTATGAAGCCGCACGAGAATGTGCTTGGCTCCGCCGAATGGTTCACCACATCCAGCAGTCATGTGGGTGGAACATTGTGCAAATCCCTACAATTATCTATGAAGATAATGTAGCTTGCGTCGCACAAGTGCAAATGGGCTATGTGAAGAGTCATCTCACTAAGCATATCAACCCCAAGTTCTTCTTTGCACATGAATTGCAAAAGATGGACGAAATTAAAGTACTGCATACTAAGTCTTGTGGAAATCTGGCAGATATGTTCACTAAGTCACTCCCCGCATCTAGCTTTGAAAGGTGCGTGCGAGGAATCGGAATGATGAGACTTAGAGAAGTGCAGAATTCAGGGGGAGAATTCTCTCAAGCCCGTTAATAAATCTTGGTCATAAAGATCAAGTACCCAACGAAATAAAGTCCTGAAGACTAAATATATTTGGGTGAATTGTACTCTTTTTTCCCTTGATGAGTTTTCCTGAAGTTTCTCGACCAAGGCTTTTAATGAGGCAATTCGTGCATCGCAGCAACACATGTATTATGTACTCTTTCTCCAAATTTTTCCCACTGGGTTTTTATGGAGTTTTGACGAGGCATGAGCATGTTGGGTGAGTGCCCAAGGGGGAGTGTTAGGAAACTGGGCCCACGGCCAGTAGTCCTACATAGTTGGGCACCCTACCGTATTCTATAAGTAGAGAGCCATACCCCTCATTATGGACACATATGATTGAAAGCAATAAAGAAGACCAGGAGTTCTCTCTACCTCTCTTTTGTGTTCATCTATTATTCTGTGATTCTGTGATTGATTCGTTCTTGTTCTAAGCAGAGATCCCGATCGGACTGGTCGCCAGCGTCGGTTTCTCAACACTAACTACTAACTGCTTAATGGCAACTGCTTGATAGAGGTAATGACCGTTCTTTATATAGAGGTTATTGTCAGAGAGATCGCAGACAGTTATGGGATAGACGCATGAATTAACTGCCTTGTCAAATGGATTAAAGGAACAATTAATCACCGTAGACAAATCGGTTGAAGTATGTTGATCGTAGGAATTAATATCCACGACTAAGTGGTGATCGTAGAACGATTTACAATCAGGTGGTTGTAGAAGTGTTTACGATCATGTGGTTGTAGGTCGTAGCAGGTCTTATGACCATTCTGTAGTGATTTCATGTGGTTGTAGGTCGTAGCAGATCTTATGACCATTCTGTAGTGATTTCCCTTCATTGATAAGGTGTACATTTAAAAGAATATGATGACATAATACTTTGAAGATTATTTTATTTTTGACAATAACGATGTAGATTAATTATATATGTATATTAGAGTTATATAGTAAATACAATAGTATTTCAATTATAGACGATAGAGTTATATATCAAAGACAATTGTATCATAATATTTAGTCACGTAATTGTGTTGATACTAAGAAATTCTCGTCAGGTTATATCTTCACACTTGCTGGAGGAGCTATCTCGTGGAAAAGCTCCAAACAAACCCTTACGACATCTTCAACGATGCAAGCTGAGTTTGTGGCATGTTATGAGGCTACCGGGCAACAAAAACAAATTTAGCAGTAGATCAATCTGTCCAAACCAGTCTTAGCCTCGCAATATTTCTTTTCAATACATTGCATTGTTGAACTTTCGGTTGCATCGTCGTGTCCTTTGCTGGTCTTAGTGTCTAGTTCCTCTAGAGTTTCGAGTTCTGTTCACGTTTTGGTCTCACCGTTGCAGTTAGATCCGAACTGCCACGAGGGTAGAAAAGGAGGACTCAATTTCTAGGGAGGCTTTGCCCTAGTTGGTTTCGGTGTAGGACACGATCTCGGAGTTGGTTTCAGCCGCGTCGTATGTGAAAAAAAAGAAAAAAAAGAGAAGGAACAGGCAGCCGCATTAAAAGAGCCGCGGCATAAAAAATAAAGAGAGGAGAGAGAAACACCTAACTTTTGCATACGACCTCCGATTGAGGCGATTCTTGATCCGTCTAGGAAATCTGGAGATTTTAGATCCGCGTAAGCCTTCAGGCACATACGCGGCAACTTCGACCCCAAAAAACTTCGTTTAGGCCCTCAAAACGGGCCCGCAAACCAAGGAAAAATCAAGTTTCTCAGAATTTGCTCAAAATTGACAGGCACCTTTTACAGGTGATTCTAAGGTTCCCCGTGCAGACGGCAACCTTTTTCGAGCTCCTGAACCCCGTGTGCAACATCATCTAGTTTCCTTTCTGCGTGGTGTTCTCGTTTGTGTTCTAGGCTCGCGTCTCTAGTACGGTCTAGCCTTGGGCCAGCACCAACCGACGTTGAACAATTTTTCAGCTTGCATTTTCTGAATTGATTATTGCTACTCCTTGCTACTAAACTTGAGCCTTCACAGCTACACCTTTTCTACACCGTACAGCTTTGGCCTTCTTGTTCTTCATTGCTTGGCAGCAAATATAGGTACCCTCCTTCTTGTGTTCCTCTATTGTTTTGGCTTCGGCCTCCCTCTCGGTTCCAAAGACTTGAAACTTGTCAAATCTGAGAATGCACAAAGTATGGCTTTTATATAGTATCCAATTCTCATGGAAAACACAAAGAAACTTGTTAAGAAATAATTGCACCTGTTGTTTGAGAAGTATAGATCGTGCTTTATAAACACCGTCATAAGTTCTAGTGATATCCTCATCATCCTCCCTTTCTTCACAAAAAGCCGTCCTCGGCTTTTGATAGCTGAAAATGTGCTACACAAAGAAAACAACGTATATGCATAGTAGATGTATTTATCATCCAAACAACTTCCGTGTAGCGCATGATGATTTGCTAAACATGTACTAAACAAAGAGAACAACGTATATACGTGATATATGTATGAATCAATTGTTGTGTTATTCGCGTTGCTTTGCACAAAATAAGTAACACGACTGTAACCATAGGATGTATTTGATATATACATTGCGGTACCTTCATTCATATCATTATCACAAGTAATGCATGTTCGATAAACATAGAACTTGTCATCTACACCGTAATCTCTAATCAAATTGAACGTATATGTGTAGGCATAAGGACTAACTAGTGATTTTAAACATGAAACTTCAGCAAGGTTTTCAATCACACTAGATAGCTCTTTAGGATCATCGAATATGATATAGTATAAAGAATCATCAAGAGATATTCTAGTAAGAACGTCTTTATGAGTAATCAATTCCACATTATGTAAATTGAGCGAAGAAATTTCAGAACATAGAATATTCAAAGGAACACTAGAGTTCTCACTCTTACGTACCTTTGCGTGATGAATATTCAATTCAGCACCATTATTGTTACCTTTAACATCCTTCTTAGTTATTGTAGGTGTTGTAAGTATCAAATCGTTATGACAAAACCACGAGGCAGCAAGTACTCCATCCCCAGCCGTAGTTATCTCCTCGTCTTTTACTTCCAACGATGCCGGTTGTTGAAAATTCTCCTCTTCTTTAATATCGACCTGCATAATATGAGAAACAACACTAGAAGTAGAGAGTAAATTATTAATTTCAGCAATAACCTCACTTTGGCTATCATCTACTTCCCTCTTTCTATTGGTGTATCTCTCTCACACTAAATGGAGATGCTCTCCACTTCACATATGATTAAATCACACAGCTCACTCTTTTTATCATTATCATTCAATTTGGCTATGTGTCTCTCATTCTCACATGGGTTTGGATGCATCGCATCCCTCAAAGATTGTGGGTCAGCAACAGAGCAATCACGAGTAACCACAATCTCTTCATGAAGCAATGGAGCAATACTACATGAAGCTAGGATCGAAGGGAAAATCCCATGCTTGGTCGCCTTTTCTTGTGTCACACAAGTAGACTTCAAACCTTGTCGTAGTCTTGTCAACTTTTCCACTAGAGAACGGTTGTATTGGTAAGGTACAAAACGTGCACGAAAATGCTGCTTCATTTGCTCCCAGGTGACAATTGGCATTTCTTGGCTTTCCATATGTTTACGAATAAACCGCTCCCACTAATGTATGGCATAATCAGCCAACCCATTGGACGCAAGTAAGAGCTTCCTCTCATTGGAACAATTGTGCATCCGAAATAGCGTATCAATTTCTAGCTTCCAATTGAGGTATTCTTCCACATCTGTACTACCTGAAAATATAGGGATAGTAAATTTGGGTTTAGTGACAAAATCCTTACGATGCACGTCGGGGTAGTTGAACATGGTGCGTAGCTCCAAAGTTGTTGTTGATGTCCGTACGTAGCTGCGTAACCTCCTCCCCAAGGTTGTTCAATTCATACCGAACGGACCCAAGCTCATCGCGCACACCATTGTCACGATCCTGAAGTTGCTTTTGTAGCATCCTGCGCAAGCGAATGTACTCCATCTATGTAACCGATAGATCCTCCTGATGACCTGACATGGCAATAACTCACAAATAGCAAACGAGATTATATCCCGACTAGTAAAACAAAATAGCTCTCTCTACGCTCGCAACTCACTATCCTGAAAACAAGATAAGCTTATCGTTCCAAAGTGAATCAAGGACTGCAAACCGACACTTGTGATAGCGAACGACCTCAACCCGGTAATGTATGAACGTAACCAAGAGCAAGGGAGTTTTGCACTAAATACTAGGACAGACGCTAGCCAATTGCAATAATTATGAATGTAAGGGCACAAGATTGCTCTACGAGAATAAGTACACAAGCTAAAAATATGAACTAGGGTTTTCCACAGAGTTTCGGCCAACACTTTCTATTTTCACTTTTTTTATCAAATCGCAGGAAACATTTAGGCTTTTTTTAACTATGTCGTGGCTTACTCCTTTTTTTAGTTTGGCCAAACTAGAGTTGTCTTCCCTTTGCACAAATTCAAGAATTCAGCAAGCGTAAATAGTGCTCAAGAACAGCCCTAACGGCAATATCAAAAGCTAGTCTCATTGATGAAAGGATATAAGTGAAGCTCAACTACAGCAATTCTTTCTTTTCGCCAGCTAGTGTTTGGCACAAGGAGTGATTTTTTTGAAACCTAACTGCAGCTAACTCTCAGTTTTGATGGAAGTGGATACTATCACAAACTCTCCCCCAAAAAGAATTCGAATGTATCTCTTTAGAGCAATTCGGACAGCAAGGAATTTAGGATTCAAAAGTTAATGCAATTACTCTTTTTGGTTGTTAATTGAGGGATTCAATCAACAATTTTTTAGGGTTTATGTGGACACAGATCAAGCTACGCAGATGAGCACAAAGATTAGCACGTAAACAAAATTTCTAATGGAAGAAAACTTAACAAAACTCACGAGAAATAACAGATTGAACTAGGGTTTCGGAATTGATTTTTTTGTGCAATTTTCGGTTTTCTTTGGACTATAGGGCAAAAAAAATGAATCTAACTACGGGTAAATAAGTTCTCACCGAGTAAACCTAGAATCTGATACCATATGATACGGGGAGGCCCGATCTTCTCAGTGAGGAACCGTGGATAGTTGATGCGAAGTAGACGATGTCGCTAGTTGAACACTCGCGCCAATACACGAACCCTCAACTCTTCGGAAGCCCAAAACACAACGGATAATTGTTCGTCGTGAGACCACAAACGACGAACGCTAAGTCCCCAATTCCCAATGGAACGACGGCTTGACCTTAAATTGCAGAACGAACAATGGATCACCTATTTTTCTCTCAAAGTCCTCGCATGAACTTTGGTGTTGAAAGAACAAACAATAGCTGTGTTTCAATCTTATGCATAAAATTGGTCTCCTTACAATGGGGGTCTAACCCTCAATATATAGTTTCCTTTCCACCTCATGGCTGGCCAAGAGATCCTAAACCAACTCCAACTCATCCCTACATGTATTTGGAAACAAACTCACACAAAAGAAAAACCTAAAATTAAGCTGTCACAATCTTTCGGTCATAACTTTTAATACGTCACGAATTTTAAGGTGGGGCTGGATCCATTGCGTAACCCTTGAAATTATCTTTCCAACGAGTACAAGAACACCTGAATCGGACTCTGTTTGTGAAAGTTATGGCCTTTTTAGTAACTGCCTGTCAGGCTGTCCCGAACCGAATCCGAATTGAATTCTGAGCTGAATCTGAGTTTGAATTGGATTGAGCACGTGGGAGATCCAAATTTGGCTTGAAAATCTTATCCAAAACTTGTAGTTTAAGTCCTTGTGCTCCTCCCTTTTGCCCTCCTAAGTCTTCACAAGAATCATACCTAAGAATACACAAAATAATAGCATGATGTAGTATTCCAAGTTCATCATCAATTAAAAGAAACTCATTAAGAAATAAATTCACCTGACAATATTTAATGTGGCTCAATACTTCTTTCCAGTGAAATAATGTATTTGACTGAAAAGTGCTACGCATGTGCGTATCCGCATCATCCTCCCTTCTTCAAGAAAAGACGTACTCGGCTTTTGGTAGCCTAAAATTGTACTAAGCAAAGAATACAACGCATATGCAGGGTATATATATTTATCATCAATACTTCTTTTGCTTAGCATATCAAGAACATCTGAAGGCGTAGTAGATAAAAAGAACAACACATATGCATTGTATATGTGTGAATCAATTATCGTGTCATTCTCGTTGTTCCACACAAACAAATTAATTCAGCAACCATAAGATGTATACATTGCAACATTGTCTTTCATATCATTCTCCCTTCCATGAGAAAAAGTCGTCATCGACTTCGCTAAGCACATTTACAAGTCATAAATGGACCAAACCAAATTAAGTTGTTCAAATATGGGGGAGAAAATTTTTAGTTCCTTCCATGCTTCAACTGCGCTACTCTGATTATTTGTACATGATTGTCCATTAAAGGATGAATAAGTAGGTTTAAGAAATCTTTTAAAACATGAAGCACTATTGTTGAAACTCATCTCATTATCATCATGATATGGCACAAAAGATTGTTTATCCAAAATATGCAATTTCAATTCAGCAAACTTATCACATGTAATGCATATTCGGTAAACATAAAACTTTTCATCTATACCATAATTTCCAATCAAATTGAACTTATATGTATATGCATAGGTACTAACTAGTGATTTTGAACATGAAATTTTAGCAACATTCTCAATCACACTAGATAGCTCTTTAGGATCATGAAACATGATATAATATAAGGAATCATCAGGAGATATTCTCGTAAGAACTTCTTTGTGAGTAATCAATTCCACATTATGCAAATTGAGCAAAGAAATTTCAGAACATGGAATTTTCGTTCGTACATATGAGTTCTCACAAGTACTCACCGTTTCACAATTAATTTTAGCACCAATATTGTTACCTTTTTTGTTCTCCTCAGTTGATGTAGGTGTTGTAGGTATTAAATCATCATGATGTAACAACGGGGCAGCAAGTACTTCATCTTTAACTATGATTATCTCCTCATCGTTTATCTCCAATGGTGCCAGTTGTTGAATATTTGGCTCCTCTTCCTTAATATCAACCTGCACAATGTGAGGAACAACACTAGCAGTAGATATTAATGTGTTAGTTTCAAAATCAACCTCACTTTGTCTATCTTCTACTTCCCTTTTTCTTTTGGTGTATCTCTCACACTCTCAGTTTGAATGCTCTCAAACTCACATATGGTGGAATCACACAGCTCGCTCTTATTAACACTCTCACTCAATTTGACTATATGGCTCTCATTCTCACATGGGTTTTGATACATCTCAATTGTTGTATGTATCATTGGGGCAGCACAAGCCGTCTCTTTTACCGAAGGGAAAGTCTCATGCTCGGTCATATTTTCATGTGTCACACTAGCGGAACCATAAGAGCTGAAGTATGGATATGGATTGAACCGTGATGTACATCTCTCCATAAGTCTCTCTTCTTACTTAATAGCATAATTCACAAGATCATGTATGCTACTAAAATATGTATGTCGAAGTGTAGTGGTAATCTCAGAATTCAAGCCTCCTTTGAAGTATCCCATCTCTTTGAATTCACTAGTGACTCCTGCACGACGCAACACATCTTGCAGCTGAAAATAATAATCCTAAACTGTATTACTCTCTTGTGTGATACTTTCCAAATGATGGAGCAATCCCCACTCATAATAGGATGTCACAAACTCATTTCTCATGATCACCTTCAAACCTTCCTAAGATCTAATGAATCGTTTTCGAGATAATTGTTGCCACCAACTATAAGCATAGTCTTTAAACTGTATAGTGGCTCGCATCACTTCTTGGTCTTTGGGAAGCTTCTGAACTCTAAACACTTTCTCCAATCGCCATTCCCACTCAAGATACTCCTCCGGATCTTCACTTCCATAGAACGGAAGAGACAAATTGTTGGGTTTGGAATCGCACCATGAGGAACGAAATACTGAAGATTCATTCCTATTTGGTTCACACCGAGAGAAACGAATTGTTGAATATCCTATCATGGTTAGTTATGCAACATATATATATATATGTGGAAACACTCAATCTCACTATTTTCTCTCCCAAGTAAAGTTCTTACCTTTCCGAAGTGAATTGAGGCTAAAAGAAACTTACACTTGGTGGTGGCTATAATAACAAGTGATGATCAAGCGGATTTAAAAGTGACTCACAATTGCACGACAAAGGATATTTTGTGGAGCTTGGTTAGGAAGTATTTATCCTACACGATCTGATTTCTCGATATTGTAAAATTAAGTAATAATCCAAGCTAGAAAGTATTGCCTATGTGCTGATCCAAAAGATTTAAGTGAAGTATATGAACGTACACACAAAGATCAATGTGAATCGATGCAAACAAAGGAATGAGCTAACTAGAGGCAATGTGAAATTAAAGATTAGATAGCTCGTTTTGCACCAAGTACTAGGAGAGACGCTAGCCAATTGCAATGATATGAATGTAAGGGCACAAGATTGCTCAAGGGAATTGAATACACAAGCTGAAATTATATATTAGAATTAGCTAACCCCAATTTGGCCAATGCTCACTTCCTTTTTTTTGTCGGCTGCCTTCTTTCTTTCTTTATTTCCTTCTTTCCTTTTTTAACTTGTAGTTGGCACTAAGGTTTAGCTTTCCCTTCCACAAAACAATAAAATTTCAGCAGGTGTAAATTAATATCAAGAACAGTCCTTAATGCAATTATCAAAGACTAGTCTCAAAGATGAACGAAAAAATTAAGGATATATATAACAGAAATAGCGACAGTGTAGATTTTTTTCGCACGACACTGTAGCAGCAGTATTCACGGTACTATAGCGATCGTATTTTTTAAAAAAATTTTGGATTGGACACAAAGAGTAAGCTACGCAAATAAACACGAACGATCAGCACGTAAACAAAATTTCTAATGGATCAAGACATAATAAAACTCATGAAAATAGCAGATCCGAAACTAGGGTTTGGATTTTTTTTTTGTGTTTTCGGTTTATGGAGTACAGGACAGTAAATAATAAACTGAAATTTAAAGGGATAAGATCCTACCGAGTAAACCGCGCTCTGATACCAAGATGATACAGGGTCGCCCGATCTTCTCGACGTAGGATGGATACTCACGGGAGTCTTGATGAATCGTAACGATCCTCCAATGCCAATGCAAGGGACAAACACTCTTTAATCCGCCATAACACACTCGTGTTGATTTCACCGACCACCAAGCGAAGATCTATCGTGCACCCAATTCCCAACGGAAAGGCTGAACGATCTTGATTGAAGAAAATCGCTCCTAATTCCCTATGGAACTTCGGTAGCAATGCTAAACTCAAACAAACTTTAGTAGATTCATTATTCTCAAACGTGGTCTCCTTACAATGGGGGTCTAACCCTCAATATATAGTTCCCTCTCCACCTCATGGCTGGCCAAGAGGTCCTAAACCAACTCCAACTCATCGCTACATGTATTTGGAAATAAACTCACACAAAAGAAAAAACATAAAATTAAGCCGCTACAATGTTTCGGTTATAACTTTTAATTCGTGACGAATTTGAAGCTGGGGACAGATCCATTGCGTAGCCCTTGAAATTATCTTTCCAACGAGTACAAGAACACCTGAATCGGACTCCGTTTATGAAAGTTATGGATTTTTTAGTAACTGCCTATCAGGCTGTCCCGAACCGAATCCGAATTGAATTCTGAGTTGAATCCGAGTTTGAATTGGATTGAGCACGTAGGAGATCCAAATTTGGCTTCAAAATCTTATCCAAAACTTGTAGTTTAAGTCCTTGTGCTCCTCCCTTTTGCCCTCTCAAGTCTTCACATGAATCATACCTAAGAATACATAAAATAATAGCATGATGTAGTATTCTAAGTTCATCATCAATTAAAAGAAGCTCCTTAAGAAACAAATTCACCTGACAATATTTAATGCGGCTCAATACTTCTTTCCAGTGAAATAATGTATTTGACTAAAAAGTGCTAAGCTTGTGCGTATCCGCATCATCAGTACATTCCCTTCTATACACAATAATATGCTATTGGGCTTGTTTCAAGACCAAGTAGCTAAACCTAACGGGCGTAGGGGCTGGGCACCCCCACAACAGTACTCCCTCGACAATACGCACGAAAGTCATGTCGGGCGAGCTGACGGGATGACTAACTACCCGCCCCAGACCCCTGTCCCACGATAGCAAGCACGGAGGTCCCGAGGTGCGAGCCAAAGCAACTGTTTGGTCAAGCCCCTGGGGGTCTAGACACTTTGAACGTCCCGAGACCGAGTTCTTCTTTCATTGGTGAAGTCGTAACCGTTCCCATAGATGTAGCCCCCGCTGAAGCAGGCAGCATGTGGAGATGAAGCTGGGGCTGTGGACGCTCCTCCAAGGCGATGCCAACGAGGAGGGTGGCGAAGTCCCCCGACACAACCGAAGCTATCATGTGGAGGTCATGCCTTTGAGGCAATGCGATCATGATGTGGTCGCGAGCATCGACGAAGTCAACGGCAGGACAAAGGCTCGAAACGCGCACCCCATCTCCCACCCTTCGAACGGACGTTGACGAAGTCACAACCACGAAGTGGTTGTAGAACGCCTTACGACTACCGATCATGACGTGGTCATGAAAAGGCTTACGATCGTAGGGTGGTTGTAGAAAGACTTATGATTATGTCATGTTTGTAGGAAGCCTTGCGATTATGACGTGGGCGTGCGCATCGACGAAGTTAACAGTGGGACGAAGGCTTGAAACGCGCGCTCCATCCTCCACCCTTCAGACAGGCATCGACGAAGTTGGCAGAGGGATGAAGTCTTAAAGTACGCACTCCGTCCCCCACCGCTTGGACGGGTGTCAACGAGGTTGGCGACAGGACGAAGTCCTAAAGCGCACGTTCCGTCCCCCACCGCTTGGACGGGCATCGATGAAGTTACAACCACAAGGTGGTCGTAGATGCCTTACGACTACGCCGATCATGACGTGGTCGCGAGCATTGACGAAGTCGACGGTGGGGCGGTGGCTTGAAACGCATGCTTCGCCCTCCACCCTTCAGATGGGCATCGACGAAGTCTTAAAGTGTGTGCTCCATCTCCTATCGCTCGACGGGCATCAACGAAGTCATTATCACGAGGTAGACGTAGATGCTTCACGACTATGTCGATTATGACGTGGTAGTGAACATCAATAAAGTCGGTAGCAGGGCAAATGCTTGAGGTAGTCGTAGATGCTTTCAACCCCCGGTGCGATGTTGGCCGTAACCACCTCCGCTTCATCTATCACTTTTGTGTGCTTTTTTTGGATGAAGTGATAACTTCTGTGTCGTGCAGCGTTCGAGGAAGCGGCCGAGGGAGGGCAAGGGGTGTCACCTGTCACCTGCTCGAAGTCCCGTGGGCACTGCACCGGGCACCGCTGCCGCTAGGGGTGGAAATGGATCGGATACGGTCGAATAGTATCAAATACGAATACGAATCTATATTTTTAAAATGAATACGAATACGAATTCGAATATTCTCAAATACGAATACGAATATTCTCGAATACGAATACGGATATTTTTCGAATACGGATTTTCTCGGATACGAATATCGGATAAAACGGATTCCTAGCGATTTTGCCGATTTTCACCGGTTTTTGACCGGTTACCGGTTTTAAACCACCTAAATTCAAATTTTGAATCACAAAATTTGTACGAATTTTTCATGGGTTCTAGAAACGGATCGAATACGAATCGAATAATCTCGAATACGGATACGGATACGAATATTCTCGAATACGAATACGAATACGAATACTCACAAATACGGATACGAATATTCTCGAATATGAATACGAATATTTTCGAATACGAATTTTTGCTTACCATATTCGTATTTTCTCGAATACAAATATCGAATAAAACGAAACATCCATTACCGTTTTTCACCCCTAGCTGCCGCAGCCTCCTTGGAGGTTCGGCACGAGGCCCTAGAGGTCTTCTTGGACTTGGCCCGTTTCGCTTCTCACCTAGCTATCGCCGGAGAGCTCTTCTGAAGCATGTCTCTTGCTGCGACCATGTTCTGCACAATCGAGACCAACGTCACAATTTTTTTTTCATATATTGGGAGGGTTTTCCCAAGCTTTTCCCGCTTGCCCGTATTTCCCTCGTGCGCTGCGCTGCGCTGGCAGAACCTCATGCTCTCCCGGGCGCTGGAGAATTCTAACATTTTTGGATGTGGATGAGGGCGATTGGCTGGATTCCTCAAGTGGCATGCATGCCTGCGATTCTATGTTCTTGTGGTTTTTTAGGAGCCAGCGGTGGGCAGATGAGATGAGATGCTGCGTGTGGTAAGCACAAAGAGAACTATTTAAGATGCTGCTATTGCAGCTAATTATATGCTAGCATTTTTAAGCAAACATGTCTGACGCTAACTCCCTTAAGAGAACATTACTAGTTGAAAACTCTAGTACTCTTTATTACAAGACACTGAATTAATGAACCGACCGACCAGATCAGCTCACTGCATGCGTGTGAGCATTCCGTCGATCTCCAAGGCATTCAAACTACTTGAACCGACATGCTGAACAATGCTCCACTTGAACAGGGGAATAAAGGAAACAGAGAGTAGCGGTACAAGTTAAAGTGAAAATACAGGCGATACAGGCTGAATGCGACCTTTAGTATATATATGTTGGTTTTGTAGAATTAATTAAAGCAGGCATGCATGCAAGGCAAGTGTAGTGCTCTTGAGTCTTGACCGTCTTGCTGATTGGAGGCAACAGGGAGCTAGGCTTGCACGTTTGAGTCGATCGAAAATTACCGCCTGCTCTGCTTGTATAGCTGCAATGGCGTGTGGATTAGTTAGTTTAAATGGTACCGGAAAACAGAGTTCATCTAACTAGCTAGTATACCGTATACGAAACAGATAGTCCGACAAATGGTGGAACTAGGTGCATACATACACACATCGAGCTGCACAGTAGGTGTCAGCTACGTGTGGTAGTAAATAAATACGATGGGGGTAATAATAATTAGTATTATTATAGCACTGACAGATGGAAAGAAATCACGTACTTCTCTGGCTAATTAATTTTTGTAGAGCGTATTTTCACTATGTACATAGACTAAGAACTTTTATAGTGTATTTTGATTATGTAGACTAAGAAAGCTCTAGGATTAAAGAAGCTATAAAAGAAAAGGACTAAATTACCTATCCATTGGAAAGACTAGAGGTAAAAGAAAGAACGAAAGATATAGGAGCAAAAGAGACAAAAATAGCATTTCACATATTATGATTTGCAACGAAATTGTAATACACACAGGCCTTAAAAACAGAGAGAGCACAAACGAACGTGATGATTGGTGCTAAAGATCGATGAACTAAGCGGCACTGCCTCCTCTCTCTGGTTGCGCGGCTGGTATTATTGGGAGGAGAGAGAGACCTGTCGCTGTAGGTGCTGGTCAGATTGCCTCATTTTATCTTCACCGCGTCTCGTCATCTCTAGCGTGGGATGGTTGGGATGGACGTCAACCGCGTGCCTCAGAGCCGCCTCCGCTTCCTCCACCTCCCCAACCCTAGCATCCTCACAGTTGATGCGAACGTTGACTTTCTCGACGCAAGGATTCAGCAACAACATACAAAAGTTAAAATAATGCTTGTGATCCTTCTCCTCCCGCACATTGACATCGTAGTCGATGACGGTAGGCTGAGAAATAAAGAGCGATCAGTACGTTAAAGTAAGGCCGTCAGGAAAAACAAAGAAACTTGTCAATATGTCCCGTCTTCCCTGAGGGGAAATACGCTCTAGGTTGTTTTTTTACGTTTTAACCTTCGTACATCGTTAAATACAATACCTCTCCTCAAAATCATATAATATAATAAATAAGTAAGATTTTCTATCCTGATAACATCAACTAGAAAATGAGCGAGGCAGCGGTGATTAAAAAACTAGGAGTAGCAAATGATCGATCGAGCAGTAGTACGGAATAATATACGTGAATTGCTAACTCCAACCCGGCCAGTAGATATGGATTAATCTACTATGGCTAGAAAGAAAATTGAGCAGTAGACTGGCCAGTGGCAACTAATTACTGGAACAGAGGAAGAGAAACATTAATTAATTGATTAGAACTAACTAGCAATGGAAACCTCGAACCGATGGGAGTACGTCGTCGTATCTCTTGGTCTTGGTCAGATGAGAGCATGTCGTCTTCATGTATCCTTGTGGTTTGAAGGGTGGGATGGTTGGGATGGACGGTGGCTGCGTGCCTCAACGCCGCCTCTGCTTCCTCCACCTCCGCAGCACGGGCATCAGTACAGTCGATTTGAGCGGTGACTCTCTGAATCGAAGGGAGGCTCCCCAAGCCAAGGTTGGCATCCTTCAGGAACCGTACATTGACATCAAAGCAAAGGGCTTCAAGGCTTGGCATAGTATGTGCCATGCTGCACTCGCCGTGCACAAACCGGATAGACAAACCGACCGTCGTGAAGAATCTTAACTTGTGGAACAACTGCCTATCCCCAACAATAATGCTTACTACTCGGGTGTACCTCGACTCCAGACGGAGGAAACAGAGCTGTGGCAACCTCCCAAGGGTTTCCATGTCCTGCTCTCGCACAACCTGCACTTTCACGCTTAAGTAGCAGAGGTTCGGAAGAAGCGATGAATTAATCCACGCTGGCAGCCTAGAGAAGTCCAGGCATCCTATAGCCAAGAAACGGAGAGGTCAAGGGGAGACAGGCCTTGCTTCCCACGTGGCACCCTTCCCAAATGCTTCGCCCCCAATACTCACAACCTAGTTCTTGGGCAGATTGCCTAGATACTCCACCAAAGCTCTCTCCAGGCTCTCAACCCGCACATCAATCCTTGTAAAGAGCACCCTCAGCTCCCTCAGGTTGCCCAGATCCTTCACAAATCTTGCAGACCTATCCGCGGCAGGGTATATCCACAGCTCTTGCAGGGATGTCAGGTTCCCAATCCAATCCGGCGCTCTTGGCTTGGCTGTGTTAGCAGGCCGACGGTCTGCGACAATTCTTCTATGCCAGTTCCTGTCAACACCAGTGTCTGCAAAAACTTTAGATCTCCAATTTCTTTTGGGAGCCCACGAATAGGTGTATGTGTTAGTCCGAGGTACCTCAAGTGAAGTAAGTTACCAAGATGCTCGAGGCTGTTATAACCTCCCATAAAACCAGAATTTTCTATAGCTAGCATACGTAAAACTCGAAAGCTTGGGGATATCATACCAGTATCACACCGAATGGCAGTAAATGACATCACATGTTGCACACCCATGTTAGCCAGAGGATTGTACTCTTCGATTCTATTTTGAAGAGCTAACCTGCCAGCATGGCTATGTTGAAGTTTATGTTGCTCATTGTCCAGTATAGCAACAAAATTCTCTTCACTTGACAAGGAACGGACGAGATCAAGCACCATATCATGAACGCGGCAACCTACTATGTACCTTGTATCCGCGATCTCGTCTGGCTTGATCATGCTTCTATTTATGAGCTCTTTGAAGTATCTCTCTCCAACCTCTAATAATCTGATCCCATGTTCGTCATGGACGAAACCTTCAGCTATCCACTTCCATACCAAAAGACGTTTCTCGACCCAATAATCTTCCGGAAATACGCTTATATACAATAAGCAAGTCGTTAGATGAGAAGGTAGATCGTAGTAGCTAAAAGACAGTATCTTTCTAGTATTCTCTACATCATAGTTATCTCCATGCCCAAAACCGATAGAGTTGTACACCTCAGACCAGTCCTCCCCTGGTTTACTAGCCAACAAGCTTGCTATCATAATGATAGCTAATGGTACACCACCATATTTCTTCAAAATTTTATCATATACCTCAGTGGATTGATTATGTGTACATTTGCCTTCACAACAACAATTCTTGTATTGAATAATTTTTCAGAGTTATCACGAGAAAGTGGCTGTAGTTTATAAACGTCACCGGTATTTGTTGCAACTTCAGAAATACGAGTAGTTGCAACTACTCTACTTCCACAATTACTATCAACCAAAGCACATCTGATTATTTCCCATGATTTCTTATCCCATATGTCATCAATGATAATGAAATACCTATACATCAGCATGACAGTGTAAGAGCCATGAGTTAGTAAAACTATCTAAATAATCTATAATGAGGAAGAAAAGCTAGGAGAGAAAAACATGCACCAAAGAGGGAGATGCGGGATTTATTTCATGATCTGACAACTGGAAGAATATGTATAGTTTGTAAAATACAAATAGATAGCACAAAGTAACCGGGCACAGGTGACACAAAAGAAGGTATTGGTATTAAAGCCTAGAATGTAATGCAATTAACTTATTATTGTACAACTACCGAAACTAAAAGACACTCGTAATTAAGCTGATGACTAGCATTAGGTGGGTGATGCGTACCTCATGTTGTCGAGGAATTCTCGGAGTTCATTGATGAGTTGCCTTTCATCCAACGTCGTCACGTTTAAACTCATGTACTTCTGCTTGTCAAGATCAATGAGAATGTCCTTGAAAACTTTCTTCATGTCAGGATTCTGACCCACCGGAACAAAAGCCCGGCAATCGAAACCTGCTTTAAGCTTGTCATACACTGCTCTTGCAAGAGTGGTCTTGCCCAATCCTCCAAATCCGACGACAGAGACTGTCTTCATCTTCTTGTCGGACGCATCATCCCCGTCGGACAGCATCTTAATGAGAGCGTCCCTTGGCCCATCAATGCCGACGAGCTGCGCCGCATCTTTGTACATAGCCAAGAGGCGAGGATCGATAGTCGACGTCGCGGCAGGGTTAGCCACAACGCTATCGACTGAGTACCTGCCACGCCTGTTGGCCACCTCCTGGGCTTGGTCCTTGATGTCTTTGATCACTTTAGCGATCTGATGGCAAGCCTTGCCCTTGCTGAACCAGTTGCCCATCTTCTCCATGAGCTTTTTGAGCCATTGCGGGTTGGGCATGGCCTGACGGCCATCCCCCACGCGCACCAGGAAGGTGTCGACGATGTCCTCCATATCGTACGATAGCTCCCTGACGTTGCGTGCTCAGAGCTTGACTTGCTCGTCGAGCTGCTCACGCGGCACCTCCGCCATCTTGTGGAGAGCGGCGTGCATGATCTCTAGCTCTCGTGAGAGAGTCTGGACTTGCTCCCTCACGCCCTTCTGCAGCTTGTACTCCTCCTTGAGCAGCTCGCCGAGTTTGGTGAGGAGGCTACCCATCGCCCCCGTCGCAAACTCCATGGTCTTGGTGGGTAAGTAGATAGCTTACTTTCTCGTGCTTAGTTTGGTCGAGTAATAGTGGTGGTGGTAGTAGCGCGTGCTGCGTGGGGGTCGCGAGGGCAGCTTATAGCTATCTTGGCATATCCTCGTTCACTCGAGCCAATTATCGATCGATGCATCTATTAATTTCCATCTGATGAGAAGTGTCATGTGGTGTATCCTTTAATTAGTGGCATGTGGTCCATCAGAGCTCAAAGCGGTTTCGACCAAGAACTTGTTTGTATTCTTCTTTTAGAGCTCGCCTAACATGACTGTACTGGGCCGGCCGGGTAATAGTTTTTGTGGGACGGAGAGCTGCCTAATTTTATGCTTACCTAATTATATCATGTGAACGGAATCAGCTACCTGTATTACGAACATATACTCCTACCCGTAAAGTCAAAGTAAATCGTAAAGCAATCCCACAAACAAGACAAAGTCATACAAACAATCATCAAAGTATTAAGAAAAAACAGTGCCAAGTTATTCTACTTCAGTGGGAAGAAAAACAAGTGACTGAGTGATATATACCAGACTCTGTCTCCCCGTATATATATACCAAACTCTGTCTCCACCAGTGGCAAGAACAGATACGAGCACTGACCAACCATTTGAACTTGTAACAAAGAAGCCTAAAAGGAACCAGAGGCTCTCTTAATTGAACATCATAACGCTGACGTTATCCAACAGGATTCTGAATGTCACTCCAGCCATCCGGAAAAATAAATCTTAGACGTTTGATTGCATGTATTCTAAAACGATCTATTTGAGAACAGGATAGTACCATATTTTATATGAGCAGCCTGCCTTCATTTGCTAAAAGGAAAGTTCTGTTTTCTTTTTCTTCTTTTTTCCATTGGTATCCAATTAGTTCGCATAATTATTCGTGTGGCTCCCTTATTTTCCATCTACATGCACTATGTACTACTTTTGATTGATATAAATAACGCAACTTTCGAATCAAAGAACGATCCTGACATGATTGAGCTTTGCTGAACTGAAATTTTGTTCCTCGAATCATGTGCCTGTTTACAATTATCGGTGGTAAACTCGATTGCATCTCACAGTTGTGTAGGCAAGGAAGGGAAGGTCCTACATGACAACATCAAGACATCACCAAACTGACGAGGAGGGGTGGTATAAAGTGCATCTCCGAGCTCATCTACAAGGAGACTCAGGGTGTGCCCAAGATTTTCCTGGAGAACATCATCCGCAACTCAGTCACCTACACCGAGCATGCACGCCGCAAGACCATCACCGCCATGAACGTCATATATGCGCTCAAGCGCCAGGGTCGCACCCTCTACGGCTTCAGCGGCTAGGCTGGTCCTTGCCACCGCGAAACTGCCATGTCCTTGTTCAGTTAGCATATTAATCTTAGGTGGAACAATGTTACTAATATTTATCTATTGCAAAATCTGTAGTATGGTTTAGGATCATATTTAATGATATGTATCACCCTCTTGAGACTTTGTTGCAACGCACGGGTATCTTACTAGTTAATCTGTAAAGTTGTGTATCTGTGATATATCCTTGTATTTGTGATTGATATCTGTGTATTTGTGTATCTGTGTACATATTTGCTTATTTTTAGAAGACATGGCTAGCATTTTCTAAGGTTAGCCGAAAAATAGAAAAAAATTAGCTATAAAATGAACTATCACATACAGTTTTATAGTATAAATCGTTTGTGAAGACCTACTATCACAGACGACTGCCACCAAAAACCGTCTACGATATTATCACAGGCGATTCTTTTCATCAACCGTCTATGATATTCGTCCATCACAGACGATTTGTACATAGAACCATCTGTGATGGTCGATAAATCATAGGCAGTTTTTGGTGGTAGCTGTCTATGATAGTACCTTTATAAAGGTTCTTTATATAAATCGTCTGTATCGTGACTTACCATAGGCGGTTTTTGGTGGCAGCTGTCTATGATAATACCTTTATAAATGTTCTTTATATAAACCGTCTGTATCATGACTTATCATAGGCGGCTCATAAATCGTCTGTGATAACTGCCTATTATCATAGACACAAAAATTCAGATAATTAAGAACCCATCTATGATGATGTTTTAGAATGGTCTGTGATGACCCTTTTTGTGGTAGCAATTTCCTCCATCTTGTGAAGGTACCAACCACTGTAGGTCTTACTCAAGAGCACACCGAAATAGTCACATAGCTTTAATCATAGATATTGACTTTCTTACTGAGAGATCATGTGGAGATGATCTCATCTTTATGATGAGTAATTGACCCTTGGTTGAAGGTAAATTGAGTTTGTTTTGGGCTTTTATTGCAAAGTCTTAACTCTGGACGAAATGAAGTCGTGTACGACTTGTCCCTGTGCCGTACGATCATTTTGGGCGTGGTCGGAGGTCAACAGGCAGGTTTACGACCACGCAGCGTGCACGCACGACCATGTTTGAGCGTAGTCGAAATTTACCGAGTTCATTTGACCACATTTGGTCGTGGTCGAAACCCGTTTTGGTGCGTACGACCACGTTGAGTGCCTTCGGTTGCGGTACCGGTGGTGTACGACCATGTTTAAACGTGATCGAAGTCTATCGGCAGCGTGCGACCACGTTGCTGAGTATCGGGTTGCGGTCGAGCGGCGTACGAGTGATCGGAAGCTTATACGACCACGTTGCGAAGCCCTCGGAAGTTTTGACCGTGGTCGGCAGTCGGCGCTAGGGTTTACGACCACGTTGTGGGATCGGAGCCTCGACCACGTTGGGCGGTCGGGCGGTCGACCACGTTGTACCGGTCGGAGTATCGACCACGTTGGGCGCTAGGGTCTACGACCACATTGTATCGCTAGCGGGTACGACCACGTTGGCCGATCAGAGCCACGACCACGTTAGCACGGGTCTGAACGTGGTCGGTAGTCGTGGCTATGGTCTTCGATCGCGTTGTGCGGTCGAGTGTTCGACCACGTTGTCGGCAGATTGACCGTGGTCGTGCGGGTTCATTCAAACCGGTCGTGTGGGCTCATATGGTGTCCGATTACGGTGAGGTTTGGTCGGTTGGGTTCCTTGTGAAGTCATGGACCTTGTGGACTGGTTTGTTCACTATTTTGACAAGGTTTGGTAAAGTCTATTTTCTGTGGAAAAGACTTGAGCTCGGTGTGAGCTGAGCAGTTTGTGTTTTGCAGTATGGATCAGTGCTATGTGATGGTTTTGTTGTCTTTGTTGGTTGCGGGAACCAGAGCGGCCTTGGTGAGGCTTAGGAGGTCGGGACTAGACAAGGGAGTTGTTGAGGTCCGAACGACGTGAAAAGCCGAAGAGGACGTGTCGTGCGGTGGGTCGACAAAGATGGATAGCAAGCGGTGGAGGAAGCTTCCGGAAGGCGCGGAGGGGCATTTTGGAGAAATGTCAAAGTCTGCGGGGAAGCCGCCCACCGGGAAAGCACTGTGACCACCGGAGAGGCTCTGAGAGCTCGTGGAGTTGGTGGCGCTAACGGGCAAAGCGGGGAGCCGTTGCTCGAGAGGAACGGGTAAAGCCTTGGAGGCACGCAAAGCTTAACCACTCGGTTAGCGGGTTGTCTCGTGTGGAGACCCGTTAGTGAGACTATAAATAGAGAGGTTAGGTCTCGGGAGCAAAGGGAGGTTGTCCCCGAGTGCTCGAGTGTTCCTCTCATCTTGTGTGAGTTGTCTCGGTAAGAGCATGGATGCTCGTGTACCTCCGATGGAGTGGTCAGAGAAACCTCCATGTGAAATAGAAAAGATTGGATTCATCTCTCGTATCTTTCCGCTTTATGTTCTTGAGATGATTTGTTTGATTTGTTTGTCGCCTCTATTCTTACCTTGTCATCCGTGTCTTCTTTGAGAGTTGGCCTACATTTGATTTGCTCAGAACTGGGAAGTTGTCTTAAGGCAGTTTGTCAAGACCATTCCCGAGAGCAAAGAACAAATCAGAGAGAAATTCGTTTTCTGTGAACTTCACCAAGCTCTCTGTCTAGGATTTCGACTTTCTTGTTCTCTCCGATTGCTATGAAGACTTTGGAGATTCTTGGTAAATTCACTTCTAGAGATCTCATGCTCACTAGGTTTCAAGTTTCATGCTTCTTGGATCTCTCGAACAAAAGTTCTTCAAATTCTTGCTTTATGGTCGGCGCCCGACAACGTAGTATTCATGTTTTCGTTCTTACGACCACGGCCGAGACATCGCCAAGTCCGCCTGGGGGTTTCGCTCACGGTGGTTCTCTCGACCGCTGCTCGTCGCCTTCTACCGTGACCAAAGAAGTTTTCTTTTCTGTTTCTCTCTCAGATTTTCAGTAAGCAATCAATCTTCTTCTTCATAGCTATATAGCTATCGGAGAAAAGATAAGGTTGAATATGAGGAGGAATTTTAAGGCACCATTCACCCCCTCTGCTGCCATTTCGATCCTTCAATTGGTATCGAGCGGTTAGCTCTTCTTCATAGATCTTAACCGGTCTCAAAGAGCCATGGCAGCAGACAAGTATTCCACCAAGCCGCCTATTTTCGATGGCCTGGATTACCCCTTCCGAAGAGCCGAATGGAAACATATATCCGTGCTCGTGGGTATGCTATTTGGCGAAGGTGAAAATACAATTTGTTGTTCACCGATGAGAACATCAATGCCGGAACATGGGCGATGTTGAGGCAAATGCAAAGGCAAGGAACATCATCATACGAGGATTGAGCGAGCGAATTTGATCGCATCTCTCACCGTCGTCCGCTCACGACATCCGGGTGACCCTCGATGCATACCATGAGGGCACCTCCCGGATCAAGACGGTTCGACAGACCGGTCAAACGCGAATACAAAGAAATTCGAGATGCTTGCCGGAGAATCCTTGACGAGTGCTTTTCACGTTTCACAAGATTTTGAGCAACCTCCGAGCCGTCGGTCTCACATACTCCGACTCGGATAACGCCGACAGATACTTTCAAGACTCGATCTTGGGTTTGGGAGATGAAGGTGACTACCATCAAGGACACCACGGACCTCTCGACCTTGACTCTTGATGCGCTTTACTCGCTACTCAAGACTCACGAGATTGACATAGTCTCGTCGGTCAAGTCACAATCGATGGCTCTAGTCACGGATCCCACTTCGGCTTCTGGTTCTTCTGCCGATTCTCTTTGCGGGTTCTCCCTAGCTGCTCTCTGTGATGTAACTAATGATCAGTTAGAGCAGCTAGAGGATGAACAGCTGGCCCTCCTAGCTCGGAAGTTCTCCCATGCTTACAAGAGAAGGAGGGACGGAAAAAGAAGAGGACCAGTGATTTGCTTTGAGTGTGGTGGCCCCAACCACATTCGGGCAAACTGCCCCAAACTGGAGAAGGGCAAAACTGACGTTGGCGGTTCCGGCAAGAACGACTACATCGACAAGAACCGCAACAAGAAGCCTCCAGCTCAGACGCAAGGCAAAAAGAAGTACCGCGACTTTGGGAAGGCCAAAAAGCTGTTCCACCGCGTCCTCACCGCTGCTCGACGACCTCGACCTCGGCGAGATGGAGGGATGGAGCGACGACGACGGACGGGTGATCAAGACCCCAAGAGCGGCGACGACTCTCTCAAGCATGTGCTTCATGGCCCTCGAGGGCTTAACCGAGCGACAATGAGTGCATCCGACTCGGATGAGGTATGCCCCACCTATGACCAGCTCAATCATGCTTTTCTTAAGCTAGGTGGATTTCATGCTAGAGCTAAGGCTAGGTGTACTGAGTTAGAGAAGGAAGTAGCTAGATTGTCACGAGAGCTTACTTCACTTACATCTGCTTCCTCTCGTGACCAATGTGATACATGCCCTGCCTTGATTGGTGATATGGAGAAGCTAAGGACTTCATATGATAGTGTGACCTCGAGCTAGATATTCTTAAGGTGGAGAATGTTAGTCCGTCACGAACTAGAGATGTCTAGGATTGTTTTTCCTTCATCTACCGTTGAGACTACTTCTTGCACCTCATGTGAGGATAAGGATAATGCTTTTAGAGGTCTTTATACATTGCTTCTCGATCTGCCCGAGACTTGTGAAAGTTGTAACAATTTGAAGATGAACCTAAAACGGGCAGATCATAAAATTGCTGAATTACAAGCTTTTCTACTTGAGCCTATTGCTTCATGTGTGAATTGTCCTAAAGCGATCGCCGAGCTTGAATCATTTCCAAACAGTTTCAAGAAATGATTGATCATGATAAGAAGTTGGCTCGGTTTGCTTCTAAGGACCTCGTTAGCTCACCATGCATTAGTTGTAACAAACTAAAATCTAACTTGATTGCATTGGATGAGAAATGTGAAGCTAACTAAGGACCTACTAGAGAAGCCACCTTGTGCTTGTAATGTGATTGTGAAGAAGGGGAGAAGCCCTGTAAGGTAGAGACGCCTAGCGATGCGAACCAATCTGCTAGCAGATGGGATCTGTCCCTTCTACGTCTACCGTGCGTGCACAAGCCGCCTTCCTCTGCATCGGTGTTCTCCCGCTCCCTTACCTTCTTGTTTCTCCTCCTTGCTCTTCTTGCACTCTCTCTTTCGGGAGTGTCAAGACCTTATGAACACTCTCGAGAAATTTGTAGGAGGCAAGAAGGATCTCAATCTTATTCTAGACCAATCAAAAATTTGCAAGTTCAAACAGGGTCTAGGATATAATTTCCGTGAGGATGTGAGAAAACATCCACCGCCGTGCTCGCACCCATAGCCGAGTGTGATCGAGGTCAAGCCCAAGAACAAGAAAGTTCAATTTAGATCACGGCTTTGTCCAAGGGATTTCGACAAGAAGGTGATTTCACCGCAGCTTGACCTCTCGGCGAAGCCATCTCATGCTACTTCACCCCTCGTAGGCGGTATCATTGCACCTTCCGCCGGAAGGATGGGCATCCGATTGACCAATGCTTCAAGCGCCAAGATCGCGCGAAGAGACCGTGCTGAGTCTCTTAGGCGTATTCAGGGTCAGCCCCAGACCTTGAGTGCACCTAAGACCAACACGAGGTCTAGGTTTGCTACTGTTGGTAGCTTTGGGCAGCACCGAGGACTTGGTTTTTCGGAGTTTTCTGTTTTTCGTCCTCGTGCTCCCTCTGGTCGTGACTTCCGCCGTCCTGAGGGTAGATCTCGTTTCCATCGAGATAGCTACCCGCGGCGTGATCGGCGTCTTCGCCGGTGCTCGACTCGCCTCCCGTAGTAGTCGGACCAAAGAATGCCTTCAGTCCGCACATAGACCTTCCGCCGCTTTGAGCGACGGAGGGCGAGGGTAGTTAGAGGTCGGTCGTGTGTGACTACTTCTTTCGCCGACGTGTGACTCAAGATTGGGTGCCAAAATCTATGTTGATTTATCCCAAGATCGAGACTTTACTCTCTTGTTGACTCAGTTCACGGGCGGAGGAAGGGAAAGGTTTGGCTTGTAGACTCCGGGTGTTCACGACACATGACCGGAGATTCCCGTTGGTTTTCTTCCCTTGCCCGAGCTCCAGGTGATGAGACGATCACCTTGGAGACGCCTCTTCCGGGCGAGTCATCGCCAAAGGTACAAGGCGCATTAATGATTCATTTGTTTTAAAAGATGTTGCCTTGGTTAGTAAGTGCAAGACAATTTGCTTTCGCCTCTCACCACCGATGACGATTTCGAGGTGAGTTTTAAGAAAAACAACTGCAAAATTCTTGATTCTTCGTGTAGTCTGGTTTGCGGGATTTCTCGCTTTGGGAGGATCTTTCGTGCTGATTTTTCCGAGTCTTCGGTGATCCTCTCCGTTGTTTGCTTGCTTCGAGTCCCGCGATCTTTCCTTCGGCATAGGAGACTTGGTCATATTGATTTGACCATTTGACCCGAGTTAGCGGCCACGATCTCATTCGTGGTCCGCGAAACTCAAGATGGTCAAAGATCTTGTTTGCGCCCATGCCCAACACGGCAAGATGGTTGCTTCTCATCCTCCGTCACAGATTACTATGACCGATGCACCGGACAGTTGCTCCATATGGATACGGTTGGACCAGCTCGAGTGCAGTCAGCAGGAGGGAAGTGGTACGTTCTTGTTGTGGTCGATGACTATTCGAGGTACTCTTGGGTGTTTTCTTAGCCTCAAGGATGAGACGTTTACATATTTTCGAGGTCTTTTCAAGAGGCTTTCTGTTGAGCTTCCGTGTGCCTTACGAGCGATCCGCATGACAATGGCACGGAGTTCAAGAATTCCTACTTTGAGAGTTTCGTGGTGAGACAGTGTAGAGCACCGCCTCTTCTCCATACGTCCCCAGCGAGAATGGCGTTGTGGAGAGGAAGAACCGCACCTTGGTCGAGATGGCCGTGACGATGCTTGATGAGTACTCTACACCGCGGAAGTTTTGGGTCGAGGCTATAGCCACCGCGTGCCATGTTTCCAATCGAGTTTTTCTTCGGGCACACTTGCACCGCACTTCTTATGAGTTGAGATACGGGCGAAAGCCCAGTGTTTCTCATTTTCGTGTGTTTGGTTGCAAGTGTTTCATTCTGAAGTCCGGGAACCTAGATAAGTTCGAGTCACGTTCTTGTGATGGACTTTTTCTGGGCTACTCGACTTCTTCGCGGGCCTATAGGGTCTGGAACTGCGAGTCTAGTAAAATGGTAGAAACCTGTGAGGTAACTTTCGATGAGGCCAGTCCGGGGACTAGGCCCGATATCTCAGGTTCACTAGAGCAGTCCGAGACCATCTTTGTGGATGATGAGGATGATGGAGATGAGGGTTGTTCACCCGATCCGGCCCCTTCTCCACCCCTTGAGGTGCCTTCTTCCACCGCACCTCGAGGCGATCGACCCTTACCTTCGCTTCTTACGGAGCTAGTGGCTCTGCTCCTACCCCGTCGTGTAACGAGGTAGAGGCCACTTCTTCATCTCATCCAGGACCTCCAAGACATATCCAAAAATCTCATCCTTCTGAGCAGATGATTGGAGATCTATTTGAGCGAGTCACACGTTCCAAGTCTGGCGTGTCACTTTTCTCGCCTCCACTCGCCTTCAGAGCTTCTTTTGAGCCCAAGGACGTTTGTCATGCTTTATCCGACGAGTCTTGGGTCAATGCTATGCATGAGGAGTCGGAGAGTTTCGAAGAAACAAGGTCCGGACGCTTGTTGAGCCCCTCGAGATCACAATATCATTGGAACCAAATGGGTGTTCAAGAACAAGCAAAGTGAGGATGGGGTAGTCATTCAAACAAGGCTAGGCTGGTTGCATTGTGGGTACTCCTGTGTTGAGGGTCCGGATTTCGAGGAAACCTTTGCCCTCGTAGCTCGCCTTGAGGCCATTAGAATTTCGCTGCCTTTGCGGCTTCTAAAGGTTTCAAGCTTTACCGATGGACGTCAAGAGTGCCTTTCTCAATGGCTTCATTGAGGAAGAAGTCTATGTCGACGACCTCCGTGTTTCGAGAACCCCAAATACCCTAGTCATGTCTTCAAGCTTTCCAAAGCATTGTATGGACTTAAGCAAGCCCCTAGAGCTTGGTATGAGAGGCTTAAGTCCTATCTATTGAGACATGATTTTGAGATGGGTAAAGTTGACAAGACCTTGTTCATTCGCCGGCTTGGCAATGACCTTCTGCTTGCCCAAATTTATGTCGATGACATTATCTTTGGTGGCTCTTCTCATGCTCTAGTTTCACAGTTCTCGGATGTCATGAGCACCGAGTTTGAGATGAGCATGATGGGTGAGTTGACTTTCTTCCTTGGCTTCCAAATCAAGCGAGCACTCGGAGGGTACCTTCTTGCATCAAGGCAAGTACACCGTGATCTCCCGAGACGCTCGACATGAGTGATGGAAAGCGGTGTCGACTCGATGGCTTCTACGGCCACACTTGACCCAGATGAGGACGGCGAGCCAGTTGACCAAAAAGAGTTCAGAAGTATGATTGGCTCTCTCTTGTACCTCACTGCCTCGAGACCGGACATACACTTTTCTGTGTGTCTTTGTGCCCGGTTCGAGCTTCTCCTCACAGATCTCACCGCCAGCGGTGAAGCGCATCTTCGGTACCTTCGAGCTACCATTGACTATGGTATCGGTACTCTTCCTCATCCTGCTATCCCTTAGAGCCTTTTCGGATGCGCACTTTGCTACTGTAGGATAGATAGGAAGAGCACTCGCACCGCCAGTTCATTGGCACTTCTCTCGTTTCTTGGTCTTCGAGGAAGCAGTCCGGTGTTGCACAGTCCACCGCAGAGGCCGAGTACGTTGCTGCAGCCAGTTGCTGTAGCCAAGTGCTTTGGATGGTCTCGACTCTGCGGGACTTTGGGTTAGCTATCGATCGTGTTCCGCTCTTTTGCGATAACACGTCTGCGATTAGCATTGCTAAGAACCCAGTGCAGCACTCTCGGACCAAGCACATCGATATCGATATCATTTTCTTGAGACCATGTAGAGAAGGGTGACATCGTGCTCCGGCCAGGAGAGTGACCACCGTTGTCGATATCTTCACCAAGCCTTTGGATAGCACGAGGTTTTCACTGCATGGGAGAGCTTGGGTGGTTTGTCCTTACGGACTATTGTGAGGGGAGCTTTGGGCTTTATCGCTTTATCATATTAATTGTGCTTCAGATCCTTCTTGTTGCATCGCATTTTGGTGCATTGGGTTTAGTCCTTCTAGCATAGGTTAGAGTGTGTCTCTTCTTCGAGTTGCTTAGACTTCTTACTCTTATCTTGTGTTTTCGGGATAGTTGTTTCTTATCTCACTAGGTTGAGCTCACTCACTTCTTTTAGGTTCTAGCGAGGTTGGGCCACCCCTGCAGAGCAGGTTCGTGTTTGCTCTCTAGTGTGTGTTTTTCTCGACAATTTGTTGTCCGGAGACATATAGGGTAGATGAGAGTCATCGAGCCATAGTATCCTCTACATCTTATCTATGCTTTAAGGACTGCCTGTTTTCCCGATTTATTTGCCGACTCTTGATTTTTATTGCTTTGGTTGTGGGGAGTTCATTTGGGAACTTCTAGACTTTAATTTTGACTTAAACTCAACTTAAACTAAAAGTCGCATCACATGTTGAGGGGAGTGGATTTTCGCATTGCATTCTCGCATTGTAATATAACCACATTGAGCCTTGATTATTATCCGGTTATGACATGCTTTCAATGCTTTACACATTGCCATGATTTGTGCTCCATTGCTAATCGACCATGACTTTATATGTGTAGTCAAGTCTTTGCCATGATAGGTTAATTAAAATGCCAAATTTGACCTAATTCCTGTCATGTTCATATTTGAGACTAGTCGACTTTGTGCTATCTTTTATGGTTCTTGCCATGTCAAATAGGTGAGTTGAGTCTTGAATCTTAGTTGAGCAATAGATTGAGCTATATAGTTTCTTGATGACACATAAGTTAGTACAATCTATCAAAAAAAAGATCTCTTTCAGGCGAAAAACCGATCTCACCAATTCCTTCTCATGAGACGGCTTGCCATTGCACAAGGCATGAACTCGGGGAGATTTGATGACCAAGATCATTTCCTTAAGCTTCTCGCTTGGAATGATCGCATAAGGCTTGAGGTCTAGCACATGACAAAAATATGATTGAAAACAATCATGAGATCTCAAAAGAAAAATGTCAAAAGTGCTCAATTAAAAAAATTCAAAGTACTTCAACAATTGTATCATTCTTGAACGAATAGCACTCTAGTTGGCTCAACACTAGCTTCTTGATTCCATTCAGCTCATTGGCATGGCTTGCATCATTTGTGGATATCATTAGCTAGACTAAAATCTTGTTTGACTTGACTTGCTAAGCACCTCAAATTAAAAAAAATCAGATTATACCATCTCGTTAGCTTAGCTTCTCTTTACATACATAGTCATGATCTTTGTAGCATACTTGTATGTTATGGCTTGGTGTAATACATTTGGTCATTTTGGATAATTCTCATGGCTCTGATACTTTGAATAATCAAATCACCATTCCATCCATCATTTTGACTTATTCTCTCTTGCATACTTGATGTGTTTATTGCCAAAAGGGGGAGAATAGATTGGAGAAAAAGAAAATTTCTCATCTTCTGGGAACTTGCTAGAGCTTTGGAGATCAATTTGCTCTTTATGTGTTGCTCTAGTATTCCTTCTGTCGACATGGTCATAATTTCATTTTCTTTCCTTGGACCATGTCGGCTTCTACAAACTCAACTTCATATTTTTCGGTGTTTGTCAATATACTCATCAAGGGGGAGATTGAGAGATCATGTGGAGATGATCTCATCTTTATGATGAGTAATTGACCCTTGGTTGAAGGTAAATTGAGTTTGTTTTGGGCTTTTATTGCAAAGTCTTAACTCTGGACGAAATGAAGTCGTGTACGACTTGTCCCTGTGCCGTACGATCATTTTGGGCGTGGTCGGAGGTCGACAGGCAGGTTTACGACCACGCAGTGGCACGTACGACCATGTTTGAGCGTAGTCGGAAATTTACCGAGTTCATTTGACCACATTTGGTCGTGGTCGAAACCCGTTTTGGTGCGTACGACCACGTTGAGTGCCTTCGTTGCGGTACGGGTGGTGTACGACCATGTTTAAACGTGATCGGAAGTCTATCGGGTAGCGTACGACCACGTTGCTGAGTATCGGGTTGCGGTCGAGCGGCGTACGAGTGATCGGAAGCTTATACGACCACGCTGCGAAGCCCTCGGAAGTTTTGACCGTGGTCGGCAGTCGGCGCTAGGGTTTACGACCACGTTGTGGGATCGGAGCCTTGACCACGTTGGGCGGTCGGGCGGTCGACCACGTTGTGCCGGTCGGAGTATCGACCACGTTACGCTAGGGTTCACGACCACATTGTATCGCTAGCGGTACGACCACGCTGGTCGATCGAGCCACGCACCACGCTAGCACGGGTCCGAACGTGGTCGGTAGTCGTGGCTATGGTCTTCGATCGCGTTGTGCGGTCGAGTGTTCGACCACGTTGTCGGCAGATTGACCGTGGTCGTGCGGGTTCATTCAAACCGGTCGTGTGGGCTCATATGGTGTCCGATTACGGTGAGGTTTGGTCGGTTGGGTTCCTTGTGAAGTCATGGACCTTGTGGACTGGTTTGTTCACTATTTTGACAAGGTTTGGTAAAGTCTATTTTCGTGGAAAGACTTGAGCTCGGTGAGTTGAGCGGTTTGTGTTTTGCAAGATGGATCGGTGCTATGTGATGGTTTTGTTGTCTTTGTTGGTTGCGGGAACCGGAGATGCCTTGGTGAGGCTTAGGAGGTCGGGACTAGACAAGGGAGTTGTTGAGGTCCGTAACGACGTGGAAAAGTCGAAGAGGACGTGTCGTGCGGTGGGTCGACAAGATGGATAGCAAAGCGGTGGAGGAAGCTTCGGAAGGCGCGGAGGGGCATTTTGGAGAAATGTCAAAGCTGCGGGGGAAGCTGTCCACTGGGAAAGCACTGTGACCACTGGAGAGGCTCTGTGAGAGCTCGTGGAGTTGGTGGCGCTAACGGGCAAAGCGGTGGAGCCGTTCGAGAGGAACGGGTAAAGCACGGAGGCTCGCAAAGCTTAACCACTCGGTTAGCGGGTTGTCTCGTGTGGAGACCCGTTAGTGAGACTATAAATAGAGAGGTTAGGTCTCAGGAGCAAAGGGAGGTTGTCCCCTGAGTGCTCTGAGTGTTCCTCTCTATCTTGTGTGAGTTGTCTCTGGGTAAGAGCATGGATGCTCGTGTACCTCCGATGGAGTGGTCAGAGAAACCTCCATGTGAAATAGAAAAGATTGGATTCATCTCTCGTATCTTTCCGCTTTATGTTCTTGAGATGATTTGTTTGATTTGTTTGTCGCCTCTATTCTTACCGTCATCTCGTGTCTTCTTTGAGAGTTGGCCTACATTTGATTTGCTCGAGGCGGGAAGTTGTCTTAAGGCGCTTTGTCAAGACCATTCCCGAGAGCAAAGAACAAATCGAGAGAAATTTTCAGTGAACTTCCTGAAGCTCTCTGTCTAGGATTTCGACTTTACTGTTCTCTCTGACTGTTGCGAAGACTTTGGAGATTCTTGGTAAATTCACTTCTAGAGATCTCATGCTCACTAGGTTTCAAGTTTCATGCTTCTTGGATCTCTGAACAAAAAGTTCTTCAAATTCTTGCTTTATGGTCGGCGCCCGACAATGAGTATTCATCTTGTTTTGCTTACGACCACTACCGAGACATCGCCAAGTCGCGCCTGGGGGTTTCGTTCACGGTGGTTCTCTCGACCGCTTCGTCGCCTTCTACCGTGACCAAAGAAGTTTTCTTTTCTGTTTCTCTCTCAGATTTTCAGTAAGCAATCAATCTTCTTCTTCATAGCTATATAGCTATCGGAGAAAAGATAAGGTTGAATATGAGGAGGAATTTTTAAGGCACCATTCACCCCCCCTCTGTTGCCATTTCGATCCTTCACTTACCTCCTAGCTCGTAATGCATATGTCATGCCATGAATGCCATTTTTCATCATTTTACCACATATCACAATTATCATCAAATTAAAATCATACTGAACAATAAGATAATCAAAATTATTGCCTGACATGAATAATTCAATGACAGTAAGCAATTATTGATCATCATCTATCATTCTACGGTCGGTTTGATTAGGAGATAGCAATACTGGACATAACAATACAAAACAACAATTAAATGACAACGTTCCTACACGCTTTCCAAACACATAACTTCCCCCTTTACTGGACAATCAACTTCGTTGTCTTGGTACTAAAATTATCGTAACTTTCAATTCCCATATTAAAATATAACAAACTATAGCAGTTCTAGGATCTATACAAAATTTTCATACAACTTTCTAGTTGATGATATGTCCAAATTAAACCATCTAAACCCCTATTTTTAATCCAGAAAATAGATTTGTCATTTTCTGAATAACAGATAAGAATTTGATATCTTTTAATCTACATATGCAAACCTATTGAACTAAGATATTTTTAGAATCTACAGGAAATTATCTACCACTTTCTAGTTATTCCTAAAAGTTAATTCTATCATTAAATTAGTAAAAATAATTTTCCACAACTGTGTCTAGCAGCAACCCAGCACTGGACAACAGCCTCCCTAAATTCATAATTTCTACTCTACTTATCTAAAAATTGAGTTATTCGACTTTATGGAAGCCTTAAGAAATTATCTACAATTTTCGTGTAGACCAAATACCCAAGTTGGTTTATTTACTATTCTTAATATACAGATTAATACGTGTGGCTAAAACACGATAAATTTACCAGACAATAAGATTACAAAATTCATATATTACAATGTACTCATTTGATTGACATGAATACAAATTCTACATAATATTATTGAAATTATCTACAACTTTTATTCCCAAATTATAACTATACGGTACCCTTAATAGTAGTACAATAATATAGCAAATTAAATAATCTACTATTTAATCCTCCTGTCAAACGCCTGCTATCTTCCTCTCTAATCTCATTTTTTAATCTCTAATTAAAATTTAACAAACAGAGAAAAATATATAGATCGTTACCCGATAAAAAATAACCAAAACCACGATCACTTTCTCACCCTTTCTTTTCTTCTCCCTTCTAATCTTTTCTTCTGCCACCGCTCTTCACTTTTCCTCTTGGTTTTCCTGATTTTCTCCGCTGGCCGAGAGCAGCCCATGCATTTGATTGACACGGCAGCAGTGCATGTATTACTCCACGGATGTGCATGCACTGCATGCATGCAGCAGCACAGCCTAGGAACGCATGCAATCGACAGAGACGTGGCAGCAAAACGGCGGCGTGGCAGTAGCTCACTGCCGTGAGGAGTAGCCACCACGAGCGACCCAAGCATCAAACTGTCAATCGCACTTGGCTCGGACCTCCTTGGCCAGCCGAGAGGCCCGAGATCCCTCGTTTGCAGGGTCGCCCCAGACCCCGACCCGCCCGAACGCCCCGAAGCAGTGCCAGGAGCCATCGCTAGCAGCGCAGGGGCACCGCTGCAATGGGATCCAAGGCTTCGCCCGCCTCGCCCACTCGAGGCCGCTTTATATCCATCTATTTGTTTTACATTTTGGCATCATCTGATTAGCTGCTGGGTGTACTGTGTACACGGGCAAGATTTGTACTGGGATTGCAGCTGAAAGCCTGAAATTAATTAGTTATGTACAGTCTAACATCAAGTATTCATAAATATTAATTTAATAATATTAATATGTTCCTCAACATAATATTATTATACATAGTATACGCTATTGTCTAGAGTGATGTTACAGTATAGAAACTCACAATTAGCAGCGCGTAGACGGTTCTCAGGCACGGCGCAAGCTTGGCGTCGCACGGCCACGCGGGCCCCGGCTGCTACACGCTCGATTCGATGCCAACGGCAGGTGCACTGCTGCAGCCCGAGGCAACGTCACGGAACAATGTACATGTTGTAAGACAGCAGTGCACTATGTATAGCCGGTGAAAAAAGAAACGACGACAGTAGTACAAGATTGTATTTGCACTGAGGAGAGCAAGTACATATGAAAGTACGGAAGTACCTAGGCAGTGCATGTGCTTCATGGATGCGGCACGGCACTTGTGTTAGCTACCTTGCTCTTAAAACAGATAACCCTCTCTTTCAACGTAAATGCTGCTCTGAAATTCTGCATATTATTATTTTTACCCAAGTTCATAGCCGACAAGATAGAGAATTCATCTTTCATCTGTTATGGTTCATATGGAAGGCTAGGAATGCCTTTTTTTTGTTTAACAAAAAGGTTAGATCCATTACTATTGTGGCTAGAGCTTCTCACATTTCTATAACTCAGTTTAACAAGTTTGATGAAATTCAATAGTTTATTTAGCAAAGATCAACCCAAGTCTCAATGTGATGGTTCTTCTCACATTCAAAGCATCATCAACACTAACCCCCGCTCCAAGCTGCTGTGGGCTGCTGGCCTTTTTTGTAAGACAAATGCATTGTAGTGACTGTTTTGCTTTTTCTAAATAAAAAAATCAAAAAATAATTAAAAAAAGATAAATTAAAAAGGCTATTGACAAACTGTCAATAGCTTTAGCCGCGCCGTCCGCCGCCCCATTGTCAACAGCTAGCGCCTTAGCCATGCCGGCGTGCCGCACCATGAACTCCTCGTGCGTCAGGTCGGTGAACGGGCCCTCACCGAGCACGTTCGAGAGCCCCTTGGCGTTCACCTCCTCTATGTACCTCATGTTGCTCACGTATATCTTGAACCGCCGATGCTTCTCCTCCATGGAGGAGCAGGACCGGTTCTGCACCACCATCCACCGGATGAACCTCTCCATCATCGCGCTCTCATCTTGACGGCGGCGCTTGCAGCTGAGTCACCGAGGGGGTCGCAGCCGACCAACAGCAGGCAGCTGCTCGTGACGACGGTAAGCATCAGGCTGCAGCATGCCATTGCTAGCGGAGAACATCAGAAATAAGAGGAAGCAATCATCATGTGAACTAATTAATCAACTTACCGAGCAGATTAGAGATGATCGGTAAGTGATGGCAATTCTTGATGTTAGCTAGCTGCTGCTTGTGTTCATATATAAATAGCCATCAGCTAGCTAGTGCGGCTACTTAATTGTACGCAATGGACGCACGCCAAATAAATTTGGTAAAGTCATACTGTAGTACTCCTCTAGTAAAAAAACAGTCTTTCTTAGTTTTCAAAATCAACACGACATTACTATGACCAATAAATTCTGCTCCATCTATTTTCGAGACAAGGGGTCAGGTATAAGGGGCAAGCAGTCCAGTAGTTCAGGTTGCTCCAATCTGATGGGTTTAGGGGCCTTATCATGGCTTTGAGGATAGAGCTTCATATACAGCACTAATTGGCCTCATCAGCCCTTTTTACATAATGAGCTGTCCGTCACATGAAACAAAATAAGTTCGGCACACAACCTAAAATTATCATATCCATGGATCTACTTATCAAAAACCAAATCACAAAAGATCTACTCCACAAAAATCACAATAAACCAAGTTCAGAAAATAAAGAGTTAAATCAGTACAATACATGAATACCAAAATCCACAAGATGAATCCCAAATCCACCTTTCCCCTAAAGATGGACTCCGTATGTCCAGACCACACGCCAAACCATCTTTGATTGATCAGTAATACTAATACCACAACAGCGGCCACATTATCCCGTGCTACATAATTAGCTATCCGTAGCATTAAACTAAGCTAAGGGCAGTAAGACCAGATTAAGATCATAGCTTCCATCCATTAAAATAGTGGGAGAAATTACACACCATCAAAACCACCACCAAACTACAGTATGACACCACAAAACGAATCAATAACTACATGAATTCCACTAATAAGGGAATCCCAAAATCCACAATTCCCCTATACACGGGCATGGGCTCCCTGTATCGCAAATTACACAAGTAAAGAAGGGATTTAGCACTGAAACACCTAATTATGTAATGGACACGGGCACGGATTAGGCGTGCAAAATCTCATAGGACGCAACTCCAATCCACTCAAACTCCAATCGTGACATGCAAGTTCAAAAGAAGAGCAAAGCTACACGAATCCCACCACGGGAATCTCAAATTCAACTTTCCTCTAACACCGGCCTAGATTTGTAGTGCCTAGGATTCGGGTTCGTCGGGACCCAAATATCGATGCCCCACAAATTCCAAACAAATAAGAAAAAAACTATAAACCCGAATCCGAATCCCATCGATTCGTAGTACCAGGGTTCGGGTTCGAAGCACCAAATCTCATCGAAGAACCCAACTTCAATTGCAAACTACGCGAATTCCGCTTCGGGGATCCCAAATCCGCGAATCGACTAACACCAGCCTCCCAAATTCCATACGAACGAACAAAGAAGAAAAACGAAGAACCGCAGAATTCTCAGTGCGCGGAACGCCCAAAAACCGATCAGATCATCACCAGCGTGGAGACGGCGCAGATCACAGGAACGCGAAAGGCGAGAAGAGAATGGCCTGTCACATCATACCTAGGGTTAGGGTTGCCGAGGTACGATCGGGGAGGACTGGAGGAGGACGAGGTCGGGCCCGCATCACCGGCGATCGGACCCCACCGCCACCGACGAAGTGTTTTTTTTGGAAGGACGATGGAGTGGTTTATGACATGTGGGCCCTAGCTAGCAGGGCGTGAAGCGACGATGTCACCGCCTCTTTGCGAAGGCCTAGTAAACAGCCAGCCTAAGCCCAGGTGAAGATTGCTAGGCCCAGTACTTAATTATTAGCCGCCAATAAAATTAAATTACGTTCCTAAAAAAATAAAAGGCAGCCAATAAATGACATCCAAAGATAAGGTAAGGGATGGATAAAACCAGGATTTGGTTTGATTTGGTTCGTTGCCAAACAAAAAGGACAATCAAGCAAATAAAGCAATCATTAAATTCTGTAGATTTGCTCCTGCGTACAAATAAGCCGGGCAAAATTACTTGTTGCGTTCCCAACCTGCAACGCAGCAAGAGCTTGCCTAGCCATCCATGGATCGATATACACACTACACTAGTACTAGCTTGCTCCTTGTACTCATTTATTTCCATGCATTTTCATTCTACCATATATGTCCAGTTTGAGTTGAGTACATTCCTGTACCAATGTTCATAGCCCCTTTCTTTTCTCTGCAGTTTGATCTACATGCATGCATTAGAAGTAAAAGCCAAAAAAAAGTCTCCAGATCTCTGTGCATTTTTTTGCAATTTCCAAATGAAACTGTATTATTAATTAATTCATTCATTATTGTATAATGGATAGCCAACAAGTGATGATGTATTTAATCTGTGTATCTTTACTATTATAAAAGAAGGAGTTGGTAGTTGGTCCGACCTCTCCCACCCATTCTCACAAAAGACAACGCTGACATGTGGCCCCAAAAGACCTGCGCCGAATCTTCCCACCTTCCCATCAAAATATCTTTCTTTCCATGATTTAGTGATCAAGGTGAATTTCATCTAGACTGCATTGCAGAATACATGTTGTATTTTTCATCCAGTGCTTAATCTTGTACTAGCTGAATGCTCATTTGTACGGATTTTAAAATGTTATCATACTATATGTTTTGAAACTAACGGGTGGTAAAAATTTTTAGAATATGCATATAAATATGTTCTAAAATTTTTTAAAATCCGTAGCAACGCACGTGCATTCAGCTAGTATAATATAATAATCAGTATATAAAGAGCACCAGCAGTATTGAGACTAAACAACATCTAAGAGGAGAGAGGCAGCCTCCAAGAGCTAGAGGCTGGTATCACCTCTAGGCCTAGAGGTAGCCTCTTCAAACTAAAATATTTGAAGAGCCCACTTGTCTGAAGGGTTTGGATCATGGAAAGAGAGATTTTTTTCTAGCTTGCTGGACCACCTTAGAGGCAATACAAATATTACATATTGTAGATAAAATTAATAAGTTTAAAGGCTATATGTGAGTCTTAGCTTAGAGGCTATGCAGTCTCTAAACATTGTGGATGTCCTAAACACAGGGAACTCTAGGCAGCGCTTGGGTCCACGTGGTTTTTGCTTCCTCTCCTTGACGCGTGTGCGTGCGTTATCAGTGCTCCTGATAAGTGGTTAATGGGCCGTAGCATCCGTTTCCAGCCGATGTGCGCTCGTCCTCCACTGATGCAAAATAGTACCTAGACCCTTCGGGAAATGTACGAACACTTCTCCATTCTCCCAAGTTCCTCCGCTGCTTCCCACTCCGTCCCTTCACTCCCACCTCAGCTCGCCGCCACCACCTCTCCACTGCGCCCCACCGCTGCACCGTCGTCGCTTCTCTTTCGTCCTCTTCAGGGCAAGACTCCATGGCCTCCTCTCCTCTCTCCTCTCCACCTCTGATGCCACCACTCATGCCGTGGCCTCGCCTTCCCCTCGCAATCGCCTTCCCCTCCCCATGCCGCCGCGTCGTCCTCCTCCTTCTCCCCCCCCACATCTTCCTCACCACAGCACCACCTGACCTTATTCGTCCCACACCGCCGCCTCCTCCTCCATCACTTCCCCTCCCCACGGCGCCATTACCTCCTTCCTCGGCCGCCCCCTCCCCACCGCCATCACCATCAAATTCGTCGCCTCCACTTAGGGACTCGCCGCCGCCATCAAATATGCAGTTGCCTTGTGTGCCGTCACCGCCTCCCCGCAACGCCGGCCTCTCTTCCTCAGCAACGTCACGAGTACGTCTCACCCGTCCGCCATTCGCCTCGTCTCGCCTCCCCTTACTCCGCAACCCCGCTTCTTTTCGTGAAATGAAACTGCATGAGGAAGCAATAAACTAATTCTTTGCTTGCAGGATGTGCTTGATTGAGGAGCTGCAGACCTATCAGCTCAGTCTATATCCTTTTACACCGGAAAAGACTTTAACCATCCAGCAAGAAAAAGGGGCCCAATTCTTCATCCGAGGTAAATCTCTGCCTTCAGGTTGGCCTATGATGTGCTATGAATACTGTTAGAAATTATTTTTGCGCACAATAAGGATAATGACGGATATGGTTGTTGGATTGGAGCGGAGTTCGCGGACGGCAGCAATGGCGAGCATGCGAGGGCTGCAGCGTGGTGCTCAGATAAGCCACCTCAAGATTTTTATTCTAAATTTAAGCTCATCCAGTGGGGCTTTTCATCATTTCATCTAGATCATAATTGGATATTTTTATGACCATTAACTTGATATGAAGGATCAAGCTTCGATATTTTTCATTTCTTTGCTTTCTTCTGTATATGAAGAATTTTCCAGCATAGTGTTTAGTTCTTTATGATGGGAGATGCAGCCTATCCTACAAATATTTTGCATTGTAAATATATCAGATAAACTATTTAAATGACAGGGCATTAGGTCTATTTTTTTAGAATGCTTTTGTTTTATCCTCTCAGCGCTGCCGTGCACCACGGACCGCGATGGAGACTACGATGGCTACCGGCTACGGCAGAGATTGCATAGGCACGACAACAACAGAGGCTGGGTGCGATAGAGATATGGTGGTGGATCGTGTGGATGGCAGTGGTGCAACAACTTATAGAATAATTGCAAGAGGTTTATGGATTTTTATTTTTTACCCTACTCTCACCACCAAGCTCTCTCTAAATTTATGTATGCTGGGAAGGAAGTACACAACATGTTCGCAATGAATCAGTTGAGGATGGTGAGGGCCGACAATGGCCAATTAGGAGAAGGCCATTGCTTGTGCACACCATGGTTACATCCTACTGTGCTCTTCTTGCAGCGAAGGATGCCGACAGTGTTAGTGTTGTCGTGTCCGCATGAATTTTATAGAAATTTTACATCACACAATTCAATTCTCGCAGGACTTAAGAGAAAAATTTATGTGTTCTAAGTGAGGCCTAGGGTTGTTTGGAGCGTAGGAATTCGCCCAAACCCCTACTCTTCGTTATCTCGGCGTTCGCAGTTGTTGATGAGAAGGGACTTACCTGATCGCAAGGAGTTGACTGTGAGAATAGTACTGCTTAATTGGGGGTGAGGACCGGAGGAGTTTTAAAACATAAACCTTGCGGTTTTAACTGAGTTTCAAAAAGGTAAACTTCACAGTTTCAGAGCACGTTTTGCGGGTTTCATCAAGTTTCAAAAAGAGTTTAAAACTAGCTTCATAAAGTTTCAACATGTTTTTAACAAATTTCAATGAGTTTAAAAACATGAGTTTCATGTTTCAAATTTGAATGTTGGTGTTTCAACGAGTTTCACATTCGAAGCTTGAGGTTTCATGAAGTTTCAAAAAAGCGAGTTTCGAGTTTTGAATCTAATACTCTCTGTTTCAACTAGTTTCGCATATGAAATTTAAGATTTCATGAAGTTTCAAAAAATGAGTTTCGAAACTGAAACTCGATGTTTCAATGAGTATTACATCCAAAACTTAATGTTTTGTGAAGTTTCAAAAAACAAGACACGAGTTTCGGATTTGAAACTCGGAGTTTCAGTGTGTTTCACATCTGAAACTTGATGTTTCAAGATATGAAACTTAGTGTTTCAACGAGTTTCAGATCTGAAATTTTATGTTTCAATGTATCAAAAGAGTTTCGAAGCGAGTTCCAAAAAATTTTAAGCATATTTCACAAGAAGTTTTAAAAATTCTAGCGAGTTTTAATTAAAACACAAAATATAGGCATACGCTGCCAAGCCGTCGCATGCACGGGTGCCACCGTTGCACTTGCTCCTCGCCCACACCGTCGCCTGAGCAGCAGCACCTCTCACCTCGCCTTGTTGGAGCGTGAGGCAACATGCCACGCCTCCTGTGAGCTCACGTCTTTCACCGAGTCACACGATGCCTCATATGAGCTCGCGTTGTCGATAGCCTCATACTTATATTAAAAATATTCGCGTTGTCGATAGCCTCACACTTATATTAAAAATATAAGTGTATTTCTTAAATAATAGTAATAAATCTTGTAGTTAATCTGCACCATTATAATATGGACCTACCAAATAGACGGCGTAGATCTATCTCTTTTTCCTGTAATTAGTGTGAGAATTGATCTCAGAGTGAACGCGGGCTTTCCTTTGCATCATTTTAGTTTAATGTTGAAGTGAACAAGAAGCAATAAATCCCCATATTAAAAAATGAAATCAATAAATGCCACTCACAAGGAAAAAAGAAATAAATAGAGTATACATGGAGCTACTAGGTGCATAATCGGATATCATTTATTTGCAGTATAACACGATATTTAATCTTAGCAATGTGATATCAAAACATTAATATACAAGAGAACATAAATGCAGAAATCAATTGATGCCTAAGATTTAATTGTGCATTTATATAAACATCTGCAAAGGCCGAAAAATGCAATAATTAAGCATAGTGAAACAGAAGAGGGACAGATAGAAGTAATCTTTCTCCTCAGGACGCTCGTCAAGAGCAACGTGACGAGGATCGTGTGTGCTCCATGGCTATTGTTTTTATGGCTCATGTGATGGTCATGTCCACTAGCTTCTCACCCTGCCATGCACATACGTAGGAAAATCCATTAATTTTTTTGCTCTGCATTTTTTCGTGTTCAAGTTAATTAATCCATTAATCTTATTTAATTCATGTGTATTAATTGGGCTGCGGATGCTGCAATGCATCATTGTGTAGTTGCTCGAGAGACGTGCTTTGATAACCGAAAGTGCTGGGCCGACGGACCGGTCCCACTCGGTTGAGCTAAAAAGCTATGACTTATGGCTGAAATTGCACTGTAGCGGCTGAAATTTCACTATAGCTGAAAGTGGCTTATTTGGTGTAATTAAATTTAAAAAAAATTAAAATAGAAAAAATATGCTACCTCATCACAGACAACGCAAACGAATACGGGAAAAAAGAACTGGCAAAAACAGCTCAAAAAAGGCCAAAAGTTCAGAAAAAGTCGAAATTTATAAATAGTAAAAAATAAGTCAGAAGCCAGAAGCTGAAGCCGAAACGAGTGGACTCACGGCATGCATTGGGATATGGCCTATTGCAACCATCACCGTAAATCCTGTGCAGTACTGCTGCAGGCATTTTTCTTTGATGTCCAAATGACATCGGAGATGACGATGGCTTTCTTGCTTGCTTGAGCAATATAATGTCGAGGATTAAATTTCATGCATGTAATTGATAAACTTGCCCTTGCATCTAATGGTGAACAAGTGTATGCATCGATCCGTTTGATGCGGACTCGACAAACTCGTTTTTATTATATAGAAGTCTTTATTTCGTGTCTTGTGTGTATAGTCTTTCATTCCTATTGCACGCAAACAAATTTAATGTTTGTTGGTCATTATTTTGTCTGTAACATTGTAATTGCATACTCACCGAACTTTGAAACTCTTATATATTTGGTACATCTCTACATATTCGTATGTCAGGATAACCATGATCATCGATTGATATGGTGAATAAGTACGCATAATTGACGCAGCAGATTCAGTGACATTTTATTTTTTAGAAATTAAGACCCTCTGATTTAAGATTCAGTGAACTTGTTAGGACCTAGGACTCTAGCCAGGAGTAATAATGAACTTAGTCACTTTGTATCTCTAGATGGGCGTAGAATTTTTTTACCAATAATCTATTTTTTATTCAAAATTAAAGAAATATATCTGCAGAAAAAAATTTATAACAAAAGGCTCTAGTCGTCCAATGGAAAGGTGACTGGAGCTAATCGCCCAACAGGGAGGCGACAAAGTTCCAGTCGCCCTACCCTCAGGTGACTGCAACCACTCGCCCCCCATTAGGCGACTTGTAGTGTAATCGCCCCCCCATTGGGCGACCGCACTCAGTCTCCCGTGAATTTTGTCAATTTTATAGTTTTAACTGGGAAAAAATATGCTGGAGTTGTAATAAAAATTTATGTTCATTGTATGTTATAGATGCATAAAAAATTTAGGAATTTTTTTAGAAATGATTGACCGTAGAATGATCGATACGTACAATGGTAAGTGATATTTTGATGTTACTGAGATTTCGTGTATGGAGAAAACATGTATGTTAATATTGTTAGATGATTTGATATGTGAATCATTGAATGTGAAAAGACTAGATAAAGGCTTGTTTGGATTTAAATAAACTTCATAATACAGTTGGGAGTAACATGCCGCGTACGTTTTGATTATATGCATAATATATAGCATCATGTGCGACTAACCCACCCAACTGCTCGTACGACCTACTGTGTAGACCGGAGCCATTTTTCCTTCCTCGCCTGCTCGGCGTTGAACTCCTCAGCGGCCTCTTTTGCCTTCGTCGCCATTTCCCTCTTTCTCTCGCGCTCTCTATCGCGAGCCTCCCGCTCCCTACGCGTGCACGCTTCGAGATGAGCTTTTGTCTCGCGTTGTATACGTAGTGTTTGCTCGTTCTTGCGACACTCCTCCCGCATCTCCAATGACCTTGTGACATTCCACTCCTCGAAGTTGAGGGCCCATTGGTCCTCAAGGTGGATCTCAAGATTAATCCATTTGCGATAGACACATAGGGGTTCCGGGGACTATAAATATAGGAGAGAGATTGTTAGTGTTTGCTGTGAAGGAGAAAAGGTAGGGAAAAATGGTGCGCGTGGTCCTTACCAGCTGCCAATAGGTTGCGGTGTCTAGACGGCGGTCGGGGTAGTGCTTAGACTTTAAGAACTTGCACGTGTCCCCGCACCAACAAACGACCGTTGTCTCCTCTCGAGTGGGAGTTGCGGCGAAGGCTCGGTGGGAACGTTCAGGATGGGATTGTTGCTATAGGGCCCCTCATTGCGGGGAGCTGACCTCGTAGCACACTGGGCTTGTTCTGCTCAGGCCGCAATAGCCCTTATTCTCATCGCGGGCGGTAGCTGACCGTGCTAGGTCGCGGGTCTCCTCCCGTTGCTTGACCATCTTGTCACATTGCTTCTTCTGCCTTTTGTCTATCCCGGTGCGGTGAAAGAAGCGCGGTGTAGTGTGGGGTTTGGTCGTGTAGTGTTCCCTGCGAAATGGAACACACCCCAATTTATAGGGTCCGTTTTTCCTCTACTCGAACATGTAAAGGTGGTGCGCGTGGTCCTGGCACTGAGTAAAGCTGGGCGGTGTTGTCATGTCACTGCGAAAAGCTTCGTCGTCATGCCATGTCACTGTGCAAAGCTGGCCTCTTTTGTCATGCCTCTGTGCAAAGCTGCCCTCTTTTGTCATGTCTCTGTACAAAGCTGCCCTCTTTTGTCATGTCACTGCGCAAAGCTACCCCCTTTTATCATGTCACTGCGCAAAGCTGCCCTCTTTTGTCATGTCACTACGCAAAGCTGCCCCACTTTTGTCATGTCACTACGCAAAGCTGCCCTCTTTTGTCAAGTCACTGCTCAAAGTTACCCCCTTTTGTCTTGTCACTGTGGAAAGCTGCCCCTTTTGTCATGTCACTGCGCAAAGCTGCCCTCTTATGTCATGTACGTGGATACATTATGGGATCAAATCTTTGAGTTGGAGGAGCGACTCGATAGTCTCAATGAGGAGAACAACGACATCCACCAACAGATGTAACGCGAGAGGGGCAACGAGGAGGTTGTCAACATAGAAAGCTCCTACGATCCGATATGTTGCTGTGCAAACCCTAGCTACATATGTGCGTGCCACTACAACAACGGCCAGCCCCGTTCGAGGCAGCCCCCTCAGCAATACTCCATGTGGGTGCTACGAGGCTCGATTGACATATAGGCAACGAGGTGTATGGTTGTACCATAGTATGTAGGACTGTTGTTCGAAATAATGTGCAGTGTTGTTAAGCATATAATGGATTGGTTGTTATCTTCGTGCGGTTGCCATCATTGAAGTTTACTATTTGTTTCGAGTGCGCATCGAGTAGGTAAGGAGAAGTACAAGTAAGCACGTCACAATACTGAAAAGTTCACATCGTAAATAACAAATGTAAACAGTACATGAATAAATGGTGTACATCAAGACTACCCTCGGCCACCACCTCGGCCCGCCTGCCTCCGCGCCCGCCTCCTCTGACGGCCCGCTTGGCCATCGTCCACTGCAACGGGTGACGATGCCCTGACAACGTAAGATGATCAGGAGACCGTCGCACCCGCCCCTGAGCTGCTAGAGTCGACTGCACTGCTGCCTGTGTGCCCTCTGGTGCATCAGTGAGGGCACTCCTATAGAGAACCTCTGGTGGTGTGCCTCGAGGTGCAGACCCAGACGCCTGCCCGGCCCACTCCAAGAAGTACTGGTCTACATTGTCTGGGCTCGCGGAGGTATCCATCCCCTGCTCGGGCGGGAAAAGACATGCAAAAGTAATATCGTTAGTTTGTGATGTAAAGCATTACGATAAAACCGAGATCGTACGATACGTACCCTCAATTGGCGCCATCGAGCCTGGAGGAGGGACGTACGACGTGGAGTACACCCCTTGTGTGAGGAAGCCAGGTATGAATGGCATCCAAAGATGAGATATGGGTAGCAAAAAAATGGAGGGAATTAGCATCCAACAAAAAAATTAGCAGTGAAGAATAGAAATGGAGAGAATTACGTATAAATGTATTCTTATATAACAGTAAGACCTAATGCATATTCGATTAATCTACACCATTATAACATGAACTCATTAAAAATAAGTGGTATACATCTATCACCTTTTCCTCCAATTAATATGAGAATTTATAGCCTCTCATGGAGGTGGCCTTTCTTAACATCATTTTAGTTAGATTCTGAAGTGAACCATAAGCAATAAATTCCCATATAAATAAATGAAATCAATAAATACCACACTCAAGGAAAATAAATATAGAGTATACCTGGAGCTGGGTGCAAAATCCGGTACCATTTATTTGTGATCTACTCCCTCCACCCCAAATGTAGGTTGTTTTTGACTTTTACTGTCTCCAATATAAGACTTTGACTATAATGTATTATCATAATATACTAGCAAATAATAAAAAATATATATATTATGAAAGTATTTCGCAAGAGAAATCCAATAGTACTATTTTCGTATAGTCAATCTATATACTTTAATATATATCAATAGTCAAAGCTTAAAAAGTTTGATGTACGAAAGTCACGGCGATCTACACTTTAAGACAGAGGAAGTAACACATATCAAATCTTAGCATTGTGATATCAAACATTAATGTACGAGAGAACATAAATGCAGGAATTGATCGATGCCTAAATTTTGATTTTGCATTTATATAAACAGATGCAAAGACCGGAGCATGGCAATAAAAGCACAACGAAACAACAGAGGGACAGATAGAAGTAGTCTTCTCCTGATGGCACTCGTCAAGAGCAATATGACGAGGACCGTGTCCTCCATGGCTGTTGTTTTCAGAGCTCTTGTGATCTTCATGTCTACCGACTTCTCACTGCCGCACGCACGTAGAACATCCTTTATTTTTTACTCGCATTTTGCCCGATGTCGATGTTCAAATTAATTAACCTATCAATAAATCTTATTTAATTTTGTGTGTACTGGTAATTGGGTTGCCGATGCTGCAATGCATCATTGTGTAGTTGCTTCAGAGACGTGCTTTGATGACCCAAGCTGCTACATCGCCGGGTGCAAGAGTAGATGCCATGGCGAAGGCCTGCGTTCGGATTTGGCCTATTGCAAACTCCAAGATCCTTTACAGTGCTGCTACGTACATTTTGTAGTGTTGTCGAAATGAAATGACATCGGAGATGACGATGACTTTCTTGCTCGAGCAATGTAATGTCGTGGATTAAATTTCATGCATGTAAGTGATAAACTTGCTCTTGCATATAATGGTGAACAAGTATATGCATCAATCCGTTTGATGCGGACTCAATAAACTTAATTTCATTATATATAAGTTTTTATTGTCGTGTCTTGTGTATATTCTTTCATTCCTAATGCACATAGACAAATTAAATGTTTGTTGGTCGTTTTGTCTATAACATTAATTATAACTGCATTGTATACTTTTTTTTTGAAGTAAACGGTAGACCAAGCTGCTGGTCCGACTTCAATATATATTAATAATAATAAAAAGAGAAGTTACATATACAAGGAGAAAACAAAAAAGAATGTACAGAGATGAAATCAGAACATGTTATCAAACCACTCCTGAATCATGGGGAAGTTTTTTTTTTTTTTTGCCCTATGGATAACCATGGCAAAATAATGCAGAGTATAGTTACCGTACGTTGAATCTCTTATATATATTTGGTTCATCTCTATATATTCGTACGTCGGGATAACCATGATCCATCGATCCTTTGCATGTAATGGTGAATAAGTATGCATCGATAGATCTACTTGCAGCAAATTCGATGCCGAGTAACAAGCGAGCCCAGGCAAGGGTCGGTCCAATCCATGAAACCTTAATTAGCAGCCGATTAATTGGTATAAGAAAATTAGCAACCAATGAATGTGTTGGAACACGATAGAGTACATATATATAAAGGTGCAAAATCAGATATCATTTTTTTGCAGTCTAACACGATATCAAATATTAGTATTTTGATATCAAAGCATTAGCGTAGGAGATACATAACATAGATGTAAGAATCGATCGACGTGTAAGATTTGATTGTGCCTCTATATAAACACCTGCAAAGGGACACTGAGACACAAAAGGGACAAATAGAAGTAATCTTCTCCTAATGGCACTCGCCAAGAGCAATGCGACGAGGATGATGCACCCCGTCGTAGCTGTTTTCATGGCTCTTACGATCATGTCTTCCACCGTGTCATCCTGCTAGGCTCGTAGGAACATCCCCTTTAAATTTTATCCTGCATTTTTCCTATCAATCTGATTTAATGTGTGTGTACTAATTGCATCGTGTAATTGATGGAGAGAAGTGTTTCGATATCCAGATGATTTGGATCGACGTCGATCATAGCTTGCACCTATATATCTTCTGTAATAATGGTGACCAACAAGTATATGTGTGCGCATCTGAATGCATGATGAATGCGGATTCAGTAGACTGGATTTTATTATTGCTCTCTAAAAAATTTAAAACTGGTGAGTCTTAATTTGCCTTTTACTGTATATTACAGTGATGCAAAATGCATGAATGGGAGTATGGGAGTGAAGCTTTTTAGTTTCGTGCTTCTAACTTGTAGCTTTTTAGTGGGCTGAAAAAAGAACGCTGTTCCAGTGGGCTTTAAGCTTCTAGCTTCGTGCCTCTAACTTGTAGCTTTTTAGTTTTGTCTTTTTTTCTGATTTTTTTGTCTTTTGGAGGCTTTTTTGCTTTTTCTTTTTTCTTGTTATTCCTTTGTATTGTCCGTGATGACATAACTTTTTTTTATATTTAATTATGAAAAAAAGTTTATAGCAGCTTAGTTTAGTTTTTTTTAGTTTTTTGCCTTTTGGGGGCTTTTTTGCCATTTCTTTTTCTCGTTATTACTTTGCATTGTTCGTGATGACGTGACTTTTTCTTATTTATATTTAACTAGTAAGGTGCCCGTGCGTTGCAACGTCTAATGAAGGAACAAAAAAAATCATCACCTATGCTGTGCAGAGAAGAGCAAAAACATGCTGCAAGGAAAAGATCTACCTTAACACATTCAGGTGCTGAGTCGTTTCAAGAGATTATCCCATATATAAACATAAGAGCATAACATTGCTGAGCCAAAAGCATCTGAACTCCGAAGGTATCTAAATCAGCAGGTAAAAAGTAATTGAACCGATCGTAGCTAACATACATGTAAGCCCAGAAATTCTCCCGAAACGATTTGTACATTGCCTCTGTTAAGTAGTGGACTTGTAAATTTGTTGAATATACAATGGTACTGTAAAGTTTTTGAATGCTGCTGTTCCATTGATGAATTTGCTGTTTTACAAAATATTGTTCTATTAATATACTTTCAACTCATAATAGACTGAGAAATCCTTTACTGTATGCTGCTATCTGGTTGTAGGATTTACCTCAGGCTTTTCTAAGTAAGATGTCGTACATCAGAGAAGTTCTTCTACCAGCTCTAGCCAACAAAAGTGAGAAGATAATTTCTGTTCTTACTTGTTTGATGTGTGAAGTTGATCAGATAGTAAGTTCTTTCTCACCATTTTTATGACTCCTGATAAATGTATTGAGCTTGAAGCAACTAAATTTCACTCGAGGTCTTTGAAAAAACAAACCAATGGAGGGAAGACTTTCTCAGCAGATCGGCGGGGAACAAAGAATCCACCATGGGTACTCGTGTCACTTGCGATCGGCGTCTTGCGAAGTAATTAGTCGGGCGCTTGCTAGCGGCGTACCAACTCAATTGGAAGGAAAGGATCCTTTTGTTCTTCCTGTCAATGGAATCACATTATGAACACATCATTATTTGTGATGTTTGTACAAAAAAAATCTTTTATCAGAATTCAGGCTACAAGCACAGAGCAATGTGGTTAAACACCGGGCTCAACGGTTGTAGTGTCATTTGGGCATAAACTTCATCGGCCAGATCACCGCATCGGCACCAAGAAATCATCTCGTATGCTTAAAATTACATAATGATCCCTTTTAAGTGTGAACTCACATGCATAGTGACATTATGAAGTCGGATTAAGCGAGGAGGTAGGTTTGGATAGTTAGGATTTGAGCATCAACTTCCTTATTAGTTGACGCACCACCGCACAAAACTAAAATTACTTTAGAAAACTTCAATGAATAACACCCCGCAACAAAATTGATTCTTCACATAATGGTATTTTCAACAGTTCACCAAAGTAGTGTTTCAAGAGAATCTTCAGAAGATTGTGTTTATGAGATGCATTAGGCAAACAATAAGAACCTATAAAGCACAAAGGCACAAGCACACACTACACCTTTTCTTTTTGCAAAATCAAATAAAGCTGAAGTCAACAAAGTCCAGCCATGCCTAGTTTATTCAAAGGAGATATTGATGTACAAACCGAGTAACCGACCGCTCACTATGGCCCGTGGAAAGTAGACGACCCGGCCCCGACCACGAGCAAAGACACAGGGGCCCAGCGCATGCATGCCACAGCTCGAGTTCAGACGCCTTTGTTCCCGCAAAATGCCAAACACACATGAGCGAACAGAAAACACCGTAAAGCGAGTTCATGTGAAGCTACTATTTGTACTTGACCACAGACAAGATGAGGCTCAGTGAGTATCAATAATGCTATAACATGGATGCAATGAATGGAACCAAGCAATGCAAGCATTTTCTTAGTGCAAATAGGCAATGGAAATGCGTGTATGTCATCATGAACACAGAAGCGAGCCAGTTTTGCTAATGTGCTTAGCATCTTCAACTCAAAGCGCACAATCACAACATCCCATAATCCATAGTCCTCTAAGCAATGCAGAGTTGCGGACAGTAGCACAAGTTGAGAATTGAACAACTGAAACAATGTCGAAGTTGTGTGAGGAGATGTACCATCATTTTCCGGCAAGGGCTGCGGCATCTCGGACGGGAGAGCTTCATCTCCAATCACCGGTGTGGTGACGCCAAGAACACCGAACTCCGCTGCACTCCAACGAGCCACCACAGGCAGTGCTCCTCGGCGCCCATCATGCTCCCAAGAAGAACGCCGCCTTCCTCCCTTGCGCCCGAACATCTCTTCCATCTCCTGCCGCTTCCTCCCACTTGCCTCCCCTTCCCAGAAGCGGCAGCCTCGGCTTGAAGCAACTCCTACCCAAGCCCGGCAATCGCGGCAAACCCTTGCCACCGCCGACCCCATCGCGCCCAAATCCCAAACACTCTCTGTAACGTCCTGAAAACTTAGAGGATCTGTATAATAAAGTGTTGTAAAATATTTTGTAGAGTATTGCGTTGAGTTGGGTTTTGAAGGTGTTTTTCTGAAGAATTTCGTGGAAGAGCCCATCTGTTTAATTAATAGAGAATCCTAAGTTTGAATTCGAATCTAAAAAGATGATCCATAAAGAAAACTCCGAAAGTTAACGTAAATATGTTTTCAAAGAAACAAGGATGATTTAAATTTCGTAGTATAAGTGGCGAAGTGCCGATGAACGCTTTCTAAAATATATATATTTGAAGTCTGGGACCCTTTGTCGGGGCAGCAGGGAGGCGTGAGTTATGCCGCCGGGCCCCATGTGTCGGCGCCAGCAGGCCTGATCACCGACAGTGGGCCCCATTGTCGATTTTATTATTTTGAGATTTAATTAAACCGAAAGCATTCAAAAGTGTATAACTTATTCATTTTAGCTCCAAATTTGATGAAACCAATTTCTAAATTCATCTAAAATCAAGGGCTACTTAATGGGACCAGAACCAATATTTTTGAAGCTTGTTCAAATTTTCATTGTGTTATTTGATTGTTGTGATGATTTTTATCTAAATTTTCGGGCGTATAAAACGTAGCTTTCGAGGCTCAAGAAGAGGAAGCTGCCGCTGCCGTAGACTCCAACACCCCGAATCCCGACCTTTGCATCCAAGGCGAGTCAATGCTTTGATCATTTTGAGCCTATGTTTTCAATAAAGTATTTTTGTTTAAGTATTATAACTTGCACGCTTATATTTATGTTGCAATACATGTTAACTTCAGATTTTAGATATATGCCCATGTTCTCTTGGTTTAGTATATATCCGTTGCGACACATTGGCTATGTGATCCTTGTCACCCTAGTAAAAGTAATAATGCTACAACTCCTTTGAAACTAAGTCTATAATTATCATTGCATGCTTAGAGTTGTTTAGATAAACAAGGGTGTGAGAGCACCCTAGCATATCTTGCAAACTAAAGAAAGCAGCATTGGGCAGTCATGGTGATGATGACTAGTTTATGTTGGTATAAGTGTATTTTCATCCGAAAGAACCTGACATGCTTAATTATCTAGGCGGATGGTTGAGGGCATGGGTGTTGAATGGTGCCGTGATAGTACAGATTTGTGATAAAGTGGTGCCGTGATAGCACAAGGGGATCGTGGTAAAACCGCCCAGATAACCATTAAGGACTGAATCTTGTGATGACCTCCCACGGTACAACATGTGCAACCACATGCTGGCAAAGTGTAGGCAGGGCCAACTAATTTGCATGGACTTAGTAAGAGTTGCGTCGGTGTGAACACGGGCGGGTAGAGGATGGCCACATCCTCCGACGTGACGGCGCAAGAGGGGGCTTCTGGAAGGGTGGTCGTACCCGGAGGAAGTGGAAACCTTAGCGGTCGTAACTCGCTAGGAAAATGAATCGTAAAGGTTTTGTGATAGTCTACTCAACCACATGGCTAAGGAATCATGTGGGGCAATGAGCAGATCTATCTCATGTGGGTAAAGTGTACACACTCTGTAGAGTCAAAACTATTCGAATAGCCGTGCCCACGGTCAAGGGCGGACATGGGAACTTAACTAGATATAGTTCTATTTCAAAAACTTTGAAGGGGTGGGAATGGGAAAGTGGAGGGCAGAGAAAGGCCCTTATTTGAATTGTCCTGGGTGTCGTCCCAGTGGTAATGTAAGCGACTATACGCTGAAGGTATGGTATGAGAAGCAGAGACCATGTAAATGGTGGATGGTCTCTTTCGATAGAAATAAATGTACTTGTCATTAAGTATCATGTTTAAAATCCATTTGGCTAGGTCATAGGGAGTTTTAAGTATTATAGTTCAAAAAGCACATTTTAGCAAACAAAATAACCTGAGCCTCCCCTTGTTGAAAGCCTTGCATACTACCTACTACATTTTGTGTGTTGACTCGCTGAGCACGGTGGTTAGTGTGCTCACTCTCGCAATACCAAAAATCCAGATTCGGGAGCTCAAGATCCGTATGCCTTCGAGGAAGCACCTGCTGCAGATGGAGAAGACCACGCCGGGAATTAGGACGAATAATCTGCGCTTAGAACTTTAAGCATTCAGACTAAGGTGTGGTTTCATCCAAATGTTACTAGAGCTCTAGTGATATTTGTATGACCACTTTGCCCTCGATCTCGCTTGTGGTTTAAAGGCTCGCTTTGTATCTCTTCATTGCTAGACTTTTGTGATGTAAATATTTGGCCTGCTTGGCCTTATTGTAACAACTGCGCCTTTGTGAAGGCCTAACTTCACTTTTGCAATGTAATATTATTATGGCTTGTTGTGAATTCCGCGTGTATGAAATGATTCAAGAATGTATCGTGTGCATTATCTCTCGATTCACGGAATAATGCGAAGGCATAGCAGATTACGGATTGCAAAATCCGGTCCGCAGAGCTAGTATCGAGCATACGATCGTAGGGTAAAACCTTAGGTGGTCGTTAGTATTTAGGCTACGATATTGAAAAACGATAAACCGAGTTTCTTAAAAATATAGCGTAACGTTTCTTCCGCATCCTTCCTAGTTCTACTCTGTTCTACTTTTCAGTTATTATTTTGAAAATTACTAACGATATTACTTAATTACAGATGTCAGGAGCTGCAGACGTTGGGCGTTGGGAGTTCTTCGCTCACGGAGTGCGTGAGGGAGAGTTTGCGGATATACTTCGCAAACTACTCCACTACTTGGGCTACGAGGACGCGCCCATCTACCGCGGTCGGAGGACCAGGATAGGAGGAGACGAGTCCTGGTTGGTAGAGATCTTCATCTACCCCCGGCGCGAGGGAGACCAGTCTCACGTGTTTGAGACTACCCACGGAGCTTTGGTGGTGGCAAGAAGACTACAGATGCCGCTCGTCTCGCCACGGCCCGACTTTGCGACATCCACGCGACGCTGGTGCTAGAGTCCCCTTTTACCTACCACCCTCTGCGGACAAAACACGCCAGGTTCGACGGGACCCGGGTGACAGAGTTGGAGGACGACCCGAGGCTTACCTACCAGGTGGACCTCACTCGGGTCATGGGTACAGCCCATGTGGTGGCTCAGGAGGAGATCACCGCGCTGGGCGCCTCCTCGCACGCCACATCGAGGTGGACTCCTTGCGAGAGCAGCTCGCCCAGTGTGAGCGGGCCTTGGCAGAGGCCAAGGCAGAGGCGGCCGCGCCGCACCTGCACTCAGCAGACACCCACACCGACCCCGGCCCCGGCACCTCCACCGTGTTCCGGGACTCGCACGAGCTCACAAAGACGCAAGAGCGTGCGGCTCCCAGGGCCCCAGTCCGCTCTACGCCGAGGAGAGACTCGACGCAGCCGTTCACGCTCCCACTCCGACACCGACCCGTCTGAGTTTAGCGGTAGCAGGTCCCGTTCCCAGTGTACAGACTATACCCCCTCCAGTCCCAGTGTTGGTGACATAGAGGAGTAGGCAGTACGTGAGTCAGTTAGTACAGTGCTTGCTGGAGTTTTGCTAGTGTTAGCAAGCACACGCCCCGTCTTACTAATGGTAACATGTGCCCGTGTTCTAGTTCCGTGTGTGTTTAGTTATGAGCGCTAAGTATGTGTATGTTGTCTATGTTTAATGAAAACGGCCTTGTGTTCAAAAATGTTTTTGTTATTGGTGTTGAAATTGGTTCTTTTGCGTGATGACTTTGGGATGGGTCTTATGGGGTTAAAACAAAAGTTTGATCGAATACTAAAATACCTGCAGATGGCCAGCCATAGATTACCCGCGCCCAAGCTGGTTCGAACCCGGACGTGCAGGCGGAAGTAGACGCCAGCCAAGAAGCACAACACGTGGGAAGAGGAAGAGACCCAAGTCAGGGGGTAAACCTCCCACCCCCGCCGGCTAACCCATCAATGGCGCAAGTCATGGCCCAGCAAACGCAAATACTTCAGCTATCTTCGAGGCTGCCAGACCCACCCCAGCGTGCACGCCTCCGACCTGGGCGACTTCATCAGGACCCGGCCCCTCACCTTCGCCGGGGCAGATGAGCCCCTAGAGGCAGAAGATTGGCTGCGGGACACAGAAAGAAAGCTTCGTTTGGCCAAATCTGCGGAAGATGACCAAGTACTTTTTGCTACCCATCAACTCCAAGGGGTCGCGGCTGCCTGGTGGGAGAATTACCTGGCCACCAAAGGATATGAGGATACCCCCACCGGAGCTAGCGCAGCAACTATAACATGGACAGAATTCAAGACGGCCTTTAAGGCCAATTTCGTCCCAGCTGGAGTAATGCGGATAAAGAAGAATGAGTTCAGGACTTTGAAGTAGGGTGGCCTGTCAGTCAATGATTATCTCACCAAGTTTAATCAACTGGCCCGTTACGCCCCCAAGGATGTGGCCGATGAAGAGGAGAAAATTGACCGGTTCTTCGAAGGGATGAATGAAGAACTCCGTGTGCAGCTCATCACGCAGGACTTTCCCAGCTTTCATCAGCTGGTGAATAAGGCATTGGTCCTAGAAAATGAGAAAAAGAACCTGGAGACTAGTCGCAAACGGAAGCAGGTGGTTCAGCGACCGCAAGGAAGATTCATCCAGAGGTTCTTCAACAATTCCCCTTCTGCGGGACAAGACCGCCTCGAGCCCAAACACGCCTTCGTCCGGTGGTAGCTGCCTGCACTCCTCGCCTCGGCCAGTGCGCAGGACAAATCCTACGACCTCCTTCAATTGCTTCAACTGTGGGGAGAAGGGGCACTACGCCTATCAGCGCCCCAGTGGACCACTCGGTGAAGTTCAATTTGGGCACTACCCCCGCCCGAGGCCAAGCTTCAGCACCCAGCAGAGGGAATCAGGCCCCTCAATCCAACAGGGCTGCAACAACTCCAAATCGTGGAAGGATTAATCATGTCACCGCAGAAGAAGCTGAGGAGGCTGCTGGAGTCCTACTGGGTACGTTCTCTGTCAAGACACTACCAGCACGTGTCCTTTTTGATTCAGGGGCATCGCATTCATTTATAGCAAAAGGGTATGTGGATAAGCTTAGTCTGCCTGTCCACCTATTGAAGAAAGCATTGGTGCTTAGTTCACCTGCAGGGATGATTAAAGCCACTTTAGTGTGCCCAGGGGTAGAAATTGTCATGGAAAGGTTTATATTCCTAGCAGACTTAGTCGTGCTAACCTCCCAGACCTTGGATATTATACTAGGGATGGACTGGTTAGCTAGACACCAAGGAATATTAGATTGTGCCTTGAGGCAAGTTAAGTTGACCAAGTGCCCAGGGTTGACCATTGTGGTGAAGGTGGACCGACCATATCGGTGGAGTCGAGAAATATATTATTGTGAAGATGTACCGCTAGAAGGCATGATGGTGGTACAAGACTATACTGAAGTTTTCCCTGAGGAACTGCCAGGCATGCCACCAAACAGAGATCTCGAGTTCGTTATCAACTTGAAGCATGGTGCTGCCCCTATCTCCAAGAGACCATACCGGATGACCGTGGATGAGCTAGAAGAATTGAAGAAGCAACTTCATGAGCTACAGGACAAAGGTTTTATCAGGCCGAGTTCCTCACCTTGGGGATCCCCGATGATCTTTGTAAAGAAGAAGGATGGCACCGCTAGGATGTGTGTAGATTATCGTGCTTTAAATGAAGTAACCATCAAGAATAAGTACCCACTGCCTAGAATCGATAACCTATTTGATCAGCTTGGGGGAGCCACAATATTCTCCAAGATTGATTTGAGGTCGGGTTATCACCAACTGAAGTTAGGCCAGAAGACATCCCGAAGACTGCCTTCACCACTAGATATGGGGCATGCGAGTTTACGCTATATTTTGGGTTGACCAATGCCCCTGCCTATTTCATGAATCTCATGAACAAGGTCTTCATGGATTACCTAGATAAGTTTGTGGTGGTATTCATCGATGACATTCTCATCTACTCCAAAACCGCAGACGAGCATGCTAAGCATCTGCGCTTGGTACTAGAAAGATTGAAGGAACATCAACTCTATGCCAAATTCAGCAAGTGTGAGTTCTGGTTGCAGGACATCAGCTTCCTGGGGCATATTGTGTCTGAAAAGGGAGTGTCCGTTGACCCCGCCAAAATTGCTGCAGTAACAGAATGGCAGCAGCCTACCTCAGTCACTGAGGTTAGGAGCTTTCTCGGATTAGCAGGATACTACAGGCGGTTTATTGAAGGGTTCTCCCGAATTGCCCGACCAATGACTCAGTTGCTCAAGAAAGAGCAGGCATTTGGCTGGACCAAGGCATGTGAAGGGAGTTTTCAAGAATTGAAGAAGAGATTGACTACCACCCCAGTACTGGTTCTGCTCGATGTGCGGCGGGACTTTGAAGTTTACTGCGATGCGTCACATCAAGGGCTCGGGGGTGTGCTGATGCAAGGAGGCAAAGTTGTGGCGTATGCATCCAGGCAGCTTCGCCCTCACGAAGCCAACTACCCAACCCATGACCTGGAGTTAGCTTCCGTGGTACATGCCCTGAAGATCTGGAGGCACTATCTTATTGGCAATCATTGTGACATCTACACGGACCACAAGAGTCTCAAGTATTTCTTCACCCAGTCACACCTTAACTTGAGGCAAAGAAGGTGGCTAGAATTGATCAAAGATTATGACATGATGTCCACTACCACCCTGGAAAAGCTAACGTAGTGGCAGACGCTTTGAGTCGGAAGGCCTACTGCAATAACCTTATGGTTCAGGAACACCAACCTGAACTATATAAAGAGCTGACAGCCCTGAACCTAGGGATTGTAGAAGAAGGATCCCTAAAAGCCCTGGAAGATCAAACAAGTATTGAAGAAATGATAGAAGCTGCACAGAAAGAAGACCCAACTGTTTTGAAGTTGAAGAAATCGATGGAAGAAGGGAAAGCCCCTACAATGAATCTGGATCATCAAGGAATTCTAAAGTACGGAAATCGTACTTTCGTACCACCCCAAAAGGACCTTAGGGATCTAATGCTTCGGGAAGCACACAGCTCCGCATATTCCCTTCATCCTGGTAGTACTAAGATGTACCAAGACATGAAGCAATACTACTTGGTGGCTGTGCATGAAAAGAGACATTCTTGAGCACGTCGCTTTCTTGTGATGTCTGTCGAGAGTAAAGGTCGAGCACCAAAGGCGGCGGGATCGCTCTGACCTCTGCAAATACCCCAATGGAAATGGGAGGAAGTTGGCATGGACTTCATCACTGGATTCCCGCCAACGAAGTCAGGATGTGACTCAGTCTGGGTCATCGTTGATAGATTAACCAAGGTTGCCCACTTCATTCCCGTCAAAACAACGTACAAGGGAGATAAGTTAGCTGAGCTGTACATGTCCCACATTGTGTGCCTGCATGGCATACCCAAGCGAATTGTTTCAGATCGAGGTTCCCAATTTACCTCACATTTTTGGGCAAGTCTGCATGAAGCCCTGGGTACCCATTTAGATTTCAAAGACCGCCTACCATCCTCGGACCGATGGACAAAGCGAAGAGTGAATCAAATATTAGAAGATATGCTCCGGGCATGTGCACTAGACTTCTCGAAAGAATGGGATAAATGTCTGCCCTATGCCGAGTTTGCCTACAACAACAGCTACCGATCCCACTCAAGATGTCCCCTTGAAGCTCTATATGGCGAAAATGCCGGACCCCACCCATTGGTCCGGTGGGAGAAAACTACGTGTTTGGCCCCGAAACTCTAAGGCAAGCAGAAGAAAAAGTTCGTCTGATTAGGGACCGGTTGTTGGCGGCCCAATCCAGTGTAAGAGCTCTACCGATAAAAGGAGGAGGCCCCTAAGTTTTGAAGTTGGAGATCACGTGTACTTGAAGGTGTCGCCCTTGCGGGGAGTCAAAAGATTTAAGGTCAAAGGCAAGCTCACCCCGCGCTATGTTGGGCCCTTCCCTATTGTAGCCAAGAAAGGAGAGGTTGCCTACCAGCTAACCTTACCCCCGAACATGTCTGAAGTGCACGATGTCTTCCATGTGTCCCAGCTGAAGAAGTGCTTGCGAGTGCCAGAAGACCGAGCCCCATTAGAAGCAATCGAGCTCGAGGAGGACTTAACTTACAAAGAATGCCCCATCAAAATTTTGGACACAGTGGAAAAGAAAACCAGGACCCAATCCATTCGCATGTGCAGAGTGCAGTGGAGTCACCATTCAAAGAAAGAAGCCACTTGGGAGCGTGAAGACCAGCTACGCAGGGATTACCCTGCTTTGTTTTCTAGCTAAGCCAAATCTCGGGGTCGAGATTCTTTTTAGTGGGGTAGGTTTGTAACGTCCTGAAAACTTAGAGGATCTGTATAATAAAGTGTTGTAAAATATTTTGTAGAGTATTGTGTTGAGTTGGGTTTTGAAGGTGTTTTTCTGAAGAATTTCGTGGAAGAGCCCATCTGTTTAATTAACAGAGAATCCTAAGTTTGAATTCAAATCTGAAAAGATGATCCATAAAGAAAACTCCGAAAGTTAACGTAAATAGGTTTTCAAAGAAACAAGGACAGATTTAAATTTCGAAGTATAAGTGGCGTATGCCGATGAACGCTTTCTAGAAATGAGTAGGGCAAGTCGAGATATATATATATATATATATATATATATATATATATATATATATATATATATGTATGTATATGTATATGCATGTATATATATGTATATATATGAGTGCTTTTACACAAAGTAAATATATCTCCAATTATAAAAGAAAAGAGGAGAAAAATAAAAAGGAAAAGAAGTCAGTTGTAGGCCTTAGAGTATTAAATGAAATAACCACCTTGTGGCGAAATAATTTTACTAAACCCAAAAATATCTCTTTGAGCCTCTGTGAATTTTTTAGAATTTTTTGTGGTGATTTAGTATTTTTCCGAATTGTATTATGCCCTCTAGAATTTCTGAAAATTCAAAATCAAAATCAAAATAAAACCCAAAACCCCACCCCCGGCCGACGCGTGGACGGACTGGATCCGCCCACGTCGCCCCCGGATCCGCCATCCATCTCCCTCGGGCCGAAACGCGTCCGGTCCGGATGGCGCCACGTCCCACCCGGGCGCCATCTCGGCCGCCCGCGGATCCTCTCCGCGCCTCTCTCTCTCGGCAGCGGGCCCGCCGTCGGCCTTTCCTTCCCTTCTTCCTCCTCCTCGCGGCGCTCGGACACCCCTCGCGGCGTGCAGCGCCCATCTGCGGAGGCCCCAGAGGGGCATCATTATGGGAAAAGACCCCACGACGCCCGAACCCCGCCGCCTTCCGCCGCCGTGTTCGCCGCCCATCGCCATGGCGGCCGCCCCGCGCGCCAGTCCGCCGGGCAGGCCCTTTCGGCCGGCTATAAAAGCCGGGAATCGACCAAAGGACATTGTGCCACCTCATCATTTCCCCACGTCCGATTGCCCTCAAAACCACCCTGGTCGGCGATCCCTTTCTTCCCCAACTCCCGTCGGCCTCGCCGCAATTCCACTGATCCACGCCGTGGGAGCTCGATTCCTTGCTCCCAGACCATCCCCAGCTCGCCGCCAAGATGTTGCCGGCTTCCCCCGAGCTCCTCGCCGACCGTAGCTCACCGGCGCCGTAAGCCCTCCCCGAGCCGCCGCTGCTGCTCGTCGCCGACCCACCTCCGGTGACCTCCGGCCCTCCTCGTCGTCGCCATCGACCCGCCAAGCTCAAGATCGCATTTCACCACCTCCGAGCCTCGGTGAAACCCCTCGCCGGCGACGGCCGCCTCCTCGGCCTCGGGCCACCTCGCCCGCCCCACGCATACCTTAGGGGTATATTTACCCCTATAGGGGTGAGTAAAACGAGCGGCGGGTTGGCCACCGTCGCTCACCCTCTATCTCCCCGGCTCCCTCGGCTGTTCGAGCCCCGCTCACGCAGCCTTGAGGTGAGCCATTTCTTTAAAACCGTCACGACAGTGGGCCCCACCGCCAAAGAACCGCGAGTGAGTCCAACCGCGCCTCCGGGACCCGCCTGTCGGGGCCGTGCGGGCGGGCGTGAGCCATATCGCCGGCCCCACGTGTCGGCCTTTCATGAAGGCCTTGATCATGACAAATGGCCACAAATTGTCGATTTTGTTATTTTTGAGATTTAATTAAACCGAAAGCATTCAAAAGTGTATAACTTATTCATTTTAGCTCTAAATTTGATGAAACGAATTTCTAAATTCATCTAAAATCAAGGGCTACTTAATGGGACTAGAACCAACATTTTTGAAGCTTGTTCAAATTTTCATTTGTGTTATTTGATTGTTGTGATGATTTTTATCTAAATTTTCGCGCGTATAAAACGTAGCTTTCGAGGCTCAAGAAGAGGAAGCTGCCGCTGCCGTAGACTCCAACACCCCGAATCCCGACCTTTGCATCCAAGGCGAGTCAATGCTTTGATCATTTTGAGCCTATGTTTTCAATAAAGTATTTTTGTTTAAGTATTATAACTTGCACGCTTATATTTATGTTGCAATACATGTTAACTTCAGATTTTAGATATATGCCCATGTTCTCTTGGTTTAGTTTATATCCGTTGCGACACATTGGCTATGTGATCCTTGTCACCCTAGTAAAAGTAATAATGCTACAACTCCTTTGAAACTAAGTCTATAATTATCATTGCATGCTTAGAGTTGTTTAGATAAACAAGGGTGTGAGAGCACCCTAGCATATCTTGCAAACTAAAGAAAGCAGCATTGGGCAGTCATGGTGATGATGACTAGTTTATGTTGGTATAAGTGTATTTTCATCCGAAAGAACCTGACATGCTTAATTATCTGGGCGGATGGTTGAGGGCATGGGTGTTGAATGGTGCCGTGATAGCACAGATTTGTGATAAAGTGGTGCCGTGATAGCACAAGGGGATCGTGGTAGAACCGCCCAGATAACCATTAAGGACTGAATCTTGTGATGACCTCCCACGGTACAACATGTGCAACCACATGCTAGCAAAGTGTAGGCAGGGCCAACTAATTTGCATGGACTTAGTAAGAGTTGCGTCGGTGTGAACACGGGCGGGTAGAGGATGGCCACATCCTCCGACGTGACGGCGCAAGAGGGGGCTTCTGGAAGGGTGGTCGTACCCGGAGGAAGTGGAAACCTTAGCGGTCGTAACTCTGCTAGGAAAATGAATCGTAAAGGTTTTGTGATAGTCTACTCAACCACATGGCTAAGGAATCATGTGGGGCAATGAGCAGATCTATCTCATGTGGGTAAAGTGTACACACTCTGTAGAGTCAAAACTATTCGAATAGCCGTGCCCACGGTCAAGGGCGGACATGGGAACTTAACTAGATATAGTTCTATTTCAAAAACTTTGAAGGGGTGGGAATGGGAAAGTGGAGGGCAGAGAAAGGCCCTTATTTGAATTGTCCTGGGTGTCGTCCCAGTGGTAATGTAAGCGACTATACGCTGAAGGTATGGTATGAGAAGCAGAGACCATGTAAATGGTGGATGGTCTCTGTTTCGATAGAAATAAATGTACTTGTCATTAAGTATCATGTTTAAAATCCATTTGGCTAGGTCATAGGGAGTTTTAAGTATTATAGTTCAAAAAGCACATTTTAGCAAACAAAATAACCTGAGCCTCCCCTTGTTGAAAGCCTTGCATACTACCTACTGCATTTTGTGTGTTGACTCGCTGAGCACGGTGGTTAGTGTGCTCACTCTCGCAATACCAAAAATCCAGATTCGGGAGCTCAAGATCCGTATGCCTTCGAGGAAGCACCTGCTGCAGATGGAGAAGACCACGCCGGGAATTAGGACGAATAATCTGCGCTTAGAACTTTAAGCATTCAGACTAAGGTGTGGTTTCATCCAAATGTTACTAGAGCTCTAGTGATATTTGTATGACCACTTTTGCCCTCAGTCTCTGCTTGTGGTTTAAAGGCCTGCTTTGTATCTCTTCCGCTGCTAGACTTTTGTGATGTAAATATTTGGCCTGCTTGGCCTTATTGTAACAACTGCGCCTTTGTGAAGGCCTAACTTCACTTTTGCAATGTAATATTATTATGGCTTGTTGTGAATTCCGCGTGTATGAAATGATTCAGCAATGTATCTGTGTGCATTATCTACTGATCCAGGGAATAATGCAGGATGGCACAACAGATTCTGGATTGCAAAATCCGGTCAGACAGGCCGGTATCGAGCATCTGACGTAGGGTAAAAACCTTAGGTGGTCGTTAGTATTTAGGCTTACGTATATTGAAAAAACGTATAAACTGAGTTTCTTAAAAATATAGCGTAACGTTTCTTCCCGCATCCTTCCTAGTTCTACTCTGTTCTACTTTTCAGTTATTATTTTGAAAATTACTAACGATATTACTTAATTACAGATGTCAGGAGCTGCAGACGTTGGGCGTTGGGAGTTCTTCGCTCACGGAGTGCGTGAGGGAGAGTTTGCGGATATACTTCACAAACTACTCCACTACTTGGGCTACGAGGACGCGCCCATCTACCGCGGTCGGAGGACCAGGATAGGAGGAGACAAGTCCTGGTTGGTAGAGATCTTCATCTACCCCCGGCGCGAGGGAGACCAGTCTCACGTGTTTGAGACTACCCACCGGAGGCTTTGGTGGCAAGAAGACTACAGATGCCGCTCGTGCCCGCCACGGCCCGACTTTGCGACATCCACGCGACCGGTGCTAGAGTCCCCTTTACCTACCACCCTCTGCGGACAAAACACGCCAGTTCGGCGGGACCGGGTGGCGAGTTGGAGGGCGACCCGAGGCTTACCTACTGGTGGACCTCACTCGGGTCATGGGTGCAGCCCATGTGGTGGCTCAGAGGAGATCACGCGACTGGGCGCCTCCTCGCACGCCACATCGAGGTGGACTCCTTGCAGAGCGGCTCGCCCGGTGTGGCGGGCCTTGGCAGAGGCCAAGGCAGAGGCCAAGCGGCGGGCATTGCCCGCACCTGCACTCAGCAGACACCTACACCGACCCCAGCCGGCAAAGACTCCGAGTTCCGGGACTCGCACGAGCTCACAAAGACGCAAGGCGTGCGGCTCGTGGCCCCAGTCCGCTCTACGCCGAGGAGAGACTCGACGCAGCCGTTCACGCTCCCACTCCGACACCGACCCGCCTCGAGTTTAGCGGTAGCGGTCCCGTTCGGTGTGTGAGACTATACCCCTCCGGTCCAGTGTTGGTGACATAGAGGAGTAGGCGATGCGTGAGTCGATTAATACGATGCTTGGCGGAGTTTTGCTAGTGTTAGCAAGCACACGCCCGTCTTACTAATGGTAACATGTGCCCGTGTTCTAGTTAGTGTGTGTTTAGTTATGAGCGCTAAGTATGTGTCGTTGTCTATGTTTAATGAAGCGGCCTTGTGTTCAAAAATGTTTTTGTTATTGGTGTTGAAATTGGTTCTTTTGCGTGATGACTTTGGGATGGGTCTTATGGGGTTAAAACAAAAGTTTGATCGAATACTAAAATACTGCAGATGGCCGACCATAGAGTTACCCGCGCCAGCAGGTGGTTCGAACCGGACGTGCGGTGAGTAGACGCATGACCAAGAAGCACAACACGTGGGAAGAGGAAGAGGCCCAAGTCAGGGGGTAAACCTCCCACCCCCGCCGGCTAACCCATCAATGGCGCAAGTCATGGCCCAACAACATAAATACTTGAGCTATCTTCAGAGGCTGCAGACCCACCCAGTGCACGCCCGACTGGCGACTTCATCGGGACCGGCCCCTCACCTTCGCCGGGCGGATGAGCCCTAAGAGGCGTAAGATTGGTGCGGGACACGAGAAGAAAGCTTCGTTTGGCCGTCTGCGGAAGATGACCAAGTGCTTTTTGCTACCCATCAACTCCAAGGGGTCGCATGGTACTGGTGGGAGAATTACCTGGCCACCAAAGGATATGAGGATACCCCCACCGGAGCTAGCGCAGCAACTATAACATGGACAGAATTCAAGATGGCCTTTAAGACCAATTTCGTCCCAGCTGGAGTAATGCGGATAAAGAAGAATGAGTTCAGGACTTTGAAGCAGGGTGGCCTGTCAGTCAATGATTATCTCATCAAGTTTAATCAAGCGGTCCGTTCGCCCCCAAGGATGTGGCCGATGAAGAGGAGAAAATTGTGGGTTCTTGAAGGGATGAATGAAGAACTCCGTGTGCAGCTCATCACGCAGGACTTTCCCAGCTTTCATCAGCTGGTGAATAAGGCATTGGTCCTAGAAAATGAGAAAAAGAACCTGGAGACTAGTCGCAAACGGAAGCAGGTGGTTCAGCGACCGCAAGGAAGATTCATCTAGAGGTTCTTCAACAATTCCCCCTTCTCTGGGACAGCACCGTCTCAGAGCCCAAACCCAGCGCTCGTCCAGGTGGTAGCGCGTTCCAGACTCCTCGCCTCGGGCCAGGCTGCAGGGACAAATCCTACGACCTCCTTCAATTGCTTCAACTGTGGGGAGAAGGGGCACTACGCCTATCAGCGCCCCAGTGCGAGACCACTCGGTGAAGTTCAATTTGGGCACTACCCCCGCCCGAGGCCAAGCTTCAGCACCCAGCAGAGGGAATCAGGCCCCTCAATCCAACAGGGCTGCAACAACTCCAAATCGTGGAAGGATTAATCATGTCACCGCAGAAGAAGGCGAGGAGGTCTTTGGAGTCCTACTGGGTACGTTCTCTGTCAAGACACTACCAGCACGTGTCCTTTTTGATTCAGGGGCATCGCATTCATTTATAGCAAAAGGGTATGTGGATAAGCTTAGTCTGCCTGTCCACCTATTGAAGAAAGCATTGGTGCTTAGTTCACCTGCAGGGATGATTAAAGCCACCTTAGTGTGCCCAGGGGTAGAAATTGTCATGGAAAGGTTTATATTCCTAGCAGACTTAGTCGTGCTAACCTCCCAGACCTTGGATATTATACTAGGGATGGACTGGTTAGCTAGACACCAAGGAATATTAGATTGTGCCTTGAGGCAAGTTAAGTTGACCAAGTGCCCAGGGTTGACCATTGTGGTGAAGGTGGACCGACCATATCGGTGGGGTCGAGAAATATATTATTGTGAAGATGTACCGCTAGAAGGCATGATGGTGGTACAAGACTATACTGAAGTTTTCCCTGAGGAACTGCCAGGCATGCCACCAAACAGAGATCTCGAGTTCGTTATCAACTTGAAGCATGGTGCTGCCCCTATCTCCAAGAGACCATACCGGATGACCGTGGATGAGCTAGAAGAATTGAAGAAGCAACTTCATGAGCTACAGGACAAAGGTTTTATCAGGCCGAGTTCCTCACATTGGGGATCCCGATGATCTTTGTAAAGAAGAAGGATGGCACCGCTAGGATGTGTGTAGATTATCGTGCTTTAAATGAAGTAACCATCAAGAATAAGTACCCACTGCCTAGAATCGATAACCTATTTGATCAGCTTGGGGGAGCCACAATATTCTCCAAGATTGATTTGAGGTCGGGTTATCACCAAGCGAAGTTAGGCCGAAGACATCCCAAGCGCCTTCACCACTAGATATGGGCTGTACGAGTTTACAGTTATATCTTTTGGGTTGACCAATGCCCCTGCCTATTTCATGAATCTCATGAACAAGGTCTTCATGGATTACCTAGATAAGTTTGTGGTGGTATTCATCGATGACATTCTCATCTACTCCAAAACCGCAGACGAGCATGCTAAGCATCTGCGCTTGGTACTAGAAAGATTGAAGGAACATCAACTCTATGCCAAATTCAGCAAGTGTGAGTTACGGTTGCGGGACATCGACTTCTGGGGCATATTGTGTGCGAAAAGGAGTGTCCGTTGACCCCGCCAAAATTGCTGCGATATGAGAATGGCGGCCTACCTCGATCCGAGGTTAGGAGCTTTCTCGGATTAGCGAGGATACTACAGGCGGTTTATTGAAGGTTCTCCCGGTGCCCGACCAATGACTCGCTTGCTCAAGAAAGAGCGGGCATTTGGTGGACCAAGGCATGTGAAGGGAGTTTTCAAGAATTGAAGAAGAGATTGACTACCACCCGAAGATCGGTTACGCTCGATGTGCGGCGGGACTTTGAAGTTCTTGCGATGCGTCACATCAAGGGCTCGGGGTGTCTTGATGCAAGGAGGCAAAGTTGTGGCGTATGCATCCGAGCGACCGCCCTCACGAAGCCAACTACCCAACCCATGACACAGGTTAGCTTAGTGGTACATGCCACGAAGATGGAGGCACTATCTTATTGGCAATCATTGTGACATCTACACGGACCACAAGAGTCTCAAGTATTTCTTCACCCAGTCACACCTTAACTTGAGGCAAAGAAGGTGGCTAGAATTGATCAAAGATTATGACATGAGTGTCCACTACCACCCTGGAAAAGCTAACGTAGTGGCAGACGCTTTGAGTCGGAAGGCCTACTGCAATAACCTTATGGTTCAGGAACACCAACCTGAACTATATAAAGAGTCGACCACGAACCTAGGGATTGTAGAAGAAGGATCCTAAAAGCCACGGAAGATCAAACAAGTATTGAAGAAATGATAGAAGTGCACGTAAAGAAGACCCAACTGTTTTGAAGTTGAAGAAATCGATGGAAGAAGGAAAGCCCTACAATGAATCGGATCATCAAGGAATTCTAAAGTACGAAATCGTACTTTCGTACCACCCCAAAAGGACCTTAGGGATCTAATGCTTGAGAAGCACACTCGCATATTCCCTTCATCCTGGTAGTACTAAGATGTACCAAGACATGAAGCAATACTCTTGGTGGCTGGGCATGAAAAGAGACATTTAATCAACGTTACTAGATCATATGAAGATCTAGTATAAAGACTGATTAAGACATATCAAAGATGTTCACGAATGAGTTCAGTAAATTGACGATAATTTAATAGACAGCGCTATATTAATGAGAACATGAGCTGCTGTTAACATGCATTATTGATGATTGTAAGAGAAACTGTTTAGTAATATATTAAGTATATAGTCTAGACCATGTTAATTATTGAGAATCTCAAGCTTAAGCTGCAATCTAAGTTCATTATAGACGTATGTATATTGTACAGATGTGCAACGAGTTCATTAAGCAACTTAATGCAGAACTATAATGATCCGAATGCCATTGACATTTATGCATTTCAATAGTAATTTAAGTGCACTTGACTTAGTGTACATTTAGCTGTAACTTAGTTATGTATGTATAGATTATTGTCTATTATTATGTGACTTCAACTTACATGAAACAATGCTATATATGCATGTCTATTATCAAGTAATTTGCAGTTTAAAACGATTATGTATGATTAGAGCATTCAGATTAATTGTGTAGAGTTTATAATTCTGTAATAGTGATGATATATTGCATGAATTGATAAGGATCATGCTATATGCTTTGGACATAGTTGGTCAGTTCCGTAAGTCAGTGACATGATGAAGTAGTGATACATGCGTATGACTAAGTATTTACATGCTCATTAGTAGTAATGCATACTGATAATTCGTAATCTATATGTGAATAGTGAAGGCATGCTGACACAATAGTATAATCTGACGTATGTGATAATCTGTGTTCTAACTGTACACAGTCAAATGTTAGATATCTTGAACATGAGTCATTAGGTGATGATAATGCGATGCTGAAGTGTCTAGTAACAATGTAACTGCAAGCTACTAGATGTAGTAGACATTAACTGATAATGGTAATGTGCATAGCTGAATGAGTCTGAATAGGATGCTATAGGCTAAGTATATCGAAGGAAGTGATTAATGTGGATCATGTATGGTAGATGTTATCGATTTTATTATTTTGAGATTTAATTAAACCGAAAGCATTCAAAAGTGTATAACTTATTCATTTTAGCTCTAAATTTGATGAAACCAATTTCTAAATTCATCTAAAATCAAGGGCTACTTAATGGGACCAGAACCAACATTTTTGAAGCTTGTTCAAATTTTCATTGTGTTATTTGATTGTTGTGATGATTTTTATCTAAATTTTCGCGCGTATAAAACGTAGCTTTCGAGGCTCAAGAAGAGGAAGCTGCACGTGAGACTCCAACACCGAATCCCGACCTTTGCATCCAAGGCGAGTCAATGCTTTGATCATTTTGAGCCTATGTTTTCAATAAAGTATTTTGTTTAAGTATTATAACTTGCACGCTTATATTTATGTTGCAATACATGTTAACTTCAGATTTTAGATATATGCCCATGTTCTCTTGGTTTAGTATATATCCGCTTGCGACACATTGGCTATGTGATCCTTGTCACCCTAGTAAAAGTAATAATGCTACAACTCCTTTGAAACTAAGTCTATAATTATCATTGCATGCTTAGAGTTGTTTAGATAAACAAGGTGTGAGAGCACCCTAGCATATCTTGCAAACTAAAGAAAGCAGCATTGGGCAGTCATGGTGATGATGACTAGTTTATGTTGGTATAAGTGTATTTTCATCCGAAAGAACCTGACATGCTTAATTATCGGGCGGATGGTTGAGGGCACGGTGTTGAATGGTGCCGTGATAGCACGATTTGTGATAAAGTGGTGCCGTGATAGCACAAGGGATCGTGGTAGAACCGCCGGATAACCATTAAGGACCGAATCTTGTGATGACCTCCACGGTACAACATATGCAACCACATCTTTGGCAAAGTGTAGGCAGGGCCAACTAATTTGCATGGACTTAGTAAGAGTTGCGTCGGTGTGAACACGGGCGGGTAGAGGATGGCCACATCCTCCGACGTGACGGCGCAAGAGGGGGCTTCTGGAAGGGTGGTCGTACTCGGAGGAAGTGGAAACCTTAGCGGTCGTAACTCTGCTAGGAAAATGCATCGTAAAGGCTTTGTGATAGTCTACTCAACCACATGGCTAAGGAATCATGTGGGGCAATGAGCAGATCTATCTCATGTGGGTAAAGTGTACACACTCTGTAGAGTCAAAACTATTCGAATAGCCGTGCCCACGGTCAAGGGCGGACATGGGAACTTAACTAGATATAGTTCTTTCAAAAACTTTGAAGGGGTGGGAATGGGAAAGTGGAGGGCCGAGAAAGGCCCTTATTTGAATTGTCCTGGGTGTCGTCCCAGTGGTAATGTAAGCGACTATACGCTGAAGATATGGTATGAGAAGCAGAGACCATGTAAATGGTGGTTGGTCTCTGTTTCGATAGAAATAAATGTACTTGTCATTAAGTATCATGTTTAAAATCCATCTGGCTAGGTCATAGGGAGTTTTAAGTATTATAGTTCAAAAAGCACATTTTAGCACACAAAATAACCTGAGCCTCCCCTTGTTGAAAGCCTTGCATACTACCCATCGCATTTTGTGTGTTGACTCACGATCACGGTGGTTAGTGTGCTCACTCGCAATACCAAAATCCAGATTCGGGAGCTCAAGATCCGTATGCCTTCGAGGAAGCACTGCTGCAGATGGAGAAGACCACGCTGGGAATTAGGACGAATAATCCGCGCTTAGAACTTTAAGCATTCAGACTAAGGTGCGGTTTCATCCAAATGTTACTAGAGCTCTAGTGATATTTGTATGACCACTTTTGCCCTCGTCTCGCCTTGTGGTTTAAAGGCCTGCTTTGTATCTCTTCCGCTGCTAGACTTTTGTGATGTAAATATTTGGCCTGCTTGGCCTTATTGTAACAACTGCGCCTTTGTGAAGGCCTAACTTCACTTTTGCAATGTAATATTATTATGGCTTGTTGTGAATTCGCGTGTATGAAATGATTGAGAATTTATCGTGTGCATTATCATCGATCCGGGGAATAATCTGTGTAAGGCACTGCAGATTCGGATTGCAAAATCCAGTCCGACACTCACCGAGCAAACTTTCGTCTTAACAAGGAAGCGCCACTTAAAGCTCCAATCTTTCCACCAAGAGTCAAGAAAAGCACCAAACCGAGCACACTCAATCCAATAAGCCGGATTCTTGACTCGCCACGGAGCAAATGCGCGGAGAAACCGAGGAGGCGGCCGCCCCGAGCTCATCGGATCAGCAGCAGCCTAAGAACCACACCTCCGGAGTTCATACCAAGCATCCGCGCCACCGAGAACCGTGGGGACTCACCGAACCGCCCAAAGAAGTCGCCATTGAGCGCGCTCCCGGACCAAGCACGCGCAACACCACGGCGGCCGAGCCCACTCACGCACCGCCACAACGCGCCTCCCGAGCTCGAAACCGCCGAGCTCGGGGAATCATGGGCTGCGGCACCAGCGCGGAGGAGCGAGGGTGGAGCGGAGACGAGGGGAGGAGGAGGCGGTTGGCGGAGGAGGTGGCGCTATGTTCTCATGAGGAGGCGAGGGCGTGCGGTTCTGCGTGGAGATGCGAGGGGGAGGAGGGGGCGAGCGGTTCTGCGGAGAGGAGGCGAGGGCAAGCGGTTAGATTTTGATCCACACGTCGCCGCAAGAAAAAAAAAATCTAGAGAAAAGCTGTGGAGGACAGACGGACTGTCACCAACTCTAATTTATTAAGTAGTAAAGATTACGTAAAAAAATTACAGCAGCTACAATACCAAAACAAGCCTCAAACAGTGCCAAACAGTGCAAAAAAATTTTATGTTTTAAGCTAGAAGCTCAAATAAGCACTACCTTAATATTTATGTTTTAAGCTAGAAGCTCAAATGGGTTCATCAGGCATTCCCTTCAGGGAGAGCTTTTCTTTTGCATGTTGTGGTCATGTGGATGACCAGCTACTGCAAGATAAGTCTTCTTGTAGCTGTTTGAAGCGGTGTCAAAATCTGAAACTGAAGCTGTTTGAAGCGGTGTTAAAATCTGCCCCAGCGACTTGCGTGAGCAGAGGATGACCATGAGAGAGTTTTTTGTACTGTGAAAGGGATATGAACTGATCTCTCTCTCTCTCTCTCTCTCTCTCTTTGTTGATGGAAGAGTGAACTGAACTTTGTGAGAGACGAAAAATGCCTAAGAACAAAAATGCAAAATGCTGGGAAGAGTTCTTTTCCATATGGCTTCGGCTACGGCCCAGATAGACCCATTAAGACGGCCCAACTGAGCCCACCATAACAATTGTTTGTACTTTGTCTTTATCCAGATCCAAAATTCCCCATCTCCTCCTCCCTTGCCAACCCTAACCTCCTCCTCATCTTCGCCGGTAATCCTTCTCCCTCCGGCGACTCGACCTCCGCGGAGGAGTGGTGCCGGCACCGACTGGATGCTCCTCTTACCGCTGCGGGCTGCGTCGATGGCGCCCAGCGCACGCCGCGTCGTGCGCTCCTCCTCGCCCGCTTCGCGTTCCATCGTCCTGCTCGCCGCCGGTGAGTTCTACAGCCGCGGCTTCCTCCTCGTTAATGTCGTCTCCGTGAAGAATCAGTCTGTTTGCTTGCCTGCCCGCGATCTAATATTGGTTCCCGGTACCTAGTGTTTGCGCTTGATTTCGTTGTTTACCCGCGATTTCTCGGGTTTTAGATGTGAGAATTGGGAACGCGTTGATTTGGGGGCGGTTAAGTGTTTGCATGTCGTAGAATTTGGGAGAATTCGCGAGGAGTGATTGCGGGGAAAATTACTTGTGGTGCGGTAGGGGAAATCAGTGGCGCTTTGTTTTCTGGTCCATCTTTGCTCTGGTGATTGCCCAAAGGACTTAGGGAAAACTACAACTGATGTGGCAGGGACGATTGATCCATCTTTGTTCTAGATCCAATTTTCCGTTTGATTTTTCTTATTTGTTATGTGTGTATTTTGCTTTGTCTTTTTGTGTTAACTAGATGGAAGCTATTGATGTTTAGACTGCAACCACACACTAATCGAAACGAGGCAAGTGTCCAATTGGTCAGATTCATTACCCGGGGAGTTCAATCTTGTTGGAAAAACCAGCATAATATGGTTATGTCGGCTTGTAAGAAACTTGGCTGATTTGAAATTTTGAAATGCTTTGGCCATTCACAGTTCTTGCTGGAGTAGCTTAGGTTAATGCTTGTATCAGTTTGCAATCTGTATTTGTGAGGGCAAGAAGTGGTAATGAATGGTTTTGTCTAATTAGATATTTTAGTTTTCCCTAAAGTGGGAGTGGAAGTGGAAGTGTTGGATTAAAAAAGTCTCCAGAATAAAATGTTTATTCCTACAGTAACAGTTAGCACATAGTTTTACGTTGTAGTTGCTTTTTGTAGAAACGATAGCAAGTCTTATGTTGACTCGGTTGGGAGAATGTGGCGTAGCAGAAAGGACTGAAATGGAGAGGTATGCCCATAAGCCTGTATACAAAGAGCCACCAGCAGAATCTGTGGTAAATATTACCGGCAGAGAACCACACAGCATCTTATGATAGTTGGGAAAATTCCAATTTGGGGACCCAGAGTCGTGATAAAGAAGCACTTGATAATTTTACCGCTACTAAAGCTGAGGTTGCAACTGAGCTTGACTACTGGGTGGATAGGGAAACTAGCTGGGGTCAAGGGAGGGCTCATGCTTCTTGGAACCAAAGAAGAACAGATGGATCAGCTACACTAGTACCAAATCTTGCTGAACAGGCAGGCAACTCTCATGTGGCAAATGTTGTACAGGAGTCATCTGATCAGTGGCAGCAAGTAGAGAAGCAGCTTGAGTCCAAGACCCCTGATGTTACTGAGAACCGTCCTGAGCCAACTCAAACAGTTCCCTTGCCTGTCAATACTTGGGAATCGTTGCCGGTCAATACATGGGAATACTTGCCTGTCAATACTTGGGAGCCCTTGCCTGTGAATTACTTGGGAGCCCTTGCCTGTCAACACTTGTGAAGGACCATGTGAGAGGGTCCTGGAGTTGGAGTTGTGATGAATCATTGCAATTAAATGTTAGTTATGCCATATATGTATTAGTAACGCTTGTTCAATAATTAATCAGATCGCGAGCGCCATTGGTAAAGAGTTGGTACTAAATTTATCCTGACAAGCCTTCATTCATTGACATACTGTTTGCATTTACGTGGATGCATAAACTGAGTCTGTCACACCGCTCCAACTCAGCATTTGTCGACTATCCCAAACTTGAATTTGTTTGCTATTTACATTTTGTAGCTTTTCACCTGAAATAAATAAAATGTTTTCCCGATACGTCACAGATGCGTCATCAGCTGCATGCATCGCATGCAGACGCGCGCGCGCGCCTACACACACATGCATACTCGACCGGAGCTCTCGGTCGGGTTAATTTACAAGCATAAAATTCTCACACACATGCACACATGCCACTCCTCTCCCAGATGGTGCCGACGCCGTCATTCGCCGTAGCCGTCTCTGATGCGTCGCCGGTTGCACGGCCGGGGTGCCCTAGCATGTGCAGCGACGTACACATTCCCTTCTCATTCGGCATCGGCGACTTCTCATTCGGCATCGGCGACGGCTGTGCCTGGCAGGCTCGGAACACTTCACCATCACTTGCAACCATAGCTTCAACCCTCCGAGACCGTACTACTCTGTAACACCCAGATCTCCGGCATCTTGTTGGAAGGGCCGGTCCTGAGATTTTAGGGGCCCGGGGCGAAACTAGAAATAAGGGTCCTAGTATAAATATCTAATTATAAACCTACATACATATATATATATATATATATATATATATATATATATATATATATATATATATATATATATATATATATATATATATATATATATATATATATATATATATATATATATATATATATATAGTATGCGTGCGTTGCAACGGAATCCCAAAAAGAATGATACATAAATATAAGTTAATCCCAATTTGTGTTGCAAAGAATAATAACACTAACCACATGACATGTTGGAGGCTAGAAGTGGGATGTAATTGGCAAACTTCAGATCCAAGGATTCCAATCTCCTTGTTGTCCAATTCTTGCTTGTTTCTAGAGGCCACTTCAGATGCAAGGATTCTAAGTTCCTATGTTTGATAATTGATATACGCCTATATCTGCCACCACACCCAACCTGCACGGCCATCCTCGCATCATGTCGCTCATGACCAAATCGATCTCGCCAAATCAACATCTCTGTGATCAAACACAAATGTCCATGCTTAGTTGCAAAATCTCCAACATCTACATCGGTTCATGACCGTTTCGACAATGTACAAGAGGTAATTGCAAAATATTGCAAATTGTACAACGAAATATGGAGCATTGCCATCAAGCATAGCATATATATACTTTGCAGAAGTTGTCACTTTCACAAAGATAAAAGAAGTCACCGATTTGGCAATCTCACTAAAAATAATAGCATAACTCTCAAAATCTTATTCCATATTGATATTTCATATTGCAGAGCGGTGCAATGCAAGAAAGAAAGAAAAACTTAGTCCGATATTATATAAGCACAGAGTATTCTGAACTAAAAGTCAAAGGAAGCACCTATATTGATCCGAGAAAGGGTAAAATCAATTATGGAGACGTTCAAGCCAAAAGTTCTACTACACATCCTGTTCCCTTGAAGAATGAAGCTAATTGTCTGATTCTTGTCTGGCATTTTATCTCGAGCCAAAAGAATGTTACCCCTACCATGCACCTTATGGTGGTAAGTAACAATTAATAACTAAACTGAGAAGAAATAATATAGAATAACATATCACCATCAAGCCAAAGAATCGGGTAGGGTTCCCAACAGAAACTTTAGAACAAGTCACATTCTTAGCCCCAATTCAAATATATTAAGGATTTTTCTACCCACCTTCTCTATCAAACTCCACATGAACTTGTGCAGTTGTACTTGAAAAAAAGAGAAACTGTCAAGCAACATAAATTGCATCATTTATACACCAGGGCACAAATCATTGGCCCTTTTTTCCATCCAATACACCCCACACAATAAAAGTAAAACCAAGGATACGAATGGAAAGCAGTGTTGAAAGGACAAACCAGTGCAAATCTCGATATTCAAATTCACATGCGCTTTCAGCTACAGCTAAAGAGGCAGCAACCTGCATCAATAGTATGGTATATAATTATCCTAACAACTTCATAGTTGAGGTAAAATTCAAATAAGCTTAGGAAATGTCAGGTGCATACTTGGACCAAGGCTCATGAGCCTCATTGTAGTCAAGTAAAGAAATTTTTTCATAATCTCTCATGCGGGTTACTAAAATAAATAACTGAAAGATAAAAATGCCCATCTGACAACATATACAATATCTTAAACCACATATCCTTGTATGAGAAAAAACCAACCTTTTTCCTCTGTTTACGTAAAGGCTGCAGAAGCATAGAGAGAAAGCACAATACTTGGTTATAGTCTATCATTCTAATTTAAGGCCATATTCACTGAAAGGAAGAAAGCAATGTAGGCTCGTGTCACTTGACTTATACAGAAACATGGCCATCTGTTCTGAATGGTAACTTAATGAATAAGTAAAGTTTTTTATACACAGAATGATTTTTATAGACAGAACCTTTTCAGTCATGGGAAATAGGCCATCTTTGCAAGTGAAAGAGCCGTTGTTATAACGACCAACAAAAGGCTATGATGTTTGTTGAGCCGGTAAATTAAAATAAAGTTCATGCATCACCTAACCTATGTGAAAGATTAAAGCACAAAGCTCATCATTATGTCCGATGCCGCAGAAACATGGTAATAATCACAATTTGGTAATCAACAAAAAACCTTTTATGGCTGGCTACAATTTTTTTAATTAGAAGCACCAAATCATCTAGAGGGAGGATTATCTAATCTGCAGCCTCAAGGTCCTCCGGAACATCCTCCCATCCTAAAAACAGGGAACAGTGAACCAACTCTAGAAATCGAAAGGAAATGATCAGGAGTTTGTCATATCAGATAAGCAATGCAATAATACAAGTTGGCTTTCCATGTCTCAAAAGCTAATACCGTTGCCTCAAGTTCTGCTTATATGGCTTACGACAGTAGTAGCAACAAGCAATTAGTATCTTTGAAAACTTGACATCCAGAAAAACAAAATAAAAGAAACAAAGAATCGAACTAAAAGAAACAAAGAATGTGAAAGCACATACACATAAAACTAACCTTGACCGCTACATATATGAAGAGAAGGGGAAAGAAGCGCCTGCATCACAAAGCCGCATGGGTATAAATCAACAAGTCCAACTGCGGAGGAGCGGGAGGCGGCCGCAGCGCCAGTGAGCGGAGGAGCGGAGGCGGCCGAGGCGCGGCATGAGCGAGGAGCACCGGAACACCTCCGCGGCGTGGCGTACATCGGTGGTCGCGGCGCATCCCGACCAAATCGTGGGGAGGCGGACGCGGATATTGGGTGGCGGCGTGGGAAGGAAGCGACCTCGGCGGCGGGAGCGGGAGAGCTTGAGACGAAAAAGGCCGGGTGGGGCGGTTGTTGGGTGCCGGCGTCGGATCAGAAGTTGGTGAAGTCCCCTGCCGCCACCGCTGCCGACCGACCGACGCCACATCGGAGGGGCAGGAGGAGGGCAGCCTTGGAGCGAGCGAGGAGGCTGCGCGGACATCGAGTGGCGATGTGGGAAGGAAGCGGCCTCGGCGGCGGGGCGGGAGAGCTTGGAGACGAAGAAGGCGGGTAGGGCGGTTGTTGGCGCCAGCGCCGGATCTGATTGGTGAAGTCCCCTTGCCGCCACCGCCGACCACCGACGCCACATCAAGGAGGGCAGAGGAGGGCGGCCTTGGAGCAGAGCGAGGAGGCGCGGATATCGGGTGGCGGCGTGGGAAGAAGCGACCTCGGCGGGGGGGCGGGAGAGCTTGGAGACGAAGAAGGCGGGTGGGGGCGGTTGTTGGGTGCCGGCGTCGGATGAAGTTGTTGAAGTCCCCCTGCCGCCATCGCCGCCGACCACCGACGCCACATCGGACACGGATCGTAGTCGGTGGCGGCGTGCGGATGCTGTGGGAGGATGGGAGGAGCGGTGACACGGATGCGAGGAGACAGCGGCGGCTTCGCTAGGGATGGAGGGTGGGGACTGGGTGCGGAGGAAGTGGGAGAGGGTGGTGGAGGGGTGGGGAGCGGAGGAGACCGTGGGTGGTGGGCGGCGGTTTGTGCAATGGCAGATTTTTCGGTGGGGTGGGAGGGAGAACGAACGTGATACGCGGGAGAAGCGAGCGGTGATCGGACGATCGAGAATAAAGGGAGGACGGACTGACCGTCACCAACTCAATTTTAAGTAGTAGATATATATATATATATATATATATATATATATATATATATATATATATATATATTTTACCAACAAACACTTCAAATGCGTTATGTATTAAAGAAAATTCATATCAAGGAGTTTATAGATATTACCTTAAAATTTCTTCTAACATTTCTAGATGCGAAGTCATTGATGATGGTATTGATATCAACCTCATCCAATAATTTCTTCTCAATACATGAGCACCGCATCTTCTTGTCGCTCATGTGAAAATTGCAAGATGGTGCACACTTTAAATCCTCCGCACGATATGATTCAAGCAGTGGTTACAAGTTAAATCGTGCGATTAAAGCAAATCCAATGGTCTTGTGATAATTGTCCAAAAGAACATCTTAGCTCGACGTGCAAAGAACAATTTACCAATGTATGACGTATTTCCACTATGTAGTTCAGCAAAAGAACAAATTTTGAGCATCTTTTCTTCAAAAAAATCGAGAATCGTGCAGGTACAGATTATCCAATTCTGTGACAATTTTACATCTTCTCTCCGTTTACATGGTGAATTTAACAACGTACTACAATAATCGTACATGCCTCTCGGCTCAACTAACGCCAAAGCGAGCAAGTAGTTCGACTAATTGGGTCCCCAAAGACACGAGGCGCATCACGTTCTCGGATTTCTCGCTCTCCTCCTCTTCATCTTCTCCACGGCGATCGCCTTCTCCGTCGACTCCGCGGCCCACCGGAGAACCGCACGCTCGCGGCGGTGAGCGCTCCCGACGCCGACGGCTTGACAGGGCGGACATCGGCTTGACACCGCCGCCGCTCGGCCCTCGTCGCCGCGCCGCTCAAGAACATCCTACTCGCGTACCTCGGGCTCATCGACGCCGATCGCTACAACTTGAAGGAGCAAGCGGCGGGATGTGGCACATGGGGAAGGAACTCGACGGCTGCATCTCGCATGGTCGGCGCGCATGCATGTGCACAGGGGACGCCTCCGCACGGACACGGGGCATGGGGCCCCGATTTTGGGGGCCGGGCGGCCGCCTCGCCGCCTCCGTGGCCGCATCGCTTGTTGGGGTTGGCGGGATGCGCGTCTCCACTCCCGTGTCGCATATCTCGCGCTGCACCGCCCAACACCATCAATCCGAATCGCCGATTCAACCTCACCGGCTCACCGTTCCTGATATCGCTGGAGAGGAACGAGTTCACGGCCATCGGGTGCAACACTTTGCCGGCAGGGACTATCTCACCGGCTGCATCACGACGAGCACGAGCTTGGATGATGCTGCCAGCGACGGTGAGCCGTGCACGGGGCTCGGTTGTGGAGCTTGACTGGGCCATCACGAGTAATGGGAGGTGCCCGCCGCCGGCAGCAATCCCTATGTCACCGGCGGATGCACAAGTCAGTTCATTTGTCCGCTAGCATTATTACCTATCTTTGCAACTATTCCATCCTCTACGTTCCAAACCGTCGATGTTTGGGAATATGTATCGTTTAACTGACAATTCGAATATTTACCATCAATGCATACATATATATATACAGGTATTAATGAGTGCGAGCTCTCGAAATCAAATCCTAAGAGGTACGAAAAAGCAATATTCTTGTCAAAGTGGCGGCACATGCCGTGATACGGGTGGTGATTACGAGTGCGAATGCACTTTTGGGCGAAGAGGGGATGGTAGGTAAAAGTGACGAGGGATGTCGTCGGCCCATACGCAGCTGCGACAGTAGGTGAGCATTCTTACCATACAAACTAGCTGAATTATTTATGGTCTTAGTTAAATTAACGCAATCAAGATTACATGCATTGATCCATGCATGCACCTTGGCATGCATGGAAATGCCATGAATTATTAATATAGATCTACGCTATCTGTGTTTCGCTGAGACACACTTTGTCATCGTTGCTGGTAGTTTTATTGTGCTTCGTTCAGGAAAACATATATCGATTTGAAAATTTTAGTGGAGGATAGCGATAGGCTACAGGATGTCTACCGTCCAGCCACTAGGTGGCAGGCGTCTACCACCGGCGATAGCATCATGCGTCGTCTCACGGGCGCTGCCGTCCGACCCACCAACGATAAAAACGATATTTTTGTCAATACGATCGTTATACTGCTATTTTTATAAATACGGTGCGAAAGTGCTAAAATTGACTTTGATTCTTCACACGCGCGCTTGGTTACCATGGAGCAACTACTGACTCCGTATATACTCGCTTTGTAAGTCATAGAGATAGCGACGCTTTGGACCTCGCTTCGTAAGTCACCGATATAGCGACGCTTTGGACCTGGCACGGTTCTTAAAACAGTTTTGTTCGTTCCAAGAAGTGTATCAGTTCAGTTCTAATATCTCCCGTCCAATCGATACTGTATAAACGTCCTATAGATCATGATTCTAATAGACTATAGGTGTACAGTAAAACAGACGGTGAATGACTAGAGGACATCAATGTGTGAATCAATGAAGATATTATTAGGATAATTCTATATTAGTTATAGAAAGGTAAAAGACTTAACTTAAAAATAAAAAGTCTCACCTCATAAGTTAACTTCTGGAGATACAAATGCCCTTATCATCCAACACATGGAACTCGATTACAGGGCTAGCTTTGGTTGACAGCGGTTGTTAGTGTTGGGAAATTTTACGGCAAGATGTTGTCTGTATATGCATGCTCGCGTGCAGCAATTTCACATTTGGTACGTGAGTTGTACTATCTTAGTATATGTATGCGCGCACTAGCGCCAAATTAATACATGAGTTGGTCAACAGTAAACGAGTGGTGACTTTGCACATACAACCGTTTTATAATTTGTATCTACTACGCCAGTGGCAGGGTAGCCATCAAATTCACTAAGATGATTCAAACATAGTACCACATGCACGTTTTTTTCCCTTGACGACAAGAAGTCACGTTCGACCTTGGAAAAGTTACTTTCATGGGAAACAACCTAGTAACTTAATTTGTCCCATGCATTCAAGATAGTTTGTCAATGATCTCATCTGATTGTTTTTTCTACTAAGGATTAAGATTTTAGAACAATCTAGGTCAACAACAACCTAAGATACTATATATTACCTTTAAGAATAATAAAAGACCATAGATGATTACATTTCGTGACATGTGAGAAACACTTCTTGGTGGTAGCACGCAGAGTTGTTAATGTACCACTTCACCCATAGGTGGTTTAAATTATTGTGGTTATTTTTACGTACATATGAATATATTTCAGTAGGAACTTTATAAGAATGTGTATTTATGTATGAGAAATTTGATGATTTGCCCTACCTTTGTTTGCAAACAGCTTATTTGCCCCATAGTTGATATGAATTGATTATTTGCCCCATCTTTGAATTTTTATTTGATCATTTGCCCTTTTTGCATTTCCAAACCATTTTCTATTTTTGTAATGTTAAATTACCTTACAAAATGACCAAATTGCCCCTGTGAGCTGTACGTTTGGCTTGTGCGTCCATGCCTTATATAATAACGGGGAGGGTGTGAGCGCTGATCCGATTTCCCGTGCTCGTGCTAATATTTTTCTAACATATCATTCTATCCATGACAAACAAGAGCACAACATATAGTAATCTCTAGCACTGCCTGTCATAAAAAAAAATCGATGACAAACGCATAGATCACATGACCATAGAAAGTAGATCTGGGCCAACAAGAGCATAACATGTAGTAATCTCCCAATGTGGTTCCAATTTTTCTTTCTGCATGCGTTCATTCCAGACTACAAATCCAACTTTGCTAAGAGAGAACAAATACAAGGAGAAAACCAGAAAAATGTAAGCATCATATGCTGATTATTCTGTACTGAAAATATGAGTTGGACAGATTCAAAAAAGTATTGAGCTGGACATCACATATACTCAGAATGGAAGATACATTGCATATCCAGAGCAGTTGAATTTCACAATGTAGAGCCCACAAAGAAATTGAAAATACAACTATATGACGGAATCAAATGAAGGAAGAACAGTGGACCAAATGTTGAAAGGGGTATCAAACGGTTAAACATAATGAATTATGGTAATGTTACTTTCAGCATGCAGAGAGTGAAAACATGTGAATGCGTCATTGTGTTCTCACAGGCAGCGACAACCCTAGCTGGGCAGCAGCACGGGAAAAGAAGGGGATGGGGAGATTGGATCCGCGTTTGACAGAGAAGAAGGGAATTGGATCGGCATTTGACCCAGGGGCAATTTGGTCATTTTGTAAGGTAATTTAACATTACAAAAATAGAAAATGGTTTAGAAATGCAAAGAGGGCAAATGATCAAATAAAAATGCAAAGATGGGGCAAATAATCAATTCATAACAACTATAAGGCAAATAAGCTGTTTGCAAACAAAGGTGGGGCAAATCATCAAATTTCTCTTTATGTATTGCCTCCGTCTTTCTAATCATGTATTACGAGGTGTACTTATATATATATATACATGTGGTGTGCATACGTTGTGATGTTTGTGTGCGTTTTTGTTGTAGTCAAAGAAAGAAAGTTTCCTAACAGATGTACACTGGGCGCAGGGGGAAATCCTGACTTACGGGCGCCTATGCTGAGAGCAGCTAGGCCTTACACACGCTCTTATTAGCATGTTAACAAGCTCTTAGTTTCTTTATTTACCAACATGATGAAATACGTCCTAGTGCTAGCCATGCCACAGTTAGTGCTGTGGTTTCTCCTCACTCTCGCCCTAGTACATTCCCAGCCAGTGCCGACGGTCTCCTGTAATGCTCTAGGGTCCAAACCGGCTTAGGCCTAACCTCATTCTAGATATACCACACACACGTAGCAACCCGTTTGCGCTTTCGTCTTCGCTTCGCGCAAAACGATTAACCAGGAGTGCTACCATTGGGACTCCTAGGATTATATGTAAGTGCTTCTCAAGTTAAGCTAGCAAGGTGGGACTAATCCAGAAATTCATGTGCACACACACATGGGCCAACATAGGCCAGAGTGTCATATACACCCCTCCTCAAAGGACCCGACGTCTTCGTCGGACCAACATACCCACACTGGGCAAATGATAAGGATCTCCCCTCTTGGCATTTATCCGTGCGTTCAGTGCCAGTACATATGCCATGGCGTGTGTCCGCTACGGGCCCACACGCGCCATACGTCATATGCCCGCGCCTCTGACCCGCACGTGCCCATGTAACCGCGAGAGTCGGCTCTGATACCATTTGTAATGCTCTAGGGTCCAAACCGACTTAGGCCTAACCCCATTCTGGATAGGCCACGCACACGTAGCAACCCACTTGCGCTTTCGTCCTCGCTTTGCGCAAAACGATTAACCGGAGGTGTTACCATTGGGACTCCTAGGATTATATGTAAGTGCTTTTCAAGTTAAGCTAGCAAGGTGACACTAACCCAGAAATTCATGTGTGCACACACATGGGTCAACATGGGCCAGGGTGTCACATCTCCGACATGGTGCCGTCACCAATGCCGGCTCCACGTCCGGGCTGCCCTATCATGTGCGGCGGCGTACCCATTCCCTGCCCATTCGGCATCGGTGAAGACCGTGCCGGTCTGGGTTTGGGTGACTTCACCCTCACTTGTAGCCACAACTTTAACCCTCCGAGACCATACCTAGGCAACATCGAGATCATTGACATCTCGGTGGAGGCTGGCGAGATGCGCGTCGTCACTCCCGTGTTGCACGTTTGCTACAACTCGTCCAGCACCATCGGATCAAATGCAACCTCCCGGGGATTCAGCCTCATCGGTTCACCGTTCCTGATCTCGTCGGAGAGGAACGAGTTCACGGCCATCGGGTGCAACACCCTGGCGCTCCTCAATGGAAGGGACGACTGGAGCTACTCAACCGGCTTCATCACGACGTGCGTGAGCTTGGATGACGCCGCCCATGACGGTGACCTGTGCACGGGGCTCGGTTGCTGCCAGATGTCGTACATCCTGAGCAACCTTAGCACCATAGCGGTCCAGTGGGGTATCAACGACTGCAACGGCAACATCACTGTCAACTTTGCATATAGCTACAGCCCCTGCAGCTACGCCTTCGTGGCCGAGAAAGGCTGGTACGTACGTACAACTGAAGCGCGTGCCGTTATACTAGTATCTCAAGTTGCAAGTGCTATATCTACATACTTACACTATTGTAAAGAGGGAGTTCGATCTGTCGTGCCTCCTTTTCACTCCCATCTGAAAAAGTATATAATAAATAGATGATTTACAATTAAATAAATAGATGAATTCCCTAAAAAATAAATAGATGAGTTATGTATCTAGTTTGACCATTGATAATCTTGTTCTTTGTGTGTGTGTGTTTGCACCATGACAAGTACAGAAGTTATCAAGTTTTTTCTATGTGAGCGAGTAACAGTTAACTTATTTATAATTTAGGTACAATTTTACCCGAAAAGATCTGAGAGGTACAGATGAGATGGCCTACGACAGACGGGTTGGCGAGAGAAGTCTTCCTCCGCTGGTGCTTGACTGGGCCATCAGGAGTAACGGGACGTGCCCACCCCGCTTGAAGAAACCGGTAGCTCCTACCGTGTCGCACCACAACTATTGCATCAACGCCACACAAAGGGCATGGCAGGGGTACCTTTGCAATTGCTCCAAGGATACTCCGGCAATCCCTATGTCACCGGCGGATGCACGGGTTAGTTAATTTGTCCGCGAGCATTCTTACCTCTCTCTCTTTGAAACTGTTACATCCGCTACGTTCCAAACAGCTCTTGTTTTGTAATACGAGTTGTTACACTGACTTTCTTCAAATATTTTACCATCAATATATGTACAGATCTCAACGAGTGCGAGCAATCTCCATGTCATAGTGGTAGCACATGTCATGATACAGACAGCGATTACGATTGCAAATGCAATTTTGGGCGAACAGGGGATGGTAAAATTGAAGACGGATGTCGGCCTATATTTCCTGCGCCTGCAGCTGCGACAGTAGGTGAGCATATTCTTAATTAGTACAATAATATTAGCTTCTACATACTCATAGTAATGGTTGTCATAATCTCAATTCTTGATGAGGACATCCCAATCTTCAATAACCACACTGAAGATGATCATATCAAGGACCAAAAATATCAAGGACCGATTACGAGAAGACGTGCTAAACAAATACATGATCAGGTGAATGCTAACCTAAGCTACATTTCAGATTCTTGTGACTTGGTCGTGCCACCCACCTCTTCTTCTTTGATTGAACTCATGTGCATTGGAGAGGAACAGGGAGGTCCAGAAAACCAACGAGTTTTGTAATCATTATCTGCATGAATTATAATGTTTTCAACCAGCATACACCAGACCAATCTATGGCTTGTCCAGTCTATTTTCCTACGTTTCAAACCGCGCATCATTTGGAGTTGTGAAAAGAAAGATATGGTCATTTTAGTTACAGCTGCACATGCTGATAAATGCTGCGTGAAAACTGAAGACTTTTTGAAGGCTTGCGCACCAACCTGTCATGTTTTACTATACATATCCTATATGGATGGAAAGATAATCAAGTCTATTTTCACCTCCAAAAAACGGTTCGTCTTTTGGTGTTCCGAGCAAAGAGTTATTGCTGTTTTTACTAAAGACTGCGCAGAAGTTCAGCAGACGCGCGAGAATTTAAGAAGACTCCTTAAATGCTCCAACCAGTTGGCCTTCCACCTTCCAACGTTGTGACTTATGTTCATACCCAGCTTGAAGGGTTGTTCCTAGTATATATACCCCTCTACTCCTATCCATAGGGAGAACATTCTTTTGAGATTGATCTATTAAGAAAAATGAGAGTGTTCTTGCTTCCCGAGTTCTTGTGATTCCCGTGAATTGCACCTAGCTTGTGCTTCTACGCCATCGAGCGTAGCTGTGTGAGTTAGTATTCAGGTTTGTGGACTAACGATTGTCTCGGATAGCAGGCTATGGTTGGCTTCCTCGTCGTTGGGTTACAAATTTTCCCGAAACTACCATTCTTGATCCTACGTCGTGAGATCGGGCAAGTCGGTGCATTGGCTCTCATGGGCTAGTGCGCATCATCTGGTATCAGAGCCGGCGTTCTCACGGTAGGATTAATTTATCCCTAATTTTAGTAGTAGATTAGTTCTGTCCATTACCTAATTTGTAGCTTGCTTTTGATCCTAGCGTCCAGAACCGAAAAAAATACCCAGCCATTTCTTTTGCTAGTTCTGTTATTTAAGAGTGCATTACCTAGTTCTAATCCTTAGAGACGCTGTCTAGTATTGCTAGTCATTGATGTTTTTTTATGCACCATACTAGTTTGTTTCATTTAGTGTTCCCGTAGCTTGCCGATTCAAGTTTGCAGTTTCCTCTCGTCAAGCTATTAGTGACATATCAGTTCGGATAAAAAAACAAAAAAGCGAAAAAAACGAAAAAAAGTGTGCATTGAGGAGAAAAAAAAGAAAAGGTTGTGCTGCAAGAATCTACACTTGATATTTTCAGAAGGTGTTTCTGTAGGGTTGGTGCAAAAACTAGCAATCTAGGCATCGATTTCTAGTTGGATTACTATTTGGTTTTGCTACTACTAAATTTCAGCACTGTACTCCCTTTTTATTATCACTTACCTAACTCCACCAAAACACCACTAGCGCTTCCTTTACAATCGTGTGTCCACATCTGAGTTGCTACCACCAGTACAAGCACCACGATTCGGCGAGGAGCATAAGAGCTTGGGTAAGCAAGAGGTGAGTTGTGAGTTGTCCACATATATACATATTTGTTGTCAGTCATAGCTAACATGGCAGGAACGTCGGAGAGTGTGCATCATTCTCATGGTGAGGACGCTCAAGTTGCAGTGACGCGTCAAGAATTTGACCGTCAAACACAACACTTCGAAGGGAGGCTCAATCACGAGATCATGGCGTTTGAACAGCGGTTGGAGTGTACTTTTGCGAGGATGCTCGATGAGCATTTTCCTGCAGTGGGAAACGGGGATCATGCCCAAAACTCCGCTGCCCCACTGGCCGACGACATAGAGGGCGGAGCTCTACCCGGTGATGCGCGGGGTAGGGGCGCCCTAGGTGAAGATGGATGGCCTTTTTGAGGCCGTGGTGCACGCACACGTGGCCTTGGCCCCCGTGGGCACGACATTGGAGACTACTACGATGATGGTGGTGAAGCGTGTGATATTTTGGATCCATTGGGGCAGCCACCATTCCCTCGATGTGGTGGATACTATGGTAATGGTGGTTGCCCACATGACTATCGTTACCGAGATGATCCGGACAGCATGGCGAAAGTTAAGATAAATGTGCCTTCTTTTACCGGACAGGAGAATTCGGATGCATATGTTGATTGGGAGGAGAAGTGCGATCAGACTTTCCGTATCCATGATTTCTCTGATGCAAAGAGGGTAAAATTAGCTTCTGTAGAATTTTCTGGTTATGCACTGACATGGTGGAATCAGTTACAGGAGGCACTATATGCAGCGGGTAATGATCATATCAACACATGGGATGGAATGAAAAGTGCTATGCGACGTCGATTTATTCCTCAACATTACCAAAGAGATCTCCATAACAGATTGCAGCGCCTTAGTCAAGGTTCCCGCACCGTTGATAATTATTACAAAGAGATGGAAGTATTGCTGATTCGTGCAAGGATTCAAGAAAGTGATGAAGCTAAGATGGCAAGGTTTTTGTGTTGTTTGAATGAAGATATTGCTGATGATGTAGAGTTGTATCCCTATAACATAATGCAGGAACTAGTACACCAAGCCATGCGAGTTGAGAAGCGAAATCAGCGCCGCGGACAATTTCGTTCTTTTTCGGGCTGCCCCGCTGTACCAAATTGGGGCCGTGGACAGCAGTAGTCCAAGGGTCGCTCACAAGGGGCTGCAGGAGGAGGTGTGACTTCTGGGCTACCACCAACCACCACAATTGGTCGGCCCGCAGCATCGCCAACATCTCGCCCCAGTGATAGGCATCCTGTTGCATCGGCAGGGACTTCTTCTACACTGGCATCGTCATCTTCTTCGCGCAGTCGTGATATTCAGTGTTTTAAGTGCAAAGGAAGAGGACACAAATCTTCGGAGTGCCCTAGCCGGAGGGTGCTGCTAGTAAATGATGAGGGTGAGTGGGAGTCTAAGAGTGATCCCGAGGGTGATAATAATGCTAACCCTAATTTTGCAGCTGAAGGTGATCATGATGTTGATGAGGCTGGCACTTTGTTGAGCCATAACTATGTTGGAGGAGAAGCCTTGGTCGTTTGCCGTTCTTTGAGCGCCCAGTGGTTGAGGAAGATAAGGGGCAGCGGCATAACTTGTTTCATACACGTTGTTTGGTGAATGCGAAGGTATGTCGAGTTATTATTGATAGTGGCAGCTGCAATAATATTGCTAGTACGGAGATGGTTGAGAAGTTAGGATTGCAAACAAAGCGCCATCCACATCCTTATCATATGCACGTGGTACGAACGATTGCGGATCAATGAGAGTGACATGCATGGTAAGAATCCCTATTTCAGTTGGCACATATCATGATGTGGTGGAGTGCGATGTGGTGCCCATGCATGCATGTCACCTACTGTTGGGACGTCCTTAGTTATTTGATCGTGATGTGCAAATCAGCGGTCGTGCAAACCATCTCGTTGTTGTCCATAAAGGAGAGAAGTTTACATGGCTACCCATGACACTGGAGGAGGTATTTGTGGACGAGCAAAAGAGAAAGGTTCAAAATAAGCGAGAGAGTGAGAAACATTCTAGTGCGAGCCACAATAATAGTAAGGGAGTGCATCGACAGCCAAAAGCTTCAAAGCCAAATATGACCAAGCCAACGGGAAAACAGAGATTAGTCATGATGGCTAGGAAAAGGGACTTAAAAGAATTGAGTGAACCTAATACTACGTTCTTTGTACTCCTATACAAAGAAGCCTTTTTATCGACTGACAACTTATCCTCTACTTTGCCTAGTGTTTGTCTTGATCTATTGAAGGCATATGAGGACGTGTTTCCCGATGAGGTACCACCCGGGCTGCCACCTAAGCGCGGGATTGAGCATCAATTGATTTGGTACCAGGAGCTCCATTGCCAAACCGGGCGCCATACCGCACAAATCGAGAGAACACTAGATAAATTCAGCGTCAAGTTCAAGAGCTTCTTGATAAAGGTTACATACAGGAAAGTCTATCTCCTTGTGTTGTTCCAGTTATTTTGGTTCCGAAGAAAGATGGTACTTGGAGAATGTGCGTTGATTGTAGAGCAATAAATAATATCACTGTTAGGTATAGGCATCCGATACCTAGACTTGATGACATGCTAGATGAACTTAGTGTGATGCGGATACGCATAAGCTTAGCACTTTTCAGTCAAATACTTTATTTCACTGGAAAGAAGTATTGAGCCGCATTAAATATTGTCAGGTGAATTTGTTTCTTAAAGAGTTTCTTTTAATTGATGATGAACTTGGAATACTACATCATGCTATTATTTTATGTATTCTTAGGTATGATTCATGTGAAGACTTGGGAGAGCAAAAGGGAGGAGCACAAGGACTTAAACTACAAGTTTTGGATAAGATTTTCAAGCCAAATTCGGATCTCCCACGTGCTCAATTCAATTCAAACTCGGATTCAACTCAGAATTCAATTCGGATTCGGTTCGGAACAGCCTGACAAGCAGTTACTAAAACGGCCATAACTTTCACAAACGGAGTCCGATTCAGGTGTTCTTGTACTCGTTGGAAAGATAATTTCAAGGGCTACGCAATGGATATAGCCCCACCTTTAAATTCATCACGGATTAAAAGTTATGACTGAAACATTATAACGGCTTAATTTTAGGTTTTTCCTTTTGTGTGAGTTTGTTTCCAAATACATGTAGGGATGAGTTGGAGTTGATTTAGGACCTCTTGGCCAGCCATGAGGTGGAGAGGAAACTATATATTGAGGGTGAGACCCAAATTGTAATGACCACGTTTCAGAATAATGAATCTACTAAAGTTTGTTCGAGTTTAGCATTGCTACCAAAGTTCCATAGGGAATTAGGAGTGATTTTCTTCAATCAAGATCGTTCAACCTTTCCATTGGGAATTAGGAGCGCGATGGAACTTCATCGGTGGTCGTGAAGTTCAGCATGTGTGGTTGGGCGAATTATAGAGTGCTAACTCTTGCATTGGCAACGGGAGATCACTACGGTTCATCAAATCCACGTAAGTATCTTGATCCTACGTCGAGAAGATCGGGCGACCCCGTATCATCTTGGTATCAGAGCGCGGTTTACTCGGTAGGATTATTTACCCTTACTTTTAGATTGATTTACTTCTGTTCCTATAGTCCATTAAAACCGAAAATTGCCACAAAAAAAATCCAAACCCTAGTTTTTGCATCTGTTAATTTTGTGAGTTTTGTTAGGTTTTGATCCATTAGAATTTTGTTTAGGTGCTGATCGTTCATGTGTATTTGCGTAGCTTAATCTTTATGTCCAATCCAAAATCCAAAAAAAAATCTTGCTGATATTTTTTTCATCAATGGAGACTAGCTGTTGAATATTGCATCTAGGGCTGCTCTTGAGTATTTTACACTTTGCTAAATATTTGTGACCCGCAAAAAAAATCAAAGGAACGATTAAAGCTAGTTCGGCCTTTAAAAAAAAGGACAACTGAAAAAAAGAAGAAAAGAAAAAGAAAAAAACATGGCCGAATTTGGGAGAGTTCCTTGTCCATAAATTCAGATTGTGTGATTTAATTTCTTGAGCAATCTCGTGCCCTTACATTGATATCATTGCAATTGGCTAGCGTCTCTCCTAGTACTTGGTGCAAACACGCAAAGATCAATATGACTCGATGCAACAAAGGAATGAGCTAAATAGAAGCTCGTTTTGCACTAAGTACTAGGAGAGACACTAGCCAATTGCAATAATTATGAATGTAAGGGCACAAGATTGCTCTATGAGAGACCATGTGGAGGTCATCCCGTGTGTATGATGAGTAATTGACATCGGCTTAGGGAAGTCGAGTTTGAGTTGGTTGGTTCGGACCTTGACGTTGCGGGGTGCAACGGGCTCGGTCGGACTTGGTCGATTGCGGTCGGGAGTGCTTAGGACGTTTGTTTTCTTTCTCGATCGGTCGATTTAGGTATTTCATGTGTGAGCACCTTTCACTGTGGTTAATGATGATTATCTTTGTTTGATGCGGTGCTATGTGACGGTTTGCTTGTCTGTGTGGTTGCAGGACTTCGGAGCTAGGTCATGGTGAGGTGTGGGAGGACCGGGACTAGATACAGGAGGTGTTGAGGTCCAGACGGTCGAAGATGCCAAAGATGATCGAGGCTACTGAGGTGGTTGCGAGCCGGGAGACGAGGAACCGGAGCTGGAGCTACCGGAGGTAGACACGACGGGCAACGGCGAATGGATCGGGACTAGACTCAGGGAGGAGTCGAGGTTCAGACGGTCGGATACCAGTTGCGGTCGTGTGCGACGGAACAGACCGGGACTAGACTCAGGAGGAGTCGGAGGTCCAGTCGGTCGAGTCGGTGCGGTCATGCGTGAGCGACAAGGAGCGGAAGCTTCCCGGAAGGTGTAGGAGGGGCGAATCGGTAAATTCGCAAGGCTGCACAAGCGGGAGACGGCTCCGTTAGGGTTTAGCCGGCGTAACGGGTTGGAGACCCGTTAGCCAAGGGCTATAAATAGGTGTTGGGGGCTGCATACCCCCTTGTGGGTTTTTGTGCATTTGCTCTCCATTTTTGTGTGTGTTGTGTTCCTCCCAAGAAGCATGTGAGGCTCTTGGTGTTTTTGAGGATTGAGAAGGAGAGAATGGCTTTGGGAGAGAGTTAGGGTTTGATTTGTGAGATATGGGCTGAGAACAACTATCATGTAATTATGTATGTCTCGGTCTCGATCTATGAGAGTTATGTTTTGTTGATGTAATTACTTGATCTATCTCAGCTTTCATTTCTTGTCTCTCCTTGTGAATCCTTTGCTTGCTGCTTCTCAGTTTGGTTTTGGTTCTCTTGGTTGTCATCTTGAGCTGCAGGTTCTGTCAAGTTTTGAGTTCTTGGTTCAAGGCTTTTGTCAATCCTTTGATTCCTGCTCTCTAGTATCTCCTGTGATCTTTTCCTTGTGCATTTTTGGCCAGCAAGATTTCACTCGTCCAGCAGTTCCTTTTGAGTTCGTGGTTTCAAGATTCTTATGATTTCTCCTGGGTAGCTGTAGGTTCACTATCTGCTTGAGCTGAGGAAGTTGGGTGCCCTTGATGTCTAGGCATAAAGTAGTTTGAGCTCTGTGTTTTCCTGTTCTAAGAGTTTCAATTATTGCAGTCAAAAGCCTTCACTGTCTTGTTTGAATTCTCTGCAAAAGATGTTCTATCAATCTGTTTTTGTCACTTCTTGAAGTTGGTGGGCTATTGCAGTCTGAATCCCTCATTTATCTGGCCTAAGATGAGCTACAAGCAATCGGCAATTTTCTGGTTCTTGGCAGTCCACAGTAATTACAGTGCCGACAAGTTTCACTGCTATCTCCAGTCTTTTTTCCTTTCAGTTTTACTTTCCTTCTTTTGATTTGCTTTCACTTTTTGTAGTTTATGGGTCTGGTTCATTTTTATCTCTTTCCCTTGACAGATTATACTGATCCATCTTGTTCGGCAGAAATTTCAGCATTCCTTCAGTGCCGATAGCAATCAGTGCATTCTCTCGTTGGTTTTCTTTGCCCTTTTGGTTCTTTAGTTTTCGTTTTCCCTGTACTGCTGTTACTCTTTTCTGCGGGCAATTGCTGTTGGCGGCAGACTGGTTATTCTCCTTCAGTTTGCCTTCTTTTCTTTTTGTTCGGCTGTAACTTCTGCTCTCGACAGCTTTTTCAGTTTCGGTTGCAGCTGTAATTCCGTGCTGTTCTCCCTGTAGTTTGGGTGTTGTATTTCCTGTGTTCTATATTTCAGTCAAGTTTGCTGCTGCAGCTTGTGTGTTCGATGTCCTATGGTTTAGTCTTTGAGTTTGGTTTGGCAGTGAATTAGCCTCATGGCAGTCTGCAGATTTTTCAGTTTGTTTACTTTTCTTAGTTCATTTCGGCTGTAACCAGTCAGCTTTATCTACTGCAGTCAGTCCTGGTGGGCAAGGGACAGTCTCTTAGTTGGCAAAATCTGCAATTCCTTTTCAGTCTTCAGCAGTAGATTGCTCTGATATGTGTCTCTCGGCTGCAATGTGTTCTTGGCTGTTTCAGAGTATGCTCCACCTTTTGTCTATGTTTGCTTCTCCAAAACTGCAGCAGTGATATTTATTTTGTTCAGGAAAGTGCAGTCCTTGAAGCTTCTGTTCAAATCCATTTTCAGTCCAATTTTCAGTTTGGTCTGCTGACTGTTTTTCGGCAGCAAAAGTATCTCCTGTTCCCGTCTGCTTTTGACTGATCTGCTGATTGCTCCTTCAAATCAAATTGATTTGTTTCAAATTGGAGATCAAGCTTTTCATTGATTTTTCTCTGGATCCTTGACCGAGGCATTTGATTCTTCAAGAAAGCTATCATCTTCTTTCTTCTTAGCTTCTATAGCTATCGGAGAAAAGATGATGTGTGAATACTTTGGGGGCAATTTTTCAAGGTACCATTCACCCCCCCTCTGTTGCCATTTCCGATCCTACACTCTATGAGACTAAATACACAAGCTGAAAATATGAACTAGGGTTTTCCACAGAGTTTCGGCCAACACTTTCTATTTTCACTTTTTTTTATCAAATCGCAGGAAACTGTTAGGCTTTCTTTTTTTTATATATAACTATGTCGTGGCTTACTCCCTTTTTTTTTAATTTCGCCGAACTAGTGTTGTCTTCCCTTTGCACAAATTCAAGAATTCAGCAAGCGTAAATAGTGCTCTAGAACAGCCCCAACGGCAATATCAAAAGCTAGTCTCAATTGATGAAAGGATATAAGTGAAGCTCAACTACGCTAGCTAGTGTTTGGCACAAGGAGTGATTTTTTTAAACCAAACTGCAGCTAACTCTCAGTTTTGAAGGAAGTGGATACTATCACAAACTCTCCCCCAAAGAGAATTCGAATGTATCTCTTGAGAGCAATTCGGACAGCAAGGAATTTAGGATTGAAAAAGTAAATGCAATTACTCTTTTTGGTTGTTAATTGAGGGATTCAATCAACAATTTTCTAGGGTTTATGTGCACACAAAGATCAAGCTACGCAAATGAGCACAAAGATCAGCACGTAAATAAAATTTCTAATGGACGAAAACTTAACAAAACTCACGAGAAATAACAGATTGAACTACGGTTTTGGTATTGTAATTTTCGGTTTAATAGACGATAGGACAGAAAACGAATTTAACTACGGGTAAAGAAGTTCTCACCGAGTAAACCTAGAATCTGATACCATATGATACGAGGATGCCCGATCTTCTCAGTGAGGAACCGTTGATAGTTGATGCGAAGTAGACGATGTCACTAGTTGAACACTCACGCCAATGCACGAACCCTCAACTCTTTGGAATACGCCCAAAACACACCGGATAATTGTTCATCGTGAGACCACAAACGACGAACGCCAAGTCCCTAATTCCCATGGAACGACGGCTTGACCTTGAATTGCAGAACCAACAATGGATCGTCTAGTTCTCTCTCAAAGTCCTCGCATGAACTCTGGTGTTGAAAGAACAAGCAATAGCTATGTTTCAATCTTATGCATAAACTTGGTCTCCTTACAATGAGGGTCTAACCCTCAATATATAGTACACTGTCCACCTCATGGCTGGCCAAGAGGTCTTAAACAAACTCCAACTCATCCCTACATGTATTATGAAACAAACTCACACAAAAGGAAAAACCTAAAATTAAACCGTCACAATGTTTTGGTCATAACATTTTATCCGTGACGAATTTAAAGGTGGGGCTAGATCCATTGCGTAGCTCTTGAAATTATCTTTCCAACGAGTATAAGAACACCTGGATCGGACTCCGTTTGTGAAAGTTATGGCCTTTTTAGTAACTGCCTGTCAGGCTGTCCCGAACCGAATCCGAATTGAATTCTGAGTTGAATCCGAGTTTGAATTGGATTGAGCACGTGGGAGGTCCGAATTTGGCTTGAAATTCTTATCCAAAACTTGTAGTTTAAGTCCTTGGGCTCCTCCCTTTTGCTCTCCCATCAACCAGGCTTCTTTCCTCCTTGATCAACTACATGGGCTGTTTGATTTTCTCCTTGCCAACTGCTTTGGCCTTCTTGTTCTTCATTGCTAGGCAGCAAATATGGGTACCCTCCTTCTTGTGCTCCTCTATTGCTTTGGCTCCGGTCTCCCTCTCGGTTCCAAGACTTGAAGCTTGTCAAACCTGAGAATGCACAACGTATTATTTTTATGTAGTATCCAATTCTCACGGAAAACACAAAGAAACTTGTTAAGAAACAATTGCACCTGTTGTTTGAGAAGTATAGATCTTGCTTTGTAAACAGCGTCATAAGTGCTAGGGATATCCTCATCAGACGGTCTGCGGCAATTCTTCTATGCCAGTACCCCACAGCTCCAGTGTCTGCAGAAACTTTAGATCTCCTATTTCTTTTGGGAGCTCACGAATAGGTGTATATGTTAGTCCGAGGTACCTCAGGTGAAGTAAGTTGCCAAGATGCTTGAGGCTGTTATAACCTTCCATAAAATCACAATTTTCCATAGCTAGTACACGTAAAACTCGAAAACTTGGGGATATCATACTAGCATGGCATGAAATGGCAGTAAATGACCTCACATGTTGCACGCGCACGTTAGCCAGAGGATTATGCTCTTCGATTCTATTTTGAAGAGCTAACCTGCGAGCATTGCTATGTTGAAATGTATGTTGCTCATTGTCCAGTATGGTAACAAAATTTTCTTCACTTGACAAGGAACGGACGAGATCAAACACCATATCATGAACCCTGCAACCTCCTACGTACCCTATATATTGGGACTCATCCGGCTTGATCATGCTTCTATTAACGAGCTCGTTAAAGTATCTCTCTCCAACCTCGAATAATCCTATCCCTTGTTCGTCATGGACAAAACCTTCAGCTATCCACTTCCATATCAAAATAAATTTGTCGATCCAATAATCTTCTGGAAATACACTTAGATACAATAAGCAAGTCCTTAGATGAGAAGGTAGATCGTAGTAGCTAAAAGACAATATATTTCTAGTATTCTCTACATCGACGTTATCTCCATGCCCAAAACCGATAGAGTTGTAGACCTCAGACCAGTCCTCCCATGGTTTACTAGCCAACAAGCTAGCTATCGTAATGATAGCTAATGGTACACCACCGCATTTATTCAAAATTGCATCATATACCTCGGTGGATTGATTATGGGGACGTTGACCTTCACAATCAACAATTCTTGTATTGAATAATTTTTCAGAGTTATCACGAGAAAGTGGCTGTAGCTTATAAACATCACTGGCATTTGTGGCAACTTCTAAGATACGAGTAGTTGTGACTACTCTACTTCCACAATTACTATCAACCAAAGCACATTTGATTATTTCCCATGATTTCTTATCCCATATGTCATCAATGCTAATGAAATACCTATACATCCACAAGACATATATGAGTTAGTAAAACTGTCTAAAGAATCTATAAAAGCAAGGCACTAAAAAAACACCTAAGTATAAAGGAATAAAAGGCAAGGAGGAAGAAAAGCCAGGAGAGAAAACATGCACCAAAGAGGGAAATGCGGGATCCTGCACCTAAACCTTAACTGTAAACATGACCTCCATTCTCGATTTGTGGAGGATGCAGAGGCTTCCAAAGGCTATACTTGTAAGAAATCTTTTAAGAAATTTTAGTTGCTAATGGATATTATACTCTTTTATATATGCTCTTAATCAGCTAATTATTAATTGAGAGCTACTAGCCCTCAATATCCTATCAGGAGCTCTCCTATAGCTTGTTCCCGAACTGAAAGTATAAGATACATTGGCAAATGGTAGCCACTGGAATTTTAGAAATGGTATGAGAAATGGAAAATATCTTAGAGACAAATGGACGAATATGTATGGTTGTAAAGTACAAATACATAGCACAAAGTCGCGGGCATAGGTGACACAAAAGAAGGAATTGGTATTGAAGCCTATCTAGAATGTAATACAATTAACTTATTGTACAACTACCTAAACTAAAGACACTCGTAATTAAGTCGATGGCTAGTATTGGTTGGATGACACGTACCTCCTGTTCCCAAGCAATTCTCGGAGTTGATTGATGAGCTGCCTTTCATCCAACATCGTCACATCTAAATTCGTGTTTTGCTTGTCCCTTAAACCCTTCTTATAGTTTTCCTTCTCAAGATCAATGTAAATGTCCCTTAAAACTTTCTTCATGTCAGGATTCTGACCGACCGGAACAAAAGCACGGCAATCGAAACCTGCTTTAAGATTGTCATACACTGCTTTTGCAAGAGTGGTCTTGCCTAATCCTCCGAATCCGACAACGGAGACAATCTTCATCTTCCTCTTGGACACGTCGTCCCCGTCGGACAGCATCTTTATGAGAGCGTCCCTTGGCCCATCAATGCCGACGAGTTGTGCCGCATCTTTGTACATAGCCAAGAGGCGAGGATAGATAGTCAACGTCGCGGTATGCTTAGCCAAAATGCTGTCCTCTATACCTGGCACGCTTGTTTGCAACCTCCTGGACTTGCTTATTGATGCATTTGATCGTGTCAGCGATCTGATGGCAAGTCTTGCCCTTGCGGAACAAGTTGCTCGTCTTCTCCAGGAGCCGTTTGGACCATTGCGGGTTGGTGGCTTCATGGCCGTCGACGCGCACGAGGAAGGTGTCGACGACGTCCTCCATGTCGTACGAGAGCTCCCTGACGTCGCGTGCCCAGAGCTTGACCTGCTCGTCGAGCTGGTCCCGCGGCACCTCGGCCACCTTGCGAAGGGCAGCTTGCATCGCCGTCAACTCTCGTGAGAGAGAGTCCACTTGCTTTCTCATGCCCTTCTGCAGCTTGTACTCCTCCTTGAGCAGCTCGCCGAGCTTGTTGAGGAGGCTGCCCATCACCCCCGTCGCAAACTCCATGGTCTCGATCGGTAGGTAGCTTTGTTTGGTTGAGTACTAGTGGTGGTGGTAGTAGTGCTTGCTCCGTGGGGGTCGCGAGGGTGGCTTATAGTTATAGCTCAACAGATCTGACGTGATCTTGGACGGGCCGAGGAGAAAAAAAAAGACCGATCGAGTCCATCAATGCAAAGTTACAAGCAATCATCAAAGCATTAAGGAAAAGCAGTGCCAAGCTAGATGTTCTACTAGACTGGGAAGAAAAACAAGTGATTGAGAGGGATATAAACCGAACTCTGTCTCCAGCACACGAAGTAAAGGTCCTTTCTTTTTTTACTTCGGCGTGCAATATTTCCATTTTAATTAATTATGCACCTCTCTTATTTACCATTTAGATATGTCTTCTGATTGATATCTTTAACACAACTTCTGCGCCAAAGGGAAAAGCAAGGACAATTAAAATTCAGTAAAAGGAATGGTCCTGAGATGATTGAGCATTTTAAAACAAGAACACCTAGACAGACTAGTATCTTTCTCATTAAAAAGAAAATAACACAAAAATTACTTACAGTGACCTTTTTCTTTTGGCTGCAATTAGCATTTCGATTTCGATTGCACCAGCTGTCACTACTACAGAAAGTCTAATACTAGACACAAAATCACACCAAAATGCTATGTCGCCGGATGATAATTGTGGTTCGGATTCGGATAGGCTGCACGATGACAATCTGGATCATATGCTTCGTTATGTAGTAAAGAACTATGATGAGAGAGAGTATATTAAATTCCGAGGCTTGATGGAGGACTCAGAGAAACCTTTGTTCACGTTCTGCAGGTCAAAGTATACGAAGTTGTCAGCTGTGCTTGAACTGTTGAAATTGAAGGCAAGCAACGGTTGCTCTGACAAGAGTTTCACAGTGCTGTTAGGTCTTTTAGCGGACATGCTTCTGAAGGGAAATGAGTTGCCTAAAACCACGTATAAAGCCAAGAAGATTCTTTATCCATTGGGAATGGAAATAGAAAGAATGCATGCATGTCCGAACGACTGTATCCTCTACCGTAAAGAGTATGCAAACATGTATGTCTGTCCGGTGTGCAACGCATCCCGATACAAACGTAACAATCAATCAGATGATGATGGCGAGTGAACATAGGTGAAGAAAGGACCTCCTGCAAAGGTGGCATGGTATCTTCCTATAATTCCCCGTTTGAAGCGGTTTTTTGTGAATCCAAAGGAGGCAAAACTGCTGCGTTGGCACTCGGAGGAGCGCAAGAAGGATGGAATGCTGAGACACCTTGCTGATTCCAGCCAGTGGAGAAACATCGATAGGAGTTTTGCAGATTTTGGTGCAGAACCGAGGAATATAAGGTTTGGATTGAGTACATATGGAATGAATCCTTTCAATAGCAAGAGTAATCGACATAGCACTTGGCACATGACTCTGTGCATCTATAACCTTCATCGGCATGTGCTTCATAGCAAGCAACGAGCCATGATGATCTCTACAGCAAATCGAATGAGGTAAAGCCGTTGTACGATGAGTTGCCTCATGTTATTGTGTGCTTGGACAAAGATTTAAGAAAATGCAAGAAGTTGTTGAAGAAGCAGGACTTTGTTATTGAAAATCTGAATGTTGAAGTAGCTAGGCTCAAGTCTTTAATCCTGATGATGATGTTTGTGATTCATGTGTTGTTGCATTCTGAGCTAGACAAATTGATATTTGCACATTCTTATGTAATTAGATAAAATTGAGAAAATGAATGCTTGTTTTACCGTTGGCACCACTATTCATGCATATGTTATCCAAGAGTTTTTAGTCACCAGGGATAATTTAGCTAAGTTGAAGTCTATTTAGTCACTAGGGATGTAAAAAAAGGAGTGGGAGGTAAAGGCGCCTGTGAGTCTGTCAGCTCAAGCGGCAGTTTTCCTAGTGCCAGACTCACTGTGCGCTTAAACTCTCTTCTTCTCCAGCAAGAAGAGAGGTAGAACCTTCTTCCGCTCTTTATCTCGGAGACGAGATTTCTTTTAAGGGGTAGATTTGTAACAGTCTAAAATTGGCTTTCAAATAAAACTTGCATAGGCCCTGTTCTTTTCAGCTTCTAAAAGCTGCTTTTCGGCTTTTCTACAGTAACTAGCTTTTAAACGGAGTATTTTTTTCAAGATAAGGTCTACTAGTTAATTGTAGTACATACTTTATTGACTTCATTTATATTGGCAAAAACCGCATGTGAATTTTTGTTACTTTGTAATCTCTCATACAAACAGCCCAAAAACCACAAGCCGCAGCCAAAAGCCACAAGCCGCAGCAAAAAAGAACAGACCCATAATTTTTATGAGTTTCAAAATTTTTGGTGCATGTTTAAAATTTTCCCAAAAGCCTTGCTTGAATTTTAAACATTAAATAAATTTCCTTTGGCCAAAAATCAAGTTTGAAAATTTCTAAAAGTAGTTTGTGTGCTAATCAAAATTTCCAAAAATCTCCTCATGCAAAAACTTCTCAAGAGTTCAAATCCAAATTCAAATGAAAATCCAAATCCTAAATAAAATTTTAAATCTTTTCTTTCCCTCCCTCACCTTTGGGCCGAATCCCAGCCATCGACCCAGCCTGTTTTCCTTTTTCTCTCCCCGCCGGGCCGCTCTCCCTGTCCTCTTGCATAATACATGTGACAAATATTAAAGAACAAAGTGAGTATTTTCTCTTCTTATAATATATAATATTAAAATGTCATAAATAAAGTTATGCAACAATCTATTTTTTAAAAAGTAAAATATATATACCAAACTATTTAAATGTATTTTAAGAATGATGCCCACACAATTTCGTGGGCCGCCTTTCTAGTTACGATAAAATTCAAGTGTTGCAACGTGCAACATTGATTCTATGTACACATCACCAGCTAGTATTCCGATAAAATTCCGGTGTTGCAACGTGCAACATTGATTCTATGTACACAACACCAGCTAGTATATATGGTTTAACGGGACAATGTAGGACGTGGCGACCCATCGGTCATATGTAACGTGGAACTTTTTGTTTTTTGTTTTTTTTGGATCGGACAGTCCCATCCGAGCAGCCACCACAGAGCTCTCTCCCATTTCAGAGAAGGCACCATCGTCGTTGCCATCAGCGCCGTAGGCTGCAGCGATCCGGGAGAAGATGACGCCGCGCACGGTCAGGTCAAGAATGGAAATAATTTTGGTTTAGAGTTTAAATCGAGTTTGTAGTAGAATTCATCTTTATGTATTATTTAAGCTGAAATCATGACTGATTTAAAATCCGAGTACATATATTAGTAGAAAAATATTAGCACACTAATAAGAAGACTTGTAACCAATTTTATAAGAAAGAAGTAAGTAAGAGAATAACGAAATTCAATAAACTCAACTACACAGTTACCGTCAGAGTAAATTTTTCTATACTCTTTTCTGTTTATTTACAATATATGATTTTTTCTATGGTAAAGCTAATAATTAATATCAGAGCCTAGAAAAAATCCGAGCTGGAAGAAAAATTGGATGATGCGACACGAATCATCTCAGGCCTTGTTCTTTTTTAGCTTTTGGTTTTTCTACAATAATTAGTTTTTAAACGGAGTGTCTTTTTAAGATGATATCAATTGTAGTACATACTGTACCGACTTCATTTATATCGGTAAAAATCGTACGTGAGTTTCTGTTACTTTGTAATCTCTCATACGAATAGTCTAAAAGTCATAAGCAGGCGAGGCGAATCAGCAGCAGTACCGGCTATCTTCTTAATTTCGTGCTTTTGTAATTTTAGGCTCTTATAATTTTTATTTATTTTTTGTATTTTATTTGTATTATCTATGATAGAATAATCTATTTTTTATTTTTATTTTTTAAACTTAATTATACTAAAAAATTACTAGCAACTACAATAAAAAAATCTCAAAAAATAAAAAAAAAACTAAAACCCCATAAGCATAAGCTACTATGAGCACCACCAGTCAATACTACTGTAGTACATATACGAATGATGTGACCGTGACATCATATATACCCAAGTGATATCTAAAGGACACGGTGATTATTGTCACCATTATTAATTGCATTGACTAATAGGCTCTGTTAGGTCCGCTCGTTAGAGCTACAATTTTTGACTTCTAACTTCTAACCTCTTAATGGCAACTGCTTGATAGAGGTAATGACTATTTTTTTATGTAGCGGTTATTATTAGAAAGAGATCATATATAGTTATTGGATAGACACGCGAATTAACTACCTCATCAAATGAATTAAAGGAGCAGTTAATTACCGTAGACAAATCGGTTGAAGGTATGCTGGTCGCAGAATATCCACGACTAAGTAGTGATCATAGGATGATTTACAATCAGGTGGTTGTAGAAGAGTTTACGATCATGTGGTTGTAGGTCGTAGCAGGTCTTATGACCATTATGTAGTGATTTCATGTGGTTGTAGGTCGTAGCAGGGTCTTATGACCATTCTGTAGTGGATTTCCCTTCATTGATAAGAGATATATTTAAAAAAATATGATGAGGCAATAATTTGAAAATCATTTTATCTTTGACAATAACGATGTAGATTAATTATATATGTATATTAGAGTTATATAGTAAATACAATTGTATTTCAATTATAGGCGATAGAGTTATATATCAAAGACAATTGTATCATAATATATCAAATCTTGCATATAAAAAAACTAGCTGGTGGAGGCGCTTAGCTAAGCGTGAGAGCAACTGGAACAAGCTAATAAGTGCGCATAGACTCGTAACTTCATTGACCGTGTACTGCTTTGAATTCGAATACTTGATATTCTTGACCAAATCAGATAAAATGCGACCTATCTCAAGCAGAAGCAACAAGGCAAGGAAATGGAAGGAGATTGGTAAAGTTTTCCACTCGATCTATGGATCAAAATATTGATCCGAACTGTCAGTATTCGAAACCAGAGGGGGTAGCATTTTTCTTGAAATTTTGCTAGCCAGCTAGGTGGATTGACATGTACACAAGGTTGCTTTCCGAAAGTAATTACTCTACAAGTAATATCCTCCAAAAGTAAGTACTCTACAAGTAATATCCTCCGAAAGTAACTACTCTACAAATAATAAAATCTCAAACAATAAAAAAAAGCTAAAAACCCATAAGCATAAGCTATGAGCAACTAGTCAATACAGTACAGTAGTACATATACGAATGATGTGACCGTGACGTCATATATACCCAAGTGATATCTAAAGGACCCGGTGATTATTGTCACCATTATTAATTGCATTGACTAATAGGCTCTGTTAGGTCCGCTCGATAGAGCTTCAATTTTTTATTTCTAACTTCTAACCGTTTAATGGCAACTGCTTTATAGAAATTATTGTCGGAGAGATGTAATGACCGTTCTTTATATAGTGGTTATTGTCAGAGAGAGATCGTGTACAGTTATTGGATAGACGCGCGAATTAACTACCTTGTCAAATGAATTAAAGGAGCAGTTAATCACCGTAGACAAATCGGTTGAAGGTATGCTGGTCGCAGGAATATCCACGACTAAGTGGTGTATGCTGGTCGCAGGAATATCCACGACTAAGTGGTGTATGCTGGTCGCAGGAATATCCACGACTAAGTGGTGATCGTAGGATGATTTACAACTAAGTGGTTGTAGAAGTGTTTATGATCATGTGGTTGTAGGTCGTAGCAGATCTTATGACCATTCTGTAGTACTTTCCCTTCATTGATAAGGGGTATATTTAAAAGAATATAATGACGTAATAATTTAAAAATTATTTTATCTTTGACAATAACGATGTAGATTAATTATATATGTATATTAGAGTTATATAGTAAATACAATTGTATTTCAATTATAGGCGATAGAGTTATATATCAAAGACAATTGTATCATAATATATCAAATCTTGCATATAAAAAAACTAGCTGGTGGAGGCGCTTAGCTAAGCGTGAGAGCGACCTGGAACAAGCTAATAAGTGCGCATAGACTCGTAACTTCATTGACCGTGTACTCGTAGCTTCAGATAAAATGCGACCTATCTCAAGCAGAAGCAACAAGGCAAGGAAATGGAGGGAGATTGGTAAAGTTAATAGGGATAGTTTTGTAAGGTTTTAATCTAAGTCTAAACATGAATCATTAGGCTTAACCCTAGATCAAACATAAACACAAAATAAACATAAGTGCGGAAGCGTCAAAAGCACATACCCGAACTGAATGAAGCCATGGGTTTGTGGTCGGCGGTCGGTAAAGGAGAGGTGGCCGGCGGTGTGCGGTCGTCGCCGAGGACATGGACGGAGGGGGGTCGTCGACCTTCGTTCACCTTAGCGCCGTCAATAGATCGGGTCTGTTAGGGTTCTTGGAGGCTTAGAACAACTCGTTACCTTAGCCCCTACCGAATCCCTGTTTTTATTTGGCGCAAGGTGATCAGGACCGAGAACCAAAACTTGTTGGTAACCGCCTCCGATCAAGGCGCGAGTGGAGACGAAGTCTCCCTGAAAAAACTCGGGGTGGTTAGTCGAGATCAATCCAACATTCTCCCCTTTGATCGTAAGGCTAACATCATAAGCCCATTCTCAATAAAACAGCATATCAAGGCAATGCGTTGTATGGCCAATGAAGTAACATACAACCTCAGTACCTATAGTGTACTATCTTATCTTGAAATGGATATACATTATACTTAATGGGAGTTGATTTGCTTTAAGGTCATTTTATCCAGAATCAGAGGCTTTCCAATAAACCCATGCCAGCAACATGATCATGAAAAATATTGGGTGGTAAGCCTTTAGTAAGTGGATCCGTAAGCATTAACTTAGTACTAATATGCTTGATACTTATGATTTGATCATGGATTCTATCTTTCACAACATGATACTTAATCTCAATGTGTTTGGCAACACCATTTGACTTGTTGTTATTTGCATAAAAGACTGCGGGTTCATTATCGCAGTATAAAATGAGTGGTTTCAAAATGTTGTCTACCACTTTAAGTCTCGGGATAAAGTTCTTAAGCCATATAGCCTGCCCGGTAGCCTCATAACATGCCACAAACTCAGCTTGCATCGTTGAAGATGCCGTAAGGATTTGTTTGGAGCTTTTCCACGAGATAGCTCCTCCAGCGAGTCTGAAGATATAACCTGACGTGGATTTCTTAGTATCAACACATCCCGCAAAATCTGAATCTGAATAACCAATAACTTCTAGGTTATCAGAAAACTTATATGTGAGCATGACATGCTTAGTAGCTAGCATATAACGCAAAGCTTTCTTAACGGCTTTCCAGTTGTCCGGTCCTGGATTTGACTGATATCTGCCAAGCATCCCGGTTACAAAAGCTAAATCAGGGGTGTACATACTTGAGCATACATAATGCTTCCGACAGCTGAAGCATAAGGAACCGACTTCATCTGATCAGTTTCATATTGGTTCCTTGGATACTGAAATGTCCCAAACTTATCGCCCTTAACAATAGGAGCAGGCGAGCCAGAGCACTTATGCATATTGTATCTCTTGAAGATCGTCAACGTATGCCTTCTGAGATAAACCTAATATTCCTTTGGACCTATCTCGGTGAATTTCAATGCCAAGAACATAAGAGGCATCACCGAGATCCTTCATATCAAAATTAGATGAAAGAAATCTCTTGGTCTCAAACAGCATATCCTTATCGCTGCTGGTCAATAAGATATCATCCACATAAAGTACTAAGATGATGAATTTACTCCCTTTGAACTTAACATATATGCAGTTATCAACTTCATTTTCGTTAAAACCAAAACTTCTTATGATCTTATTGAATTTGAGGTACCACTGCCTCGACACTTGTTTTAAGCCACAAATGGATTTCTTAAGTCGACATCACATATGATCCTTGCCTTCCATGATAAAACCTTCCGGTTGAGCCATGTAAATATTCTCTTGCAAGTCGCCATTAAGAAATGCCATCTTAACATCCATCTGATGCAGCTCTAAATCATAATGAGCTACAAGTGCCATAATAATTCTGAATGAATCTTTAGTTGAGACAGGAGAAAAAGTGTCATTATAATCAATCTCCTCTCTTTGTGAGAAGCCTTTTGCTACAAGCCTTGCTTTGAACCTTTGAATATTTCCCTTAGAGTCATGCTTGGTTTTATAGACCCATTTACAGCCTACTGTTTTGACTCTGTCAGGAATTTCTACTAAGTTCCATACATCATTAGTGCCCATAGACTTTACTTCATCCTCCATAGCCTCAAGCCATTTAGAAGAATGTTCACTCATCATGGCCTCTTTATAAGATGTGGGATCATCTACCTTCCCTATATCATTAATATCCTCATTCATATAAACAACATAATCATTTGGGATGGTAGATCTTCTCTCCCGCTATGATCTTCTAACAGGTTCAGCAGTTATTTTAGGAGACTGTTGAGGCTTATCATTAGGTGTAACATTAAGAATTTCAGATACCTCAATAGTGGGTGCAACAACTGTAGAACTACTGGAGGTGCAACCACCTGAGGCACAGGAATAAAAATCTCTGGGATGAGCGGTGAAGGAACATAAATCCGCTTCTCCTCAAGATCTATTTTCCTGGGCTCCAGATCCTGGTTATTCTCTAAGAACACAGCGTGCCTTGTTTCTACCAACTTAGTTATCATATCAGGACAATAAAACCGATACCCTTTGGATCTCTCAGGGTACCCAATAAAATGGCAACTTACTGTCTTAGGGTCTAATTTCCTAATGTGTAGATTAAATAACTTAGCTTCAGCACGACAACCCCACACTCGTAAATATTTCATACTTGGTTTTCTCCCAGTCCATAATTCATAAGGTGTTTTAGATACTGATTTACTGGGAACCTGATTAAGAATATGTGCGGTTGTCTTTAGTGCTTCCATCCACAAGCCAATTGGTAAACTAGAATGGCTAAGCATGCTCCATACCATATCCATAAGTGTACGGTTGCGTCTTTCAACTACATCATTCTGCTGAGGTTCGCCCGGCATAGAATACTGGGCAACAATGCCATTTTTCTGAAGGAACTTAGCGAAAGGGCCAAGAATTTTCCCATAAGGGGCATGTCTTCCATAATATTCTCCCCACGATCCGATCTTACCACTTTAATTCTTAGGTTGTGCTGATTTTCAACTTCAGCCTAAACATGAATCATTAGGCTTAACCCTAGATCAAACATGAACACAAAATAAACATAAGTGCGGAAGCGTCAAAAGCACATACCCGAACCGGATTGTAACACCCTAGGGTCCAAACCGGCTTAGGCCTAACCCCATTCTGGATAGGCCACGCACACGTAGCAACCCGCTTGCGCTTTCGTCCTCGCTTCGCGCAAAACGGTTAACCAGGGGTGCTACCATTTGAACTCCTAGGCTTATATGTAAGTGCTTTTTAAGGTAAGCTAGCAAGGTGGGATTAACTCAGAAATTCATATGCACACACACATGGGCCAAATGGGCCGGGGTGTCATATACACCCCTCCTCAAAGGACCCAATGTCCTTATTGGACCAATATACCCACACCGGGGCAAATGATAAGGATCTCCCCTCTTGGCACATGTCCGTATGTTCAGTGCTAGCACATATGCCATGTCGTGTGTCCACTCCGGGCCCACATGCGCCATGCGCCATATGCCAGCGCCCCTGACCTGCACGAGCCCATGTAACCGCGAGAGTCGCCTCTGATAACATTTGTAACACCCTAGGGTCCAAACCGGCTTAGGCCTAACCCCATTCTGGATAGGCCACACACACGTAGCAACCCGCTTACGCTTTCGTCCTCGCTTCATGCAAAACGATTCACCGAGGGTGCTACCATTGGAACTCCTAGGCTTATATGTAAGTGCTTCTCAAGGTAAGCTAGCAAGGTGGGACTAACCTAGAAATTCATATGCACACACACATGGGCCAACATGGGCCGGGGTGTCACACGGATGAAGCCATGGGGTTTGTGGTCGGTGGTGGGTGAAGGAGAGGTGGCCGGTGGTGTGCGGTCGTCGCCGAGGATAGGGACAGAGGGGGGTCGTCGACCTTCGTTCACCTTAGCGCCGTCAATAGATCGGGTCTGTTAGGGTTCTTGGAGGCTTAGAACAACTCGTTACCTTAGCCCCTGCCGAATCCCTGTTTTTATTTGGCGCTAGGTGACCGGGACCGAGAACCAAAACTTGTTGGTAACCGCCTCCGATCAAGGCACGAGTGGAGACGGAGTCTCCCTGAAAAATCTTGGGGTGGTTAGCCGAGATCAACCGAATAAGTTTTCCACTCGATATATGGATCAAAATATTGACCCGAAGTGTCAGTATTTGAAACCAGAGGGGGTAGCATTTTTCTCGAAATTTTGCTAGCCAGCTAGGTGGATTCACATGTACATAAGGTTTCTTTCCGAAAGTAATTACTCTACAAGTAATATCATCCGAAAGTAACTACCCTACAAATAATAATATCTCACCAGTAATGTCTTCGACTTAATCTATATAAATTAAAATAGCTAGTAAAACACAAACTACCCCGGTGGATCGAAGAGAAGGGCACTCGGCGATGGCGGTAGCTTCCTCTTAGTATGTGATATGAAAGACAATGTTGCAATGTATACATCATATGGTTGCCGTTATATTAATTTGTTTGTGTGGAACAACAAGAATGACATATAATTGATTCATACATATACCATGCATATGTGTTGTTCTTTTTATCTACTACGCCTACAGATGTTCTTGATATGCTAAGCAAAAGAAGTGTTGAGACAAATATATATACCATACATATACGTTGTATTCTTTGCTTAGTAAAATTTCAGGCTACCAAAACACGAGGACAGCTTTTCTTGAAAAAGGGGAGGATGATGCGGATATGCACATGCTTAGCACTTTTCAGGCGAATACATCATTTAATTGGAAAGAAGTATTGAGCCGTATTAAATATTGTCAGGTGAATTTGTTGCTTAAGGAGTTTCTTTTAATTGATGGTGAACTTGGAATACTACATCATGCTATTATTTTATGTATTCTTAGGTATGATTCATGTGATGACTTGGGAGAGCAAAAGGGAGGAGCACAAGGACTAAAACTACAAGTTTTGGATAAGATTTTCAAGCCAAATTCGGATCTCCCACGTCCTCAATCCAATTCAAACTCGGATTCAACTCAGAATTTAATTCGGATTCGGTTCGGGACAGCCTGACAGACAGTTACTAAAAAGGTCATAACTTTTACAAACGGAGTCCGATTCAGGTGTTCTTGTACTCGCTGGAAAGATAATTTCAAGGGCTACGCAATAGAACTAGCCTCACCTTCAAATTTGTCCCGGATTAAAAGTTATGACCAAAACATTGTGATGGCTTAATTTTAGGTTTTTTTCCTTTTGTGTGAGTTTGTTTCAAAATACAGTAGGGATGAGTTGGAGTTGGTTTTGGACCTCTTGGCCAGCCATGAGGTGGAGAGGGAACTATATATTGAGGGTTAGACCCCCATTGTAAGCAGACCACGTTTGAGAATAATGAATCTACTAAAGTTTGTTCGAGTTTAGCATTGCTACCGAAGTTCCATTGGGAATTAGGAGTGATTTTTTTCAATCAAAATCGTTCAGCCTTTCCGTTGGGAATTGGGTTCACGATAGATCTTTGCTTGGTGGTCGGCGAAATCAACACGAGTGTGTTTTGGCGGATTAAAGAGTGTTCGTCCCTTGCATTGGCATTGGAAGATCATTACGATTCACCAAGACTCCCGTGAGTATCCATCCTACGTCGAGAAGATCGGGTGATATGGGGTCGCCCGATCTTCTCGACGTAGGATCAAGATACTCACGTGGATTTGATGAACCGTAGTGATCTCCCGTTGCCAATGCAAGAGTTAGCACTCTATAATTCGCCCAACCACACATGCTGAACTTCACGACCACCGATGAAGTTCCATCGCGCTCCCAATTCCCAGTGGAAAGGCTGTCCCGAACCGAATCCGAATTGAATCCTGAGTTGAATCCGAGTTTGAATTGGATTGAGCACGTGGGAGATCCGAATTTGGCTTGAAAATCTTATCCAAAACTTATAGTTTAAGTCCTTGTGCTCCACCCTTTTGCTCTCCCAAGTCTTCACATGAATCATACCTAAGAATACATAATAGAATGATGTAGTATTCCAAGTTCATAATCAATTAAAAGAAACTTCTTAAGAAACAAATTCACCTGACAATATTTAATGTTGCTCAATACTTCTTTCCAGTGAAATAATGTATTTGACTGAAAAGTGCTAAGCTTGTTCGTATCCGCATCATCTTCTCTCCTCTCCTTTTTCCTCTCCTTCTCCTCTCCTCCTCCGTCTCCTTTTATGTTCCTTCCATGCTTCAACTGCGCTACTCTGATTATTTGTGCATGATTCGACAGTAAAGGAACTTATATGTATATGCATAGGTACTAACTAGTGATTTTAAACATGAAATTTCAGCAACATTCTCAATCACACTAGATAGCTCTTTAGGATCATCAAACATGATATAATATAAAGAGTCATCAGGAGATATTCTCGTAAGAACTTCCTTATGAGTAATCAATTCCACATTATGTAAATTGAGCAAAGAAATTTCAGAACATGGAATTTTCATTCGTACATATGAGTTCTCACAAGTACTCACCGTTTCACAATTAATTTCAGCACCAATATTGTTACCTTTATTGTTCTCCTCAGTTGATGTAGGTGTTGTAGGTATTAAATCATCATGATGTAACAACGGGGCAGCAAGTACTTCATCTTTAACTATGATTATCTCCTCATCGTTTATCTCCAATGGTGCCAATTATTGAACATTTGGCTCCTCTTCTTTAATATCAACCTGCACAATGTGAGGAACAACACTAGAAGTAGATATTAATGTGTTAGTTTCAAAATCAACCTCACTTTGTCTATCTTCTACTTCTCTCTTTTCTTTTGGTGTATCTCTCACACTCTCAGTTTGGATGCTCTCAAGCTCACATATGGTGGAATCACACAGCTCGCTCTTTTTAACACTCTCACTCAATTTGGCTATGTGGCTCTCATTCTCAACTGGGTTTTGATGCATCTCAATTGTTGTATGTGTCATTGGGACAGCATAAGAAGTCTCCTTTACCGAAGGGAAAGTCCCATGCTCGGTCATCTTCTCATGTGTCACACTAGCGGAACCATAAGAGCTGAAGTATGGACATGGATTGAACCGTGATGTACGTCTCTCCATAAGTCTCTTCTCCTGCTTCATATTCTGCAATTTATCAAATAGATCACGCTTGTAATGACGAGGAACAAAACAGACTCTCATTTCTCGTTTCATCTCTTGCCATGATGCCACAGGGTCTGCTCCATTCTCAGCTCTTTGAGTAATGACTTGTTCCCACCAATCCAAAGCATAGCCTTCAAACTCAAGTGATGCCAACTGTATCTTTCTCTCATCCGTATAGTGATGCATACGAAATATTTTGTCAACCTTCAATTCCCAAGTGAGATACTCCTCGGGATCAGTTTCACCTACAAACTTGAGCATGGAAAATTTGAGCTTGCTCAATCCATCATCTTCATTGCGTGGACGACGGTAGTGGTCATTGTAATGCAAAGCAAAATCACCATCCTGTTCCATCGCATGTTCAGCACCACCACGGCCACCACCTAGGCCTTGGCCACGCCCTCCATGGCCTCCTCCTCCTCGTCCTCCAATATGTGGTGGACGCACCACGTTGGCAGCCACTCGATGTTGTGGTTCAGGAGGTACATGTACAGCAGCATCTCCTCCTTGAACACTTGCTTCATCGCCACCATTGCGAGCTTGTATGAGCCTAGTGAGGGCTCCAATGTCCTCCCGCAATTGGCGCATATTTTCATCAGCTTGTATCTCCATGTTTTGCATCTTCCGTGCAATTTAATCAGCAAAAGCATCATGCTTTTCATGGAGTTGATCGATCCCTTGGCGTAGCTCACGTTGAAAGTGTTCACGGAATGCCCCAAATTGATATTGCTTAACGAATGCTTGAGTTTCATTTGTCTCACCACTCTCATCATGGTGTTCTGCTCCACCTGACATGGTTAGCTATGCAAGAACAAGTAGCTATGTAGAATAATGCTTTATGGAAATCACTCAATCTCACTATTTTTCTCTCCCAAGTAAAGTTCTTACCCTTCCGAAGTGAATTATGGCCAATAAAAACTTACACCTGGTAGAAGTGATAACAGCAACGTGATGATTAAGCGAATTCAAGAGTGTTCACTACTTACAGAACAACGGTTATATGGTGGAGCTTGGTGTGGAAGTGTATATCCTAGAAATCTGAAATTCTTGATGTTGTAAAATTAAGTAATAATCCAAACTAGAATACTTTGCCTAAGTGCTGATCCAAAAGGTTTAAGTGAAGTGTATGAACGCACACGCAAAGATCAATGTGACTCGATGCAACAAAGGAATGAGCTAAATAGAAGCGATCTGAAATTGAGAATTCACTAGCTCGTTTTGCACCAAGTACTAGGAGAGACGCTAGCCAATTGTAATGATATCAATGTAAGGGCACGAGATTGCTCAAGAAATTAAAACACACAATCTGAATTTATGGACAACTCTCCCAAATTCGGCCATGTTTTTAATCTTTTTCTTTTCTTCTTTTTTTTAGCTGTCCTTTTTTTTGTAAAGGCCAAACTAGCTTTAATCGTTCCTATGATTTTTTTTTGCGGGTCACAAATATTTAGCAAAGTGTAAAATACTCAAGAGCAGCCCTAGATGCAATATTCAACAGCTAGTCTCAATTGATGAAAAAAAATATCAGCAAGATTTTTTTTGGATTTTGGATTGGACACAAAGATTAAGCTACACAAATAAACATGAACGATCAGCACCTAAACAAAATTCTAATGGATCAAAACCTAACAAAACTCACAAAATTAACAGATGCAAAAACTAGGGTTTGGATTTTTTTTGTGGCAATTTTTGGTTTTAATGGACTATAGGAACAGAAGTAAATCAATCTAAAAGTAAGGGTAAATAATCCTACCGAGTAAACCGCGCTCTGATACCAAGATGATACGGGGTCGCCCGATCTTCTCGACGTAGGATCAAGATACTCACGTGGATTTGATGAACCGTAGTGATCTCCCGTTGCCAATGCAAGAGTTAGCACTCTATAATTCGCCCAACCACACATGCTAAACTTCACGACCACCGATGAAGTTCCATCGCGCTCCCAATTCCCAATGGAAAGGTTGAACGATCTTGATTGAAGAAAATCACAACTAATTCCCTATGGAACTTCGGTAGCAATCTTAAACTCGAACAAACTTTAGTAGATTCATTATTCTTAAACATGGTCCCTTATAATGGGGTCTAACCCTCAATATATAGTTCCCTCTCCACCTCATGGCTGGCCAAGAGGTCCTAAACCAACTCCAAATTATCCCTACATGTATTTGGAAACAAACTCACACAAAAGGAAAAACCTAAAATTAGGACGTCACAATTTTTCGGTCATAACTTTTAATTCGTGAAGAATTTGAAGGTGGGGCTAGATCCATTGCGTAGCCCTTGAAATTATCTTTCCAACGAGTACAAGAACACCTCAATCGGACTCCGTTTGTAAAAGTTATGACCTTTTTAGTAACTGCCTGTCAGGCTGTCCCGAACCGAGTCCGAATTGAATCCTGAGTTGAATCCGAGTTTGAATTGGATTGAGCACGTGGGAGATCCGAATTGGCTTGAAAATCTTATCCAAAACTTCTAGTTTAAGTCCTTGTGCTCCACCATTTTGCTCTCCCAAGTCTTCACATGAATCATACCTAAGAATACATAATAGCATAATGTAGTATTCCAAGTTCATAATCAATTAAAAGAAACTTCTTAAGAAACAAATTCACCTGACAATATTTAATGCGGCTCAATACTTCTTTCCAGTGAAATAATGTATTTGACTGAAAAGTGCTAAGCTTGTGCGTATCCGCATCATCGGGCGACCACGGGGCTCTCCCCCACCGTCGCCGCCCAACGGTCGCTCACCCAGTGAGCCTCTCTACCTCGTCCTGCTCTTCGCTCGGAGCCTGTCGCGCTGTTTGGCGATTTTGGTCTCCCAAGCTGATCATCGAAGTCGGTGCCGTGGTCGAATGGGGCCGTGGTCGAGGGGCTATGGCCGGCCGAAGTCAAGGGGTCATTGTCGAAGTCGAACCCGTGGTTGAAGGGGGCCGTGGCCGAAGCCAAAGATACATGGTCAAAGTCAAAGTCGTGGTCAAAGTCGAAGGGCCATGGTCGAAGTCCAAGCCATGGTCGAAGGGGGCAGTGGTCGATGTCGAAGGGCTGTGGACGAAGTCAATCCGCGGTCGAAGTCGAAGGGTCACGGTCGAAGTCCAAACCATGATCGAAGGGGACAGTGGTCGAAGGGGTAGTGGTCAAAGTCAAAGGGTCGTGGTTAAAGTTGGTCCGCGGTCAAAGTTGAAGGGCCGTAATCAAAGTCGAAGGGTCATGGTAGAAGTCCAAGCTGTGGTCGAAGTCAGAGCCGAGCAACTGGAGCCGGCAGTCGGGTGACAGGGCACAAGTGCACCGGAGGCCTACCAACATACGACCAACAGCGATAGTTGACCACTCCCGACCTATGATCACACGCGGTGGTCGATGACTTCTAACTTACGACCACGAGGCGTGATTGACAGCTTCTAATTTATGACCATAAGCACTGGTCGATATGTTTCGACTTACGACCACAAGGTGTGGTCGATGTTTTTCGACTTACGACCACAAGGTGTGGTCGATGTTTTTCGACTTACGACTACGAGCGCTGTTCCGACTTACGACCATGAGGTATCCTCGATGGTTTCTGACTTATGACCATGAACAATAGTCGTCGGCTTCCGATGTACGACCATGAGCCATTTTCGAAGGCTCCCGATTTAGGACCGCAATCGATCATCGACCGCTGCCAACTTACGACACCAGTGATGGTCGACCACTCCCGACCTATGATCACACGTGATGGTCGATGGCTTCCACTTACAACGACGAGGTGTGCTCGAGGGCTCCCGACCTACGACCACGAGGTGTGGTCGATATCTTCTGACTTATGACCACGAGTGTGATCGACGGCTTTTGACTTACTTGACGGATTTAAAAACTTTAGAACAAGTTTGTATGCATATTTAAAAATGTTTACCACCCGTAGTTTTAAAACATGTACTATTATAAAATTTAAAAATCCGTAGCAACGCACGGGCATAACAGGTAAAGAAGCTATCAAGATTTTTTTTCTACAGAAGGGAGTAACCGTGTGCTTATTTATAATTTAGGTACACATTTAGCTGGAAAGATCTCAGCGATAGAGAGGTTGGCGAGAGACGTGGGTTTGTTCTTTTCGGCTGCGGCTTTTGGTTTTTGGCTAAAATTTTTGAATTTTGACTGTTTATGGTACAGATTACGGAGAGACATATACTTACTTGCGATTTTGGCTGCTACAAATGTTGGACTTTTAATGTGTAGATCGTTTAACTTGTAGTCCCTGTCTTAAGAAAATACTCTGCTTGAAAGTTAGATACTGTAGCAAAAGCTAAAAGCCGCTGGCTTGTGAGGTAAAGAACATGCCCGTATTCCGTTGGTGCTCGACTGGGCCATCACGCGCAACGGGACGTGCCCGCCCGCCGTGAGTAGCTCCCGCCTATATGCCGGTAACAGCGGTGTGTCAACGCCACACAAGGGCCGGGGTACCTTTGCAGATGCTCCGACGGATACTCCGGCAATCCCTATGTCACCGGCGAATGCACAAGTCAGTTCATTTGTCCGCGAGCATTCTTACCTGTCTCTGAACTTATCCCATCCACTACCGAACAGTTGTTGTTTTGGAATTCATGCTATTAAACATATTTTTCGAATATTCAATATACAGATATTAACGAGTGTGAGCTCTGGAAATCAGATCCTAAGAGGTACGAAAATCAATCTCTCTATCAAAGTGGTAGCACATGCCGTGATTACGACTGCAAATGCAATTTCTGGCGACGACGGGACGGTAAAAGTGACAAGGGATGCCGGCCCATATTTCCCGCGCCTGCAGTTGCGATAGCAGGTGAGCATTCTTACTATACTACTTCCTCAATTACAAACTTTGATCATTAATATACACAAAACTACTTATATTTATCACATAAATATGATATTAGTATATTTATCATCAGAAGTGCTTTCATATCATTTTTTTAATTTTTACTGACATATAATTACAAAAAAGGTACTTGTCAAACATAATGTGTATATTGGAGACTATGTCATTGTCCAAAATGACTAGTAAAGAATAATGAAAGAATAGCTTCTACTCATACTAAATAATTTATGGACATGAATACATGCATGCATGCATATTGGCAAGGAAATGCCATGGTTAATTAATATCGATCCACGCTATCTATTTTTGCGGCGACAGTCTGTGCCGTCGTTCTTTTGGGACTCCTATTGTGGTTCATTCGCAGGGAGCATAAGAGACGACAGCTGCGAGGGTTTTTCGACAGAGCATGAACATCGGCATCTTCACAAAGGAGCAGCTGGACAGGATCACAAAGAACTACAGCACCAGCATTGGAAAGGTTTCTTCGGCGTGGTCTACAAGGGAACTACAGACGACGACCAACGAGTCGCAGTTAAACGCTCCATTGTACAAGGCGAGGATCACCGGAACGAAGAGTTTGTGAACGAGATCAGCACCCAATTTTGGATCAGCCACAGGAATCTGGTCCGTCTCATCGGATGTTGCTTGGAGACAGAAGTTCCCATGTTGGTCTTCGAGTTCATCCCCAACGGAAGCCTCTACGGTGTGCTTCATGGAGCCAAAAAGTGTACTCTGTCGTTGTTGGTACGCTTGGACATTGCCATTGGCTCTGCGGAAGCGCTCGCCTACATGCACTCACATGGTTGCCACAACATTGTTCATGGGGATGTCAAGTCCGGCAACATTCTCCTTGATGACAATTTCATGCCAAAGGTCTCGGACTTTGGGTTATCTAAGCTCGTGTCAGTAACCAGGTATGCAACTGGTCCGTGATGGGGGATATGAATTACATAGACCCCGTGTACATCAAGGCAGGGAATATCATAGAGAAGAGCGATGTCTACAGCTTCGGAGTTGTGCTCTTGGAGCTCATAACCCGAAAGAAGGCCAAGTACGAAGGGAGCAACAGCCTTCCAATAAACTTTGTCAAGTCTTACAATGACAAGGGTACAAGAAGGGAGATGTATGATAAAGAGATCTTATGTGGTGCTCAGCCTCACTACATGGAGTGCCTTGACAGGATCGGTGGCATCGCGGTCCAGTGTCTCAAAGGAGAAGTGGACGAGAGACCGACCATGACACAAGTGGTGGAAGAACTATAGCTGGCGAAATTAAGAGCCTGTGAGGCTGAAATTGTGGGCGAGAACGCGTAGATGAAATTAACGATGCAAAGCATGGTCAATTAGTATCATCTGATTTGCCATCCCAGGGTACTTCATTATAAGGTATGGCTTTCTTCTATAGCGATGGTCAGTTAGTATCCTCTGATTTGCCATCCCAGGGTACTTCATTATAAGCTATGGCTTTCTTCTATAGCGATCCATCCTTATTATTGTCGAGCTAGATTGTATTAGTTATGCTTGTAATGTACTTATTTAATTTCCTTCGCTGTGAGATTTATCAATCTGCTTGTAGTATCAGGCATATAATGTCACTTTATGTTGGAGATAGTTTGCTAGAATTTTATTTCCTCAAATATGCCCACTATAGCATGTGGCACCAATTGTATCCAGTTTTATAAGATTTACACGGAAGTAATACTATTGCTATAAAATTCCCGTCAGATTCGTCGAGGGAAAAAAACATGAGAGGTTTCTGTGAATTGCAGCATATGCACACGTCGGCTAGAGTAGATAGCCTCTAGCGATCATCATTTGCAGCACGGTTTTTTTTAGATCGGACGGTACCAGCAGCTAGAAGCCACCTCAACGCTGTCTCTCTCACGGCGGAGCTGCCACCATGGGCCTAGGCTTCCAGCCCAGCCCAGGTTTCAACAAAACCAATGTTTCGCCCTTGCAAGTGCTGGCCCCAGCATATCACGGAGAGACTGGGAAGAAATACGTGTCCAAACAAAAATTGTTCATCAATTTGCTCACCTATTCTTTTGCCAAAAACTTACCAAATCTTTGGGTTAATCGATCGAGTGGTTGCTGATCGAGTGCCAATATATGGCCGGCCAGGCCTACTAACAGGGAGCCTAGCCTAGCACACGTACGTCCTTACGTATACGTACTCCTAGGGCTGTAAACGAGTCGAGCTTGAGCGAGCTTGGCCTTTCAGACTCAAGCTCAGTAGAAGCTCGAGTCGAGCTCGAGATGGGGTTCGAGCTTGAACCTAGGCTCGAGCTCAGCTCGGCCTAAGCTCGAGTAGGCTCGAGTTCGGCTCGGTGAAGCTCGATAACAATTAAAATAATTTATTATACACTATTTTTCAATAATAAGAAAAGCTCGAGCTCGAGTTCGACTCGAGTAAGCTCGATAACAGTCAAAGTAATTCAAATATACACTAATTTTCAACAATAAGAAAAGCTCGAGCTCGAGCTCGAGTTCGGCTCGAGTAAGCTCGGTAAAATTAATATGTATTACTATTTAAACTTGAATCGGAGCTCGCGAACTATTCGAGCTCGACTCGGTAAAACTCGCGAGCTCAAGACAAGCTCGAGTTCGGCTCATTTAAAGTTCGAATCGAACTCGTGAGCTTCGAGCTTTTTTTACAGCCCTACGTGCTCCACTCCAATGGCGCGTGCAGAGGATCGGAGTACGTATTCTGAAGCGACGTGTATTAGCGATATTTCAATCGCAAAAGAGAAAAGAAGTATTACCGATATTTTGTTAGGAAACATGCGACTTGTTTCCTGTCCGGTCACTGCTGCGGTATTGCATTACAGTAGAGAACTGCGATGCATGCTGGACAATTACAGTCAAGGGTCGTCAATGTCGATTGATTGATCACAAGTGCAAGTGGGGATGGGGAGCCCCGGCCCAGATGTGACGGATCGATGCAGCAAGTTGTGCCACCATGGCTGTGAATGAATGACCTTGTTGCTCCGATCCATGCTACTCTTTGCTGGTTGTCCATGGGAAGTTGACGCATATACTGCTAAGATGCTCAACAACTGGTTAGAAGATGCAGCGCCAAAGAACAAGTGGCATGCGTGGCGGCATCCAACATTGCGGCGTGAGAATTCAGCGATGGCCTCAAAAAAAAGTCCCGGGGAAAAAATGTCTACGCTACGCTACCCACTGAAAATCAATGGCCAGACTCTTCCTCTGAAAAAGGAGGATGGTCAGAGCATAGATCTATATTGGCTTTGGTTTCAGAAACCAAAAACCAAAACTAATATAAACGTTTCAGTTTTTATAAATCGTTTATATCCATCACTATTATTCGTTAGATACTACTTTGTTCTTTTACATGTTATAACACACTTTGTATTCTATTATGTCACAATTCCGTAAGTTGTATGGTGGTTTAAATGTTGTAGTACTTTTCGTTGCACCGTCCTTCTTATATAATACACTACTATTTATCAGTCGCTTCTATCAGCCACTACTATTTATCAGCCACAGTAAAAAACTATATGCGAAAGCCAATACGAGCAGCACCGTAAAAACTCTCATTTTCCAAATAGTATGCCCCTCATGGAATTAAACTGATGCTTCAAAGCGAGTTACAAGATCAGGTGGCTCACTCCCCCGACGATTCGGGAGTCATTGATCAGGATAGATGGGCATGCAACTCTACGGAGAAAGAGCAACAACACCACCCCACAAAGAGAGGCTTACAGTCTTGCAGAGAACGAAAGGGAAAGGACAAAAGAAAAGAAAATTATAAGGCGACCCGCCCATGGCTGCACAACTCGCCGCCTTGAGCCCTTGCCGGACGTTCATCGGACTCAACTTGCACCTGCTCCATATGCAGCCGCCCAACGCCGGAGGTCACCACTCTGTGGCCCTTTGCCACACTGTTATGATAGGGTGACTCACGTCTGCGGCAACGGCGGTGGTGAGGTCAGTGCGCGCTCCCGGGCTGGCAACGATGACGAGTAGTACAATGGAAACCCAAAACACAGTGACATATATATAGAGATTGATCTAGTAATTAATGCTGATGCCTTTGCATTGCCTCATTTGCCTGTGCAGAGGCGGAGTAATCCTTCTTGATGTTCTTCAGCTTCGCAACCACGTTATTCATGCACGCCCTTTGGTCAGGTGAGTCACTCGAACACATCAGACCAAGCTCGAATATCGACACGAGAAAGTTGTTACTCGTGCTGGTCGAAGAAGATCTCAAGGAAGTGTTGTTCTGGTGATCAAGGCAGAGGTTTACTTCTTCATCTTGCAGTAGCTTGTTGTCCACAACATCAATAAGCTTTGCTGGAAATGCATGGCAAACCCATTGCCTCAGGCTCAATTGTCCAACGAACATGGGATCCGTCGGTCTCTTCCCGGTGAAGACTTCAAGCAGCATGATTCCAAAGCTAAACACATCGCTCTTCCGTGATGCTTTTCCCATGAACGCATACTCTGTCCGAGAAAATTTTGAACAAGAAACGTCTGTTAGTAAAGAAAAGAACACTATGTCTATGTACTCAAGAGTGATGAATGCAAGTACCTGGTGGCATGAATCCAATTGTCCCTGGCAAAGTCTGCCACGTGCGCAGTCATCTCCTCATCGAATAGCACATTGCTAGGCTTGAGGTCACAGTGCAGGACCACCTGATAGTGACGATAGTGGCATAGTGCAAATACTCCATTGCCATGGACACGTCGAGCATAATGTCCAATCTCTTGAGGAATCCTAGTGGTAGTGGGGGCCCTCTTTCAGAGTGCAAGAGTGCCTCCAAGCTACCATTGGGCATATACTGAAGCAGCAGTGCTCTGAAATCCAAGTTGGAACAAGTATTCAATATCCTTATCAAGTTACGATGCCTAGCCATCCGCAGCACTTGACATTCAGCATCGAAGCTCCTCACAGCCTGCTCGACTTGCATGTTGAGCACTTTTATCGCGACCACCAAACCATTGTCCAGTTGGCCCTTAAAAACTTTGCCGAAACTTCCAAGTCCCAGCATGTTATCCTCATTGAAGTCATCGGTGGCACGAGCAATCTCATGGTACGATACTACCCTATGGCCGATCAGGTCGTCCATATCAGTACAAGTCAAAGCCTCTCCTTGCTTCTGACCTTTCTTCTTAAACATTAGGTACAAGAGAATTTGATAAACCATGTGGTTAGGTCTAAATTATTTTGGTGATGAATAATTGACAACGATTAATTTATGATGATGAATATTTGATAATATTGTTTATCGATGTTATGCGAGGTGTGTTGGCGTGTGTGTGTATGCACTGATGTTGGTCAAGTTTGGATGAACTTGTACCGGAAGAATATTCTTTGGTCTTTGCATGTGCAGGTTGAGCATGGAGGCGATCATAGTCGGTGACGAGGAGGACCGGGACTAAGATGGGGAGATCTGAGGTCCAGACGGTCAAGGATGTCATGCGAGATGGTCGGGCTCATGTTTGGGGCGCATGGAGATCAGAGATGGATGATACGTGTTGGAGCTACGGAGGTGCGGTCCGGAGGTTACGACACGTGGTGAATAATGTGTGGAGAAGCTACGGGAGGTGCGGTCCTGGATGCTTCGACACGTGACGCGTTATAAAAGTCAGGAGTGTGAAAAACCCGTGTTAGGAATGGTTTCGGGTCCCTTGGAAATTAGTGGGCCAAAAGCCTAGTTGAGATAAAAAGGCCCATGTCTAGTTGGATGAGTTGGATTAGGATTTTAAATAGAGTTTGAATAGGATTCATACGAGGGATGAGTTGGATTAGGATTCTAAGTAGAAATTGAATAAGGTTCGTAGGAGGCTGCATAAAAGGGGACAGAAATTGTGATCGGGAATTGTGGCTTTTGAAGAGACTAATTTTGTGCTAGAGTTTAGAGGTGCCAAGAGGGTACTTTGTAACCACCATGATTCACAAAAAAAGTTAAGATCTATTCCGAAAGAAATTTTTCCGGTGTGGTGCGTCATCGCCGAATTCATCTTCACGGAATTTTCTCTTCTCGGTTTTGGTCTCGCGCACGGACGTCTTCATCCTTGGCACCTGCGCGTGAACAGATCGGTGCTACTTAGCGCTGGTGAGAAGAATTTTTTTGTACAGACAAACTTTTTTTTATTCGAAAATACAGAAATATATCCGCGGGAAATTTTTTTACAAAAATAAGCTTCGGTCGCCTAATAGGAGCGCGACTTGAGCTACTCGCTGTACTCTCGGGCGACTGTAATGAGTCGCTTGACAATTGAGCGACTGGAGTGAAGTCGCCTAATGGATGGGCGACTGGAATACAGTCGCCCCATGGTTGGACGACTAGCATGCAGTCGCCTAATAGGAGGGCGACTATCCGTGAGTTTTTAGAGTTTTGTCAATTTCGTAGTTTTAAACTGGAAAAAAATCTGGTGTAGTTATAATAAAGGTTTATGTTCACAATATGTTGTAGGTGCGTAAAAACTATTGAGGAAATTTTTTTAAGAACGAATGACTGTAGAACGATCGATACATACAGGGGTAAGTGATATTTTGATTTTACCGGGAACCGATATGCTAATATTGTAAAATGACTTGCTATCTGAATCATTCAATGCGAAAGACGAGATAATAAGCTTATCTGAACAGAAATAAACTTCATAATACAGTTGGGAGTAACATGTTGCGTACATTTTTATTACATGCATAACATATAACATGATATGCGAATAACCTACCCAACTGCTCGTACGACCTACTGTGTGGACCGGGGCCACTTTCCCTTCCTTGCCATCTCGGCGTTAAACTCCTCCGCGGCCTCTTTTGCCTTAGCCATCATTTCCCTCTTTCTTTCGCGCTCCCTCTCACGAGCCTCCCGCTCCCTACGCGTGTACGCTTCGAGATGAGCTTGCGTCTCGCGTTGTATACGCAGGGTGTGCTCGTTCTTGCGGCGCTCCTCCTCAAGCAACTCCTGCTCCCGTCTGATGTCTTCAACTCCCATCTGATGTCCGTGGGAGACCGGCTCCAAAGCCCTTGCACGGTGGCGCTGCACATCTCGGGGTCCAATGAAAAACTCCGGGTCAGCCAACGCTGCACATCTCCCATTCGAGCATTCTCGCCATCCGGAAGTACGACAGTGACTTGCGAAAAATTGCTCAAATCCACACCATTCGGACCTTCACGAATGGTTCCAGCTCCGTAATACACTCTCAATGTAGTTGCCATTGATGATGTTGGCCTGCATATATGTTTCAATTTTACAAAATGTCAATTCATATCGCACAATACTAAACTTTTTATACTAAAAATTATAAGCAAATTTCTATACTACAAACACCAAATTTCATATAACATACAACATAATCAAAATGAATACCTGATCCAAATGGATGGAATAGCTTCCACTCCTCCTTCCTCCGTCACCTCCTCCTACCCTGACCTCCTCTCCTTCTCCTATTCTTCCTCTTCTTTCTCTCCTCTTCTCTCTTTTCTCTTGTTTCTTCTCTCGTTTCTTCTCTATGTGCGGAATGAGTGGTAGGTGGCGGCGGACGGCTGTGCTGCCTTAACACACCCCCTTGTCGCTCTACCGTTGGGCGACTGCGATTCAAGTCGCCCAACAGTAGGGCGACTGAAATGAGTCGCCTAACGATCAGGCGACAGAAATGATTCGCCGAACGGTTCCCATATTGATCAAATGTCGCTTTACGGTTGGACGAAAGGGTTCAATCGCGCTCTCATTGGACGACTGAAGCCTATTATTGTAAAAAAAATTTCCGCGGATATATTTCTGTATTTTCGAATAAAAAAAGATTTATCCGTACAAAAAATTTCTGGTGAGAAGCCCATCAACAGCAGCGTCGGGTTCCACGGAAGACCAGATCTACTGCCTTCATGCGTGGCGCAAGGAAGCAAGACATTAGAGACCAAAAGAGAAGAGCTAGCGTCACGTGAGGAAAAGAAGATTAGAGGAGAGAGGAAAAAGGGATTAGAAGAAAGAGACAAAACAAGACAGCCACCAACAGCAAAAGGTCAAAATTAATATTTCTTTTTCTTATTTTTCTAGCTGTTTGTTTTTGTACTTTCTGTGTTTAGCAAAAAAAAAAGTAGATTGTAGAAAAGGCTTCCGCTAGGCTTGCAATCATTCACCCCCTCTGATTGCTATCAACGATTCTATAAGTGGTATCAGAGCAGGTTTATTTTTCTAATTGATCTTAACCGGTGATTAGAAAACATGTCGATGGATAAGTATTCCACAAAACCTTGTGTTTTCGATGGTGTTGACTTTCAGTATTGGAAAGCGAATGATGTGGCACCAAGTAGCACTACAACTTTGGTTAGTGCTTGCAGTTCTGTGTACAATGTTCAAGAAGTTTTGAATACCAATTCTGAGGTTTCTAATATGCACAAGAGACATATTTGGAAAGATAATGAAGTCTATTTTTCAACGAATCAAACGGCACTTGATTGGACCTTCCTACACAAAGTTATGGCAATTTCATTGGATGCTGCACGAGCTGTCCGGAGAGACGCGCGAGACTTGCCAAACATAAAGAGTTCGAGTATTGCAATGCAAATAAAAGTAAAATCCGACCACACCATGACTTTCTAAAGGTGGAGAAGGACTCTTTTTCAGGTTCCAAACGGATTTGGACGCCCCTTGAACAAGAAAACAAAACATATAAAGATTTGAAACCGATTCGGACTCGGATTGGGATAGCTGGCAGACCGATACTAAAACGTCCATAACTTTCACAAACGGAGTCCGATTTGGGCGTTCTTGGACTCGTTGGAAAGCTATTTTGAAGCCCCAAACAATGGATGAGGTGCCAGCCACGGAATCCTCACGGTAAAGTCGCAAATTGAGAGAGAAACCAGAGGTAGCAGTTTATGTATTTCCTTTTTAGTTCGTATTGGAGTTTGTTTCAACCTTAGGCCAAATAGTGCGTGAGTTGTAATCAAGGCCGTGCATTATGCACCAATATAAGGCCAGGGCCTTAGCCCCATTGTAACTCAGGCTATGATTTGAGAAATAGAAATCAGAAAATCACCATGGTTTGGTGGCCATTGTTGGCGTGTTCTTGAGATTTCCATCGAGGAATTGCTCTTGGTGTGTTGAATCCAATTGTGGTGTTGGATTCTACTCGCTGAAACTTCGGTTTCTCTACCCTTCGTTCATATGCTGTGGTGTGCGTGGGAGAAGGCTTATCTTGGAGAGAGCATCCAACAAGGCGTATCGCGAAAGATCAGGCCCAAAGCAACGGGGTTCAGCTAGCTTGCTAGGTGGATCCGCATCAGCGAAGATGGAGGCATATATTCAAGCTCAAGGCTTTGCAATATGGGAGAAGGTCTACAAGCATTATCAAGTGCCCGAGAACGATGCTGCGTCAGTAGCAAATATAGCACAAGTGGAAGCAAATAGCAAGGCAAGGAACCTGATAATTCAAGGAGGAAGGAGTGATTTTGATCGTGTTGTGCATCTTAAATCTGCATATGAGGTATGGAAAATACTATGTGATTATCATGAGGGTTCATCTACTATTAAAGAGGTACGTCAAGATATGTACAAAAAGGATTACATGCATTTTGAGATGAAACCTGGTGAATCAATGGATGATCTCTTTGCCCGCTTTAATAAAATTCTTAGTAACCTAGGTGATGTTAATGTTACTTATACTGATGCTGAAAATGCATGACAATTACTTGGAGCATTAGATATGTCTATATGGGAGATGAAGGTTACATCCATTAGAGAATCTACAGTCATGAGTACACTTACATTAGATGTACTTTATTCTAAATTGAAAACTCATGAATTAGATGTTTTTGCTAGAAAAAACAATGGTACTAAATCAATTGCTTTAGCTTCACAATCTAGCAAGTCTAATGGTGATAATTCTTCTACTAGCTAGCTATGTTTTGTCTTCTTTGTCTTCACTAACCGATGAACAGCTAGAGCAACTCCCGGAAGATGATTTGGCACTTCTCTCTACACGTTTCACAAGAGCTTTGTAGAATGTGAGATCAAGAAAGAGAGGAAATTTTGGTCCTCAAAGGTGCTATGAGTGTGGTGATCTCAATCATATTTGTCTCAAATGTCCAAGTTTCTAGCAAGTTTTGCAAGGGAAGAGAATGAGAAGGAAGAAGAGATGGAGAAAGAAAAGAGGAAGAATAAAAAGAAGGGCTATATGAATCGCAAGGTGGTGCATCGTGTTCTTTCGGCTCTTTGGCAAATTAATTTGAGTGATGTGGACACAGACAGCGAGGATGATACTCCCAAAGGAAAAAAAGATTTAATTGAGTTGTGTCTAATGGCAAGTAGCAAAAGCTCCACCGACAATGATGATCTTGACAGTGACAACTACAATGAGGTAGAACCCTCTTATGATGATTTAGCTAAAGCTGTTGCTAAACTTGGTACTTTGCTAGAAAACAAAGATAAAAAGATTAAGAAATACAATACTTTGATTGAATCTCTAAATTCTGAAATTGCAAGACTTAGAGTTTTAATTCTTGATGATGAATCTTGTGAGTCTTGTCAAATTTTACATTCTGAGTTAGAGAATGCTAGGTCACTTAATGCTTTAAACATGTATCAACTTAGAGATGTAACTGCTAAATTTGATGAATTAAGATTAGCACATGACTCTTGTGATAAAAAATTGAAATGTGCTAATGATGAAATTGAAAAGCTCAAGTTTAGCTCTTCCACATGTTTAGAGTCAAGTATTTCGAATGTTCAATCTAAAGCTTGCTCTAATTGTGAATTGCTAGAAGCTAAACTTAATTCATCTTAGAAATCTATTCAACAAATGCTTTATCATGAGAACATGTCTTGCTCAAATTGTCCTAAGTTAAAAATTGAAATTGAAGCTTTGACTAGACAACTTAATGATTTTGCTGAAAAATAAAGATTGGCTCAGTCTAGTGCTTTCTAAAGATCTTGTGAATGAACCTGTTAAATGCATAACTTGTCCCACTCTAGCTAAAGAGATTGAGTACTTGAAAGACACTTTATATAGATTTTCTTTTGGCAAGAAAAATTTGAATATGATTCTAGACAAGTCAAAAACAAGTGTGAAAAATCATGGTCTAGGATTTAATTTTGTTGAACATGCCAAGAATAATCCTCCGAAGGTTATTAAGCTTCTTGAACCTAGAAAGATTGAAGTAAAATTTGAACCAAAACAAACTGTGTTTAAATCTGCTGGTTTTGTGCAAAAATCATCGAATCATGTTATAGGTGCTAGCTCTTCCTCTCAAAAGAATTCTGGTAATGTAAAATTTCAATGCACCTATTGTGGAAGAGCTGGTCATTTGCATGAATTTTGCTTTAGACGTGCTAAGAAAGAGAAGAAGGAAAGATTGAATGCTTTAAGACAAAAACGTGCAACCTCTTTTGTTCCTAGAACAAATGCGAAAGCTATGTTTTTAGAGAACTTTTATGATGACTTTAAATCTTCTTCACATGCTAGATTGGGAGTTACTTCAAATAATTCATGTTCTTTTCGGCATTCTGATCACTTACATGCACGTGATTTTGGTTCTACCTTTGTTGCTCCTGTTTATCGTGTGTCTCAGTACTGGATTCCTAGATCTTATTTTACTAACCTCAGTACTGTGAGACCGATGTTTTTTGTGATGTAAGAACAGTAGACAAGGATGGAGAACATGAGCTACATTGAGTTTCGGTCTTTTACATCATTGCTTGATTGGAATACTTGATGGTTCTTCACTCCTTTGATAGCTTACAAGATATTCCATTTTTTTAGCGACCATGTGGAAAAGGTGATGTAATCTTACACTTTGATGAGTCTGATTCTCAGATTGCTGATATTCTCACTAAGCTGCTTGGTACTTCTCGTTTTGTTCATGTGCGAAGTGAGTTGGGTATGTTACATCTTATGAGATTATTCTGTTGGGGAGCTTGTTGTTTAAAAATTTTAGAAGCTTTATTTATTATACTTGTCAAATAAATCAACAAGTCCAAGCCATTTAAATTATTTGAATTGTAGAGCTCTCTTTATCATATTTACTCATATGCTGTGTAGCTTTGATCATGACTGGTAATAATTAATTTGCTATAGTTGAATTAAAATATATCATGGTGGAATACTTTGACTATATTGATTATAGATAGTACTTTATGATGTTCATCGAAAAGGATTAGCTTGACTGTGAGTCTTATTTTAAATCTTGTTTATGAGCCTCGCATATTTTATATTGCAATCTTTTTATGATCACTCAATTTGGCATGTTTTAAAAAAAATGAGAAAGAGAAAATTGAAAAGATGTATGCTTCAAGCATGCCATGGTACACAAAAAGAAAAAGGCACAAAAAGTGCACATATGAAAAGAAGTATGCTTCAAGCATGCCACTATCTAAACAAATATGCTACAAGCATTTTATTATAAAAAGAAGTATGCTACAAGCATGCCACATGCCTATGAATTGAGTGGAGCAATAGGTTGTTATATGAGACTGCTAGCTCGTCTGGATTTAAAAATTGCTTCATTTTTAGGCTTTGACTTTTGTTGTGATATCTCATTGTGCTCTTTATAATTGATTTGGTCATTGTTGAGATGTCTGTTATTAATATAAATTGTTTAATCACGCTCAAGACTGGTTTTGACATTACTATATGATATATGATTTTATATGATCTAGAGAGCTCGACTCAAAAATATGGCTTGGTTACTCAAAAATATCAGTGCACAATAACTTGTATAATCTACAAAGCTTCTTGATTTTTACTCTCATTGCTTCTTCTTAGAATTATTCCTTTGATTTTTACTCTCATTGCTTCTTCTTAGAATTATTCCTTCTTTGAATTTTCTTGATGATTACATTGCCAAAGGGAGAGAGATTTGGTGTGCTTTGTGAAAAATTAAAGAGAATGTTAGATATTGGAGAAATTTGCTAAAACTACATCTCTTGTGTTGAGGGGGAGATTTGAGATTTGTGGCTTAAAAATGTTTTTTCGGCTTCAATTCTTCACCTATATCTATTTGAAGCTAATTCATCATTCTATCTTAAGGTGTTGTCAATGTATTCATCAAGGGGGAGATTGTTAGACCATGTGGTTAGGTCTAGGTTATTTTGGTGATAAATAATTAACAACGGTTAATTTATAATGATGAATATTTGATAATATTGTTTATCGATGTTATGCGAGGTGTGTTGGCGTGTGTGTGTACGGACTGACGTTGGTCAAGTTTGGATGAACTTGTACCGGAAGAATATTCTTTGGTGTTTGCATGTGCAGGTTGAGCATGGAGGCGATCATGGTCGGTGACGAGGAGGACTGGGACTAGGATGGGGAGATCTGAGGTCTAGACGGTCGAGGATGTCATGCGAGATGGTCGGACTCATGTTTGGAGCGCATGGAGATCAGGGATGCATGATACATGTTGGAGCTACGGAGGTGCGGTCCGGAGGCTACGACACGTGGTGGATAATGTGTAGAGAAGCTACGGGAGGTGCGGTCCTGGAGGCTTCGACACGTGACGTGTTAGAAAAGTCAGGAGTGTGAAAAATCCGTGTTAGGAAAGGTTTCGGGTCCCTTGAAAATTCGTGGGCCAAAAACCTAGTTGAGATAAAAAGGTCTATGTCTAGTTGGATGAGTTGGATTAGGATTTTAAATAGAGTTTGAATAGGATTTATATGAGGGATGAGTTAGATTAGGATTTAAGTAGAGCAGTCGTCAGGTTCCACGGAAGAGCAGATCTACTGCCTTCACGCGTGGCGCAAGGAAGCAAGACATTAGAGACCAAAAGAGAAGAGCTAGCGTCACGTGAGGAAAAGAAGATTAGAGGAGAGAGGAAAAAGGGATTAGAAGAAAGAGACAAAACAAGACAGCCACCAACAGCAAAAGGTAAAAATTAATATTTCTTTTTCTTATTTTTCTAGCTGTTTGTTTTTGTATTTTCTGTGTTTAGCAAAAAAAAAGTAGATTGTAGAAAAGGCTTCCGCTAGGCTTTGCAATCATTCACCTTCTCTGATTGCTATCAACGATTCTACAGAATTACTATAGCTCCCATTGTTATCATGACAGTTGGGAGTGCAAATCTTAGGAAATTTCTCTTCGTTGGGTGAGATTTACCTAGGCATGGCGAAAATCCTAGATGTGGGCCACCACCAGAGCCCGGCATTTCCCATCAAAGACTGTACACTGATGGTTGAGAAAATACCTCCATCTGGTATCTCACCTTCGAACTTATTAAAAGAGAGGTTAAAGCTAGTCAGAGAAGTAAAGTTGGCCAAATACTTCGGAATAGTACCAGAAAGGTTGTTAAAAGATAGGTCCAATAGTTCCGGGATTGAGTCCAATAATCGAACAAGGTTACTAAGATGGAACAAGCTTTCAGTTTCAGGTATAGTTGAAGACAGCTGGTTATCTGAAAGCGAAATGCGTTCTAGCATACTTAGGTTACCAACACCATTTGGTATGGCGCCAGAAAGTCTATTGTATTGGAAGGATAAAAAGTGCAATCTTGTTAGGGTACCTACTTGTGTTGGGATTGGGCCAAACATGATATTGTCAGTGAGGTCTAGCACCTCGAGATTCTGCATTAGTGTAATGGATTCTGGGATTGTGCCACTTAATTGGTTGTGAGAAAAGAGTATTACACTGAAATCACTTAGATTTGATATTGTTGCCGGAATACCGTCAGTTAAATGGTTGCCGCTTGCACTGAAGTGCATCAACTCTCTAGAGAGGTTTCCAATGTAAGCAGGAATAATGCTCCCGGTGAAAGAACACATTTCTATGCTCAGGTATTGGAGTTGCCTATAGTTGGAGAGAGTGGCTAAGAAATCAAGTGTACCTTCGAGACGATTGCTTCCAATATCAAGAACGTTAAGGGATCTGAGGTCGTTCCCAATAGTTGCCGGGACTGATCCGGTCAAATGGTTCGATTCTAGTGCTAGTCTAGACAGTTCAGATAGGTTACCAACAAAAGCTGGAAATGAACCTGTTAGTTGATTATCTGAAAGATGTAAATACGTGAGTTGGCTCATCTCCCCTAGTTCGGCTGGAATCTTTCCGCTTAGATTGCAATATGAGAGGTCAAGCACATGGAGCATAGTGAGATTACTTAGCACACTTGGAATTGACTCGACAAGGCCATTTCCACCTAAACTCAGGAGAGTGAGCTGTGGCAATTTAGAAAGCCATGTTGGGACAAAGTCCACAAAAGGAGTTGTAGGCTAGAGAAATAATTTCAAGGTATTTGCATGATGCGAGTCCTGATGGAATTCGACCAGTGAAATTGTTGCCACTCATAGCGAACTTTAGCAACATAGGCAGACTAAAGCTTTCGTTGCTAGGGATAGAGCCAGTTAAGTAGTGGTTGCCCGCGAGGCTCATAACCTGTAGCCTAGACATATTGAATATGGTCGGAGGTACCGGACCGGATAGCTGATTCAGATACAAGTTGAGGTATTTAAGCATGGGGCAGGACGCAATGCCGGGTAGTATCGGCCCTGATAGACTGTTGTTTGTTAGAAATCAGAGAGTTACACACGCATGCACACACTCTTGGTAAACACACACATGCACGAGAGGCAAAGAACACCAGAGGCAAATATTCGGTGCTGCACAACCGCAGCGTTTTCCTATGTTATTTCCTCAATAGACAAGGTGCTAAGTACATACTTAAATAGATAAGTAATAGGCTAGTGTACGTGCGCCACTAACAGCTGCAATCCCGCAAGCCACGCTCGGCCACACGACCAAGCCATCCATGCACATAACGGGCATCTCATGCAAGAAGTGGTCTACGTTCCTGCATACCCACAAATTGTGATTACCCAAGATCCTAATGATCCGGCCACTACGCTAATGACTCAACTAATTAACTCAGCCACTCTACTGCATGCATGCAGCGACAACCCGGCCGTCCCGGCCACTCCGCCGTCTGCAAATTTTCTACCTTGCACTTGTTGCCTTGAATCCGTAGGTTCTAGTGGCACACCGCTACTCCGGACTCTCCGGTTCTCCTGCATCAACCACAACTATGTGCAATACTACACTAGTTGGTACAATTTTAGACACACCGCCTATTGTACCATGCATACTACTCATGAAACAAAATGCTAAGATAAAACTAAGTCTAGATTATTTGCTAACAATCTCCCCCCTAATCTAGACTCAACTAACTTAAAGCAATGTTGGTTCATCTTCTTGTGCACTCATGAGGTTCACATGTTCCACACGGTCACACTTCGGCTTCCGGCACTCAGATGCATAGTGCCCATATTCATCACAGTTGAAACACTTGATGTGGCTCTTGTCGCGCTTTGGTTTGGAACCACGACCACCGTCTTCTCGTCCTGACGATCGAGCTTCCCATTGGGCTTTGGTAAGGAGAAGATGCTCCTCACCCTCATTGTTGTGATGCCGCCGGTTCCTACGCTCCTCATACGCCTTGAGGTAACCAACGACCTTCTCAAAAGTTGCCTTGTTGACGTCCCCAAAGTACTCGATCGTCGTTGCAATATGGATGAACTTGTCGGAGACGGCTCGCAGCAACCTCTTGACAACGTTATTCTCTTCTATCTTCTCTCCAATGCCTGCATCTGGCCAACAAGCAAGGTTACTTTCGTCGCAAAATCATCCACCGATTCTGCATCGCCCATGCTGAGATTTTCAAACTCCCAGCGCAGCGTCTGGATCTTCGCTTCCTTGACTCGATCAGCCCCCATATGCATGGTGCGGAGAGCTGTCCACACCTCCAAGGCAGTGTTCTTGGCTGCAACCTGCATGAGCGTCACATCGCTCAACGCCTGGGAGATGATAGCCATGGCCTTCTCTTCTTTCTTCTCATCAACAGCAGCATTCCTCGTGTTCCTCATGGGCTCAATTGCTTCCCATACACCTTGCGACTTCATGAGGAATTTCATCCTCGTTGCCCAAGCTGTGTAGTTCGTCTTGTTTAGCACCGGGTACTGGAGTGACATCCCTCCCTCCTTGCTTGCCGCCGGCGCCGCCTCAACGATCGACATCTTCTCAAGCTGCAGGTACTTGGGCATACACCGCTCAAGAACTCAACCTCGCTCTGATACCAATTGTTAGAAATCAGAGAGTTACACACGCATGCACACACTCTTGGTAAACACACACATGCACGAGAGGCAAAGAACACCGGAGGCAAATATTTGGTGCTGCACAACCGCAGCGTTTTCCTATGTTATTTCCTCAATAGACAAGGTGCTAAGTACATACTTAAATAGATAAGTAATAGGCTAGCGTACGTGCGCCACTAACAGCTGCAATCCCGCAAGCCACGCTCGGCCACACGACCAAGCCATCCATGCACATAACGGGCATCTCATGCAAGAAGTGGTCTACGTTCCTGCATACCCACAAATTGTGATTACCCAAGATCCTAATGATCCGGCCACTACGCTAATGACTCAACTAATTAACTCAGACACTCTACTGCATGCATGCAGCGACAACCCGGCCGTCCCGGCCACTCCGCCGTCTGCAAATTTTCTACCTTGCACTTGTTGCCTTGAATCCGTAGGTTCTAGTGGCACACCGCTACTCCGGACTCTCCGGTTCTCCTGCATCAACCACAACTATGTGCAATACTACACTAGTTGGTACAATTTTAGACACACCGCCTATTGTACCATGCATACTACTCATGAAACAAAATGCTAAGATAAAACTAAGTCTAGATTATTTGCTAACATTGTTTCCAAAGCTCAGATCAATTAACAGAGGCGTATTGTTGAACAATTGCTCTGGTATCAGGCCACTCAAGTGGTTCGTCCCAAGATCTATGTGCGTAAGATTTTTCAAGTTTTGGAGATCATGCGGGATTTGACCAGAGAGCTCGTTTTGGGCTAGAACAAGGGTTTGCAGTTTTGTGAGGTTTCCTATGGTACGAGGTATGACGCCTGACAGGCTGTTAAGGCGAAGATCAAGAGAGATGAGACGACTCAATCTGCCAATATCAGATGGGATGGAACCCGAGAGGTTTGTGTTGGTGAGGTTTAGGATGGAGAGGAAGGAGAGGTTACCGAGATACGGGTGTGGGTTCTTAAATATTATGCATGACACATGAACTACTAGCCTTGCACTAGAACACCTAGGAGCATCAGATTGGAGAAGACTTACGGTCGCCGATGAACGCCATTGAGCGAAGACCTCGTGCCTGCGTGATGCAGGCGTGGGGACGAGTCGATGCAGATGGGATGTCACCGGAGTACGGGGTGTCGACGGCGGAGTCCTGCAGTGGCGGCGGTGACGACCTTCCCGTTGCTTAGCAGCGCGCAATAGATCGGAGTCTTAGGGTTGTACAGAGTTTTTGGCTCTCACGAGGAACGAACGTCACCGAGAGAGGCCGGGACTCCACCCTTTTATTTTGCGCTGTTGCAACGGGGGGACCGTAACCAAAACGGTTAGGCACCCCCGATCAGGGCGCGAGAACGTGGGGTGAACCCACGTTTTTCTCATCCGGCTGTTTTGCCTAGATCAATATCCAACATTCTCCCCCTTGATCGTAAGGCTAAACATCATAAGCCCTCTCTCAATAAAAATTCACACCAAAGTAATGCGTCACAACAGTCAATTAAGTACCGCTGGACATCAGGACTTATAGTGCTCCATTTTATATCGATCGGATAACATAATACTTTATGGGAGTTGGTTACTTTATATGGTCCTCTTATTCCAGGATCACAGGCTCTCCAATAAACCCATGCCGGCAACATGATTACAAAAAATATTGGGTGGTAAGCCTTTTGTGAGCGGATCCGCAAGCATAAATTTAGTTCCAATATGCTCAATCTTAATTGTTTGATCCTGGACTCTATCTTTCACAACATGATACTTTATGTCAATGTGCTTGGCAGCCGCACTCGACTTGTTGTTACTCGAATAGAAAAACTGCGGGTTGATTATCGCGAGCATGTAATGAGTGGTCTAGAAATGCTGTCTACCACTCTCAATCCCGGGATAAAGTTCTTAAGCCATACAGCCTGCCCGGTAGCCTCATAACATGCCACAAATTCAGCCTGCATTGTCGACGATGCAGTAAGTGTTTGTTTTACACTTTTCCATGAAATTGCTGCTCCTGCGAGGGTGAAAATATAACCTGATGTGGACTTCTTAGTGTCTTTACACCCCGCAAAATCAGCATCAGAATAACCGACAACCTCAAGGTTATCGCTTCCTATATGTGAGCATATGACCTTTAGTGCCTTGCATATAGCGCAGACTTTCTTAACGGCTTTCAAAGTGGTCCGGTCCTGGATTTGATTGATATCGCCAAGCATCCCGTAACAAAAGCTAAATCGCGTGTACATACTTGAGCATACATAATACTCCGACAATGCAGGAGCGTAAGGTACATCCTTCATCTGATCAGATTCATAGTCATTCTTTGGACATTGAAATTTCCCAAACTTATCGCCCTTAACAATAGGAGCAAAGTAGACAGAGCATTTATGCATATTGTATCTCTTTAGTACTGTCAATGTATGCCTTTTGTGATAAACCTAATATTCCTTTGGACCTATCTCGTGAATTTCAATACCAAGAACATAAGATGCTTCACCGAGATCCTTCATGTCAAAATTAGACGAGAGAAATCTTTTAGTTTCCCAAAGATGTCCACACCGGCGGCTAATAATATATCGTCCACATAAAGGATTAAGAAGGTGTAATTACTCCCCGAACTTAACATATGTGCAATTATCAACATCATTCTCCTTAAATCCAAAATTTCTTATGACTTCATCGAACTTAAGGTACCATTGCCTAGAAGCTTGCTTCAGGCCATATATGGATTTCTTTAGTTTACATCCCAAATGTTTCTCGTCTTCCACAACAAAACCTTCCGGTTGTGTCATGTAAACATCCTCATACAAGTCTCCATTTAGGAATGCAGTCTTAACGTCCATTTGGTGCAACTCTAAATCAAAATGTGCTGTGAGCGCCATTATAATTCTAAATGAATCTTTAGTCGAGACAGGAGAAAAGGTTTCATTATAGTCAATGCCTTCTCTTTGTGTAAATCCTTTTGCTACAAGTCTCGCCTTAAACCTTTCGATATTCCCTTTGGAGTCACGCTTTGTTTTGTAGACCCATTTGCGCCCTCTTGTTTTGGCTCTCGTTAGGAATTTCTACTAAGTCCCATACATCGTTATCGCCCATAGACTTAATTTCATCTTTCATGGCATCTAGCCACTTAGATGAATCCTTACTTTCATAGCTTCTTTATAAGAGCTAGGATCATCCTCCTTCCCAAGATCATCTTCATTCAAGTAAACCTCATAATCACTTGGGATAGCGATCTCCTCACTGCTCGATCTCCGACGGTACATTAGCGTGCTCATTAGGTTGTTCATTAATTGTCACAGAGGGCTGTGAATGCTCATCATTAGGTATGACACTTGTGTTTTCAGAGCCCTCAACAGAAGGAATAACCACAGAATCAACTGGAGACGCAACAGGAGTTGCAACTACAGGATCAATCGTGGGCACAACCATTTGGGGCATAGGAAAATCAATTGTTCGGATTAGCGGCGAAGCAACATACATCCGCTTCTCCTCAAGGTCAATTTTCCTAGGCTCCAAATCACCACTAATGCCATCATTTTCCAAGAACACAGCGTGCCTTGTTTCTACAAATTTTGTGGTACGATCGGACAATAGAATCGGTACCCTTTAGATCTGTCGGGTAGCCAATGAAATGGCAACTCACGCCTTGGGATCTAATTTCCCAATTTGTGGGTTAAATACTTTAGCTTCGGCTGCACAACCCCACACATGGAGGTAGTTCAAACTTGGTTTTCTCCCATCCATAATTCATAGGGTGTTTTCGACCGATTTATCGGGAACCCGATTGAGTATGTGCGGCGGTCTTTAATGCTTCCATCCATAACTTTACAGGCAAAGTGGAGTAGCTCAACATACTTCGAACCATATCCATAAGAGTACGGTTTCTTCTTTCCGCTACTCCATTTTGCTGAGGATCTCCGGGCATTGAGTATTGAGCGACTATACCATTTTCCTGTAAGAACCTGGCAAAAGGACCAGGAATCTGTCCATAAGTTGCATGTCGCCCATAATACTCTCCCCCACGATCCGAGCGCACTACTTTAATCTTTAGACTGTGCTGATTTTCAACTTCAGCCTTAAATATTTTAAATTTATCAAGTGCTTCCGATCTCTCTTTAATAGGATAGATATAGCCATAACGTGAGTAATCATCAGTGAACGTAATAAAAGAATCATAACCATCTACTGATGTCACAGGGAAAGGACCACATATATCAGTGTGAATTAATTCCAAAATCCCTGTGCTTCGAGTAGCACCTTTATTTATTTTCTTTACATACTTGCCTTTGATGCAATCAAGGCAATGATCATCCGAATCACTAAAATCTAAAGGGTGGAGAATTTCTTCTTTAATGAGACGTTCAATTCTCCCCCTCGAAATGTGGCCCAAACGACAGTGCCACAATTTCGACGAAGTCTCATCAATTCGCTTGCGCTTTTTATTCACATCACATACATTCATGGATATAAGAGAATCTTGCAGGGATAACATGTAAAGCTTGTCGTGTCGGATGGCACGACCAACATTATCATTATTAAAATAAACCAAACACTTTCCGTGTCCAAAATTACAAGAATATCCATCATTATCTAATAATGAAACGAAATTAAGTTTCTTCTCATCGAGGAACATAAAGAACATCATTAAGTTTCATTACAAAGCCATTATTCAAAACTAAAGAAACAAATCCAATAGCTTCAATTTTGGCTTCCATCCCATTAGCCACTCTTAGGCTTCTTTCCCTCTCGAGACTTGTCAACATATGGAATCCCTGCAAGGAATTCGTAACATGCACAGTGGCACCAGAATCAATCCACCAAGAATTTATAGGAAAATCAGCATAAAATGCTTCATCAACAAAAGTAATTTCATAAGTACCTTTCTTGGCGAGCCATTTTAGCCATCCAGGACAGTTATCTTTGAAGTGGTCCTTTGACTGACAAAAATGGCATTCATCACTTTTCTTTTGTCCACTTGAGCTTCCAGGACCTGAAGCGTTTTTAGGCGCTTTAGGGTCTTGTGGATGTCTGTGGCTTCTTATAAGGGAATATGCTTGCTCCTTCTTTCCCTTTCCTTTATAGCCACCTCTATTTCTAGAGGGACCGGTTGTATTTGAGGAGTCGACTTGATTTACAAAATCGGTAGCCCCTCACCTTGAGCCTCTCTTCCTCTGTGAAACATTAGCGATCAACTCGCTCATGGTCCACTTGTCCTTAATGGTGTTGTAGTTCACCTTGAAAGCTTCAAATTGCTTGGGAAGAGACATCATAATGTAATGAACAACAAAACCATCAGAAATAGCCATGTCCATTGTCTTAAGTCTGGCAGCAATATTGATTATTGTCATAATGTGCTCACGAACATTTCCAGTACCATTGTATTTGGTGTTCATGAGCACTGCATCGATGTGGTAGCATAAACTTTAGAGGACCCTTTAAAGTGATCCTCGATGGAGGACAAATAGTCCTTTACCCTTTCCTTTTCAGGGATTGCTCCCCTTATGGCCTCACTGATGGAGTTTTTCATCACAGCAAGTGAAACACGTTAGACCGCTCCCACTTCTCAAAGATTAGTTTTATATTCCTTCATTTTGTCATCATAATTGTCCTCCCTTCAGAGGAGCGACGGGCTCATCGAATCTGAACGCGTAGTCCGGATCCAAGAGTCGAAAAGTCGTCATAAGCGTAAACTTCCATTTCGAAAGTTACTACCATTAAGTGGCTCAATTGCATTAACATGAGCGGAAATGTAGCGGTGAAAAATTATAAAATTTACATTAGCAAAAGCGCATAATTAATTTGCATGAAAAATTAATCTTACGTTGGTATGATTAACAACATGCTCATAAGAATTTTTCGCATCACCGTTGGGCAGAAACGAAAAATTTAACATAATTCATACACATGCAATTACAATTAACGTTGGTCAAAGAGTAATAGCATGGAAAAATTAAACATAACAAACATCATTTATTTCGCATCACCGTTGGGCAGATACGAAAAATTTAACATAATTTATACACGTGCAATTACAATTAACGTTGGTCAAAGAGTAATAGCATGAAAAATAAACATAACTCTCTAATTGAATTTCTCGTTGGTTTCATTCAATTAGAGACAAAACATCAGGCAGCGGAATAGCATAATAATTTTCAGCAGCTTAAAAAAATATTATCTAGTAATATTTGCATGAGAAACATTAAAAAAAAACATCAATTATTCATGAGATATACTGTAAATACAGAAAAATATATATATATGTGTGTGTTGTTGCTGAAACATAACAGTCAAAATACTGCCCCCCACTGTTGGGCCGAAAAGAATCCAATAAGCCCAGACGGCCCATCATGCCCGCCCCAGCCTCCCCCCGCATCTCGGCCATTCATTTCATGGACGGTCCAGATTTTCTGCCGCTAGACATAAAAAGCAGGGGCGCCCTAACCCTAGAGGCATAAGCCTCCTCACCACCCGAGAAAACCGGACATCAGGCGGCGGCGGCATTTCTCGCGCTGGAGCGACGGCGCTTCGGCTTTCGGTGGGGTCGACGGCCCGCGCATGAGACGCATAAGCGGCGACGGCGGCTGGCATGGCGGCTGGCAATGGCTTCTCGGTGGGGCGACCAGCGAGGAGGCGGCAGCATCCGCGCGAGGCACGGGTAGCAGCGGCAGTGCAGCAGGTGCGGGCGGCGGCGGCGGCAAAGCAGCACAGCAGCGCAGAAGGCACCGAAGCGGCGGCGGCAGCTGCTGCAGGCAGCGTGGCGGCGACCGACCGAGGTGGTGCAGCAGGCGGCAGCACAAGACGGCTGCTCGCGACGGCCCCAAACCCCCGGAAAAGGCTAAGTACCCCCCGATCCGAAAAAAAGGGTCATTTGATTTGGGGATTTGCTTTAGGGTTCATCAAAAATTTGGGGATTCTTGAGTTCGGGTTTATCAAAATTTTTACTTGAATATTCCGATTCCCCTCCTTCTAACATTCTACCCGAACACAGCAGTGGGCTAAGGTTCTAGAGAGGCTAGATTTGCTCTGATACCAAATGTGGGTTCTTAAATATTATGCATGACACATGAACTACTAGCCTTGCACTAGAACACCTAGGAGCATCAGATTGGAGAAGACTTACGGTCGCCGATGAACGCCATTGAGCGAAGACCTCGTGCCTGCGTGATGCAGGCGTGGGGACGAGTCGATGCAGATGGGATGTCACCGGAGTACGGGGTGTCGACGGCGGAGTCCTGCAGTGGCGGCGGTGACGACCTTCCCGTTGCTTAGCAGCGCGCAATAGATCGGAGTCTTAGGGTTGTACAGAGTTTTTGGCTCTCACGAGGAACGAACGTCACCGAGAGAGGCCGGGACTCCACCCTTTTATTTTGCGCTGTTGCAACGGGGGGACCGTAACCAAAACGGTTAGGCACCCCCGATCAGGGCGCGAGAACGTGGGGGTGAACCCACGTTTTTCTCATCCGGCTGTTTTGCCTAGATCAATATCCAACAACGGGGAGACCACCCCTTGGAGGGGCATGTCTGGCAGATAAAGAGCGGTGACGCGCTGCCGACGCCGGCTGCAAGAGACGCCAACCCAGTTGCAGAAGGATGTGCCGGTGGTCCAGTTTCCGCCAAGGATGCCAAGAGGATCGGAGAGCTGGGCTTTGAAGGCTAGCAGCGCAGCAAGGTCAGTGTTATTGCTAGGGAGGGAAGGAGCGGCGAGCACGGTCGCCGCCCGGCGGCAAGAGTACTGCTAGTATTATCAGGGGAAAGGCCATGGTCATAAGCTAGCACGGACAGTGTTTGGGAAGTTTCAGATGGTGTCGGACAGTGTCGTTTTAGTACTGACGAATCATATTTATGTGAGAAGAATTCGTGTCTACTGACAATGACTTGCAAAGAAAATGTGTCAGTTGCATATAACACAAGGTCACCGAGTCAAATGTGTGTGTGGAGCCTAATCCAAGACCCAACGCACACGTTCCTAAGACATCAAATCACCGTGTCTTTGTAAGGCAGAGAAAATTTGTGAGGCATTCCAAAAGAAAAGGTCTGTGAACATCGTTTTCAAAACCAAGTAGTTGGTTCGAGGTACATACTACTAGCATAATACTAATTCAAGCCTATCCCACAAACATCGGGGAAGGGGCGGTCATAGACAGTTTATTCCGTAGAAGTAAAACTTGCAGCAATACGGTAACTCAACGACTGATCCTTTTACTGATTTCGAAGAAATGCAGCCAGTCACCAAACTTGATACTAATTTTTACCGCGCTCGTATATACCTACTTCACCATTTATGCATGCTTACATTAGAAAGACATGTTTGAGAAGTTTCAGATGGCACCGGAAAGAATGGCATTTTACTACTGACGAATCATATTTGTATGAGAAGAATTCGTGTCTACTGACCTGATGACCCAACAATGGACGGCAACATTGAATTCTTTGCAAGGGAGCCGTCCCCCGATGACCCCTTCACCGCGTGTTCGCACTCTGACAATGACTTGCATGTTTGTCTCGCATTGCACGATTTTTCTCCACGATTGATATAGACTCTCATTAATTAATTGTACAAGTTGCATTTCTAGGCCCTGTTTAATTGGGTGTTTGCTAATGACTAATAGTATTTTTCACCAGAAACAAAAGCCATCGCACCATCAGGGTTGCCAAAATGCCATGCACAACAGGATCCTGAAACAGCCTAAATTTTCAAATTTTTGGAATTTATTTTGAATTTTACTTGAATTTTCAAATTCTTACCCAATTCGAAAATTTCCAGCGACTTTACGCTTTCCCGTTTCGGCCTTTACGCTTTCTCCCTTCCCCTCGCGTCTTCGCCCGCGCAACACCTCCCCGAAGCCTTCCCGAAGGAGCGGCCGCACACGTCGACGCTCCCTCGCGGGAGACAGCGGCTACCGCCGCCCTGGCATTCGCGCCATCCCACCTAACTGGCCCCACCCGTCAGCCGGCCCCTCTCTGATGCCGCCATGGGCCACGCGCCGCCCGCACGCCGTAACAGCGTGGGCACCGCCCGCCCTCTCGCGCCTTCACTTTCCTCCCTCTCACAGCGGTCAAGCGTCGTACATGCGCCGAAACCCCGCCTCCCCTCACAGCTCACGCCAGACCTCACCTCTCCCGCGCCTGCGTGGGAGAAGCCCGGCCGCACCGTCTCTTCATGGTCAGCACACCACACGTGATGCTAAGCCTTTCGGCTGCGTAAGATCAGCTCCAGACGCTCCCACACACCTCCTAGAGCAGCCGATTAGCTTCTCCTTGCTCCAGTCGCCGCCGATCGCCTCCCCTGGTCCCGGTGAGCCCTAGCTCGATTTCTACGATTTCGTCCATTACTTTCCAATTCCTTGCTCCAGCATGATCTCCATTGCATGCTGATCGCAGTAGAAGCTTAGCTTGAACGGTAGCGTTAGCCTAGTGGGCTGGCGGCTGAGCTCGCCGTCGACCGAAAGAGGTCCACCGTGGCCAGCTCGACTGAGCTATCCCTGAGCTAAGCCATTACTTCTAGCGTGTTCCTAGTGTCCTGTAGATGGTGAAATCATAGCCAATTTGGCTGGAGAGCCATCGGAGTCTCGTAGCACCACCGTGGGGGCCGTCGCCTTCCCGGCCGGCGCCAGCCGATGCCGTTCATTCCCTGACCCTCCAAAGTGCCAAAATGGAATCCTGCTCTCAACCCGCCTCACTCTGTGAAACCCATTCCTACCCAGAAGCCTTACCGTCGCCGGTTCGCCGGAGAGGGCGATCTCTGTATTTCCGCCGGGAGGGGAGTCCGGAGGTGGAAGACGACCTCCCAGGGCGACGTGGTCACATCGCGATCGCTGATACCGTTTCATCCGGACGCTTCGCGCCCATTTAAAACTCAACCGTCGATGCCAGTACGGTACTTATCCGAGCGCTCGCGCTCGCTTCATCGCTCCCCTCCGCGCTGCCGTGTGTCGCCCATCGGTGACGACGCGGCGCGCGCTAACCGCGCCGCGTTTGCGTGGGCCGTGAGGCCTGCTCGGCCGTGCGGGAAATCGCGGGCTGGGCCGCACTGTTCACCAGGCCAAGCCCGTCACTGTTCATAAGAGTTTTTAAATTCAGAAAATTCATTAAAAATCCCAGAAAATTCTAGAAAATCACAAAAATCACAAAAATACACCATCTTGACCAGAATAATTTCTAGAATCCAAATATGACCTCCATTCCCTTAAATTTGAATTTTATAATTTTATAAATTTCAATTTATAAATCTAGACCTTGTAAATTAATTTCTTTTTAATTCAAAAATGCAAATTCTATTCATTTCTCAAAATTGAACTCCAACATCATCCAAACTCTTTTTGAGTTTATATACAATTTATATCTCTTTTAATAGATTATTTTCTTGAGCTTGATTAAAATCAAGATTTGACTTATGTTGTTATTTTATGTGTTTGCGCTAGCTTCCGAGTTCGCAGAAGTTGTTGTTGCAGAGCCGAAGCCTGTTGCCCAACTATACGAGATAATTGAGATTCCTGATCAACAAGGCAAGTCATAAGTTTTTGATCATGTTGAATCCCATGAACTTACAGTATTTAGTAATGTATTTGCATTATGATTAGTTGTAAAATATTAATTGCTTAAAATAAAATATTTAGAATGGCATGATATTTAGTTATTCCTACCATTGAAAAATGCCCTGTCAAATTGATGGCCATATTCACCTTGACAACCTTAGTAATAACTGAATTACTGTATTAAGATTTATAGATCATCCCACATGACATTTTGTACTACTAAGTGACTTTGGCTGCTGGCCATTAGAATTGGAAAACTGCACCAAGGTAGGAGTCAGAAAGTGGGGTCATCACAATGTGATCCAAGCCCACGACTTTACTTTGGTAAAACTCAAGATAGGAGTCTGAATGTGGGGTCATCACAATGTGATCCAAGCCCACGACCAAACCCTAGGATTGGACCTAGAGTAGAGAGACTGGTGGGACTCCGGATAATGGACTAGGCCTACCGCTTTACCCTGGGATGGAGGCCGTTTGGTTTGGTGGTGGCTGGTGCTGTTGAGCTCAGCGAAAGTTTGTGGTTAGTGCCTCGGTGAAAATATAAGGACAAGAACCTTGTGCCAAGTAAAGAACATAGTGATCGCTCAGACCACAGGAGTTGACTTGTCAACACTGGTTTAGTAGCCGCTCAATTTGATTGAACCTCTACAGGCTGAGGTGTTTTGATGATGTGGAGTTAGGTATGCTGCGGGTACCTAACAACGATAGTGTTGGCTTAAAAGTGCAGGGGAGATTTATGGTTAATTATGGCTGTGACTGAGCGGTGCTATCGGGTAGAGTCTATATAGAGAATTGAGCAGTGAAACGACCTGACTTTCTTAATTCTATCGCGGGAGTTAAGGGATCGTGTGGGTAAAGTTGAGAAACTCTGCAGAGTGAAATAATGGTATTCGAATACGCCGTGCTTCCGATCAATGAAACTGTGTTAATTGGGTGATTCCAACAATGAGGCATAAGTAGATCTTTGATGTTAAGTTGGATAATGATGAACGTTTCTTGATAATTGAAAACCCCTGATCTTAAGGAGCAAATGTTTTAACTTTGGTTGTTTGCAAATAAAATGGCATCCACAAAAGTGTAATAAACCCTATACACTCATCCTTGAATATCCTTGCATATAGTAAGAGAGGATTACCCTTGTGGCTTGCTGGATACGGTGGTACTCATGACTTGCTAAACAATTTACCAAAAGGTCAATGGATCCAAGGAGAACCAGCGGAGGAAGGAGCCCGGGAGGAGCCAGTCTTATCTGATGAAGATTGGTTTTAGGTTTTAGCCTCGCTCAGGCCGCCTGGGTGTGTTTTGTAATGTTTTGTGGTTTGTGGGTTTGCGCGCCCGCTGTTTATACTAGTGACACTCATATATTGTAATAAAGTTAAATCTTTATTGTAAGTTAAATCTTTATTGTAAGTTAAATCCAGAAATAGGGTTGTTACAGATCCCAAATATCCAATGTGTAAAATTCCCCTCCCTCTTGTGTCAATCCCAGAATCACCTTGTGTAACGAAGGGGTGAAAAACAATCGTAAGAAACGGGAGTGATAGGTACCTAGATGTTGTGTAAAGTTCCCCGATGGACGCCGCTCGCCGCTGCTCGGTCTCAAGAGAGGCAAAAGCCGCTCGCTGGAGACCGCCGAGGAGGCATGCTGGATGCACAGCTGGCAGTATCTGGAGGCAGGTGGCAGCGGTGACCAGAGTTCGGAGGGATCGTCGACGGTGGGTGCCCATTGGGTCGCCGCAAAATGAACAGTGCCTCCCCGAAATGAGTCGCCGCGAGCTCTCGAGCTCGGGCTGGCGGCAACACACCTGGCTACCTTACCAAGCGAGTAACGCTTGCTCCTCAGCTGGGAGCATGCTGGATGCATGGCTGGCGGTACCTGGAGGCAGGTGGCAGCGGCGGTCGGAGTCCGGAGGGATCGCCGGCAATGGGTGGGAGAACAGGTAGGAATACCACAAGCCCAGCAAACAAAACTAATTCTAGGGCTAGAATTTTGTGGGCCGAATCAGCTAGGTTGTAGGGATGTCGTCGTGTGTCCCCATCCGTCCGCGTTCACTACCTCCGAGCTGGTACATATACTAAATTCAAAATATACGAATCTACGTAACCTTGTGGCCAGATCTACGATCAAATATAAAGTGTGTTGTTGTACTAGTTTTTACCTTAAGCATTCATTAGTTACACTTCTTAGATTCAAATATTTTCATGATGCGTTTCTTTTGCCCAGTCGACTTGGGCTTCAGCCTATACTCCATCTGGGTTGTACTCGTCTACCACCATGGCCCATCTAATTGGCCGCTCGGCTAGCCCGTTGTAGTACTAATACTATGCTTCGATGACCCACTACTGACAAAGCACTAGTACTACTGTTAACAAGTACTCCTTGTTTCGTTTCCCGATTGCAACCTGTGCTTGTCGCCGCCATCCAGATCCACCACCAGGGACAACAGATCTCGACGCCGGCCACCGCGAATCAGCTACCCGTGCTACTCATGCTCTGGTGTGGGTCTCCCCTAGACCTCGGCTTGGGCTTGAGGTGCGGCGGTGGTGCTGCCCCATGGCCGCGCCGTCCGCTTCCTGCGACCCGGTGCTGCCAGGGAGGTCTAGGCGGTGAGGGAGGGCGGCGGCAGTGGTAGGGGAGGGCCCAGCTACCGCCAGAGAAAATGAAAAATAGAGAAAATGACGTGATCTATGGCCGTAGAGAAGGAATTACTTGCATTTGAACCAGAGAATATTACAGTTCTTGACCCAGTTCTCTTTTGTAGTACTATTGGTAGCGTAGCAAGTAGAAGTGATTTAGTTATGTGATCAAGAGAAAAACACCACTGCTCTGCTAGGTACCCTGAGGCCATTCAGTTGCTTCCTCCAAGAAGAAGGGAAAGTTTAAAAGAGCCAACGTAAAAATCATGTCATCTTTCATGGAATGAAACCCAAATTAAAAGTTTCGTTGGGGCGTAACTCTCTTAGCGACGCGTCATATTGGAACCCGGGTGTGGTGGTAAATAAGCAAGGGCCGGGACATCACTCCCTTAGTGACGCGCTACGTCGGCGCCCAGATGTAGTGGAAAATGGGCAAGGGTCTTCGTACTTTACTCGACGAGTGCGAGGGGCAAGGAAGCTAGTTGAGGAGAGTAAGATTCGTATGGGTAGTTGGAATGTAGGGTTCTTAACAGATAAGTTAAGAGAGATAGTTGATACAACGATTAGAAGACGTATAGATATCTTGTGCGTTCAAGAGACTAAATGGGTGGGCCAAAAGGCAAAGGAGGTGGAGCATACTGGATTCAAACTGTGGTATACTAGAACAGAACGAAACAAGAATGGAGTGGGCATCTTAATCAATAAGTGCCTCAAAAATGGAGTTGTCGATGTGAGGAGGCAGGAGGATAGGATTATTCTAGTCAAGCTAATTTTTGGTGACTTGGTTTTGAATGTTGTTAGTGTATATGCTCTACAAGTAGGTTTGGATGAGACCGCTAAGAGACAATTTTGGGAAGATCTAAATGATATGGTTAGAACTGTGCCTATCAATGAAAAGATTTTCTTAGGAGGCGATTTCAATAGTCATGTTGGTACAAAGATGGAGGGTTTCAAAGGGTGCATGGGGGTTTTGGTTATGGTGATAGAAATCAGGAGGGAGAAGATATCTTAAACTTTGCCGTAGCCTATGATCTTATGATAGCTAACACCTTCTTTAGAAAGAGACATTCCTATTTGGTTACCTTCAGCAGTAGTCAGCATTCTAGCCAAATCGATTTTGTTCTTGTTAGGAGGGAGGACGAACGAGCCTGCATAGATTGTAAGGTTATACCTGGAGAGTGTGTTATCCAGCAACATAAGTTAGTAGTCTCCGACTTTCGTTTTAGGTTACGAGTCTGACAAGCTAAGGTTGCCAGAGTCACGAGGACGAAGTGGTGGAAACTCAAATGAGATACCGTACAGGCGTTTAAGGAGAGGATGATCACGGAAGGGACGTGGGACATGGGAGAAGCGAATAGCGAAGCGAATAGTATGTGGACAAAAATGACAACTCGCATTAGGAAGGTGGCTACGGAGGTGTTGGAGTGACCCAAGGGACAAGAGGAGAACCAAAAGACACATGTGGTGGAACGAGGAAGTGCAAAAGGCTATTAAGGAGAAGAAGTTATGATACAAACACATGTATCATGATAGAAGCGATGACAACGTACAGAAATACAAAGCAGCAAAAAAGAATGCGAAGAAAACGGTGAGTGAGGCACGAGGCAAGGCATATGAGGAAATTTATCAGAAACTAAGTACAAAGGAGGGAGAGAAGGATGTCTACAAGATGGCTAACATTCAAGAAAGGAAGACAAGAGATTTCAACCAAGTTAAATGCATCAAAAATGACACTAATAGACTTTTGGTGAAAGACGAGGAGATCAAAGATAGGTGGAGAGATTAGTTCAACAAGTTGTTCAATCATGATAATGATTATAGTATGATTGAACTGGATAATGTTTTTGACGGCACCGATAAGTGGTTTGTTCGAAGAATCCAGGAGTCGGAAGTAAGAGAGGCCTTAAAAAGGATGAAGGTTGGTAAGGTGTTGGGGCCTGATAACATCCCTATTGAGGTGTGGAAATGCCTAGGAGAAATGGCGATTGTTTGGCTAACTAAGTTGTTTAATAGCATTTTTAGGTTAAACAAAATGTCAAACGAGTGGCGGAGGAGCACATTAGTACCAATTTTCAAAAATAAAGGAAGACATTCAAAGTTGTACAATTATAGAGGAATTAAACTCATAAGCCACACAATGAAGCTCTGGGAACAAGTGATTGATCGTCGTTTAAGAAAAGTGACTAGCGTGACGACAAGCCAATTTGGTTTTATGCCTGGGAGGTCGACTACGGAGGCGATTTTCTTGCTACGATAGTTGATGGAGAGGTATAGAGAGCAAAAGGACATTCACATGATATTTATTGACTTGGAGAAAGCTTATGACAAAGTGTCAAGAAATGTCATGTGGTGGGCGCTTCAAAAGAAAAGAGTTACAACAAAATATATTATCCTAATTAAGGACATGTACGAAAATATTGAGACTAATGTCAGAACATGTGGTAGTGTTACTAATGACTTTCCCACTAAGATAGGACTACACCAAGGGTCAGCGTTGAGTCCATACATTTTTGCCCTAGTGATGGACGAGGTCACACGGGACATACAAGAAGATATCTCTTGGTGTATGCTTTTCGCCGATGATGTGGTGCTGGTTGATGAGAGTAGGATAAGTGTTGATAGAAAGCTCGAGTTATGGAGGAAGATCTTAGAATTGAAGAGCTTTAGACTTAGTAGGACTAAAACTGAATATATGAGATGTGATTTCAGTGGTGCTAGGGTAGATGATGGAGATGTTAGATTAGATGGACAAGTAGTGCCTAAAAAAGGACACGTTTCGTTATTTGGGATCGATGCTATAATGGGACGGTGAGATTGATGAAGATGTGAGCCACAGGATAAGAGCGGGGTGGGTGAAATGGCGCCAAGCATCTAGTGTCCTGTGTGACAAAAAAGTCCCTCAAAAGTTAAAGGGTAAGTTCTATAGGGTAGCCATCAGATCCGCAATGCTATATGGAGTAGAATATTGGGCGACTAAAAGACAACATATGCAGAAAATGGGTGTAGCGGAGATGAGGATGCTGCGGTGGATCTGTGGTCATACAGGGCGGGATCGCATCCGCAATGATGATATACGTGATAGGGTGGGGGTGGCACCAATTGAAGAGAAACTTGTCCAACATCATTTGAGATGGTTCGGACATCTTCAACGACAGCCTCCTGAGGCACCGGTACGTAGTGGAATTTTAAGACGTACTGAAAATGAAAGAAGAGGCAGAGGTCGACCAAAACTGACATGGGAGGAAGCAGTTAAAAGAGACTTGAGGGATTGGAATGTATCTAAAGAATTAGCTTTGGATAGAAGCGCATGGAAGTTAGCGATACACGTACCAGGACCATAAGAAAGTTAGGGGCAGTGTTTAGACTCTTGGCTCAGATAGTAGGTTGTAAGGTTTAGGGTTTTAGCATTGTAGGTTTTATTTCAAGACTCATATCTCTTTGATCTTGAAAAGGTTTCATTTTTAGTCTACCTTAATTGGACAAAAGGCTTTGTTGTTGTAATCTGCTATTCTTAACAGAATAATGCAGCTTTCAAGTGCACTATATCGACGTCATGCATGACTGTCTAGCATAGGGGTGCAAACGGATCGGATTCGGACGGATATTGTTGTAACCATATCCTAACCCATATTTTTTTTGGATTCGGTACCAATCGGATCCGGTGCCGGATCGGTCGGGATTAACCCGAGCCGTTTGTACCCCTACTTGTTTGTAAGGAATGCATGCAGTACAACAAATGGAGTAGGAGGACATACTGTCAGAAATTTGATGTTACTACTTAATAGCTGATGTGGAAGATTTTATTTTACCATTGCAAAAGAAAATGAAACGTCAAATAGTAGCACTAACCTGAAATCAAACTTGAAGACGTATCGGATTCGGGACGGATATTGCTGTTACCATACCCTAACCCATATTTTTCTCCGGATTCGGTACCAATCGGATTCGGTGCCGGATCGGTCGGGATTAACCCGACTCGTTTGCACCCCTAGTCTAGCAGTCGTACTCCGGCCTAGAGATGAGGTATTACATGCCGTCTGTATTAACCTTTTCTCTGTTATCCCTTTTTTCACTCGTATGCTCAAGATCAGGATGAGAACTACCTACCATTGAGAGATGTTTATAGCCAGATGCATCGCACTCGTTAAATCAGCAACAAGATCAATAGAGAATAAAGCACGAATTAGAAAAATTACTAGGAAACAATGAAGGTATTCATGATCGATCATGTGCTACCGTGACACCAAAGTGTTTGCAAGCTGCAAAATTGCTTCGCCAGGCACAGTTACTGATGGCAATATTTGGAATACTGGAGACTAAAAAATGTACTGTTAAATATTTGTGCAGAACTATACGGGGAAGTAATGGACAATCTTAGAGCATGTCGATCTTGTTGCAGAACTATATATGAACGCAGAGTTTAACATTTTGATTTACTATTCCTGCATTGAATTAATATATGCACCTGGTGCCATATGCCAGTCATCTGGTGATGATGCCGGCTATGTGCATCGCCGCCGCCGCCGTCTCTAACGCATGGCGTCGGTCCCACGGCCGAACTGCCCAGACCGTACATGCAACTACAGCTTTCAACCTTCAAGACCGTACATAAGTAGTGTGCTGAAGATCATCAACATAACAATAGAGAATACCGAGATGCGCATCTACACGCCCGTGTCGTACGTCTGCTTCACCTCCATCAACTAATCACACGCGTGCAGGCTATCGAATCGCTCGAGGGTGCGTACGTATTTGCCGGCCTGACTCGTATACGACTCCATTGGCCCATGGGCTAAGCAACACACTACCCATGCATGCATGTAATTAACTCAAGGACGCTGATTAGTACACGAGCATGCGGCCACACAGCAGTACTTGGTTCTGGCTCGTACGTACATATATATACATGCATCCATGCACTACTACACTACTACAGAAAGTCTAATACTAGACGGCCAATCACAGACGGTTTGATAAAACCGTCTGTGAGCGATACTAACACAGACGATTTTAATTTGGACACCGTCTGTGTAGACGACGTCGGAGAAAACGATTATCACAGACGGTTGTTACCGATGAACCGTCTGTAATATTTTAGTATCACAGACGGTCTGTATTACAAACCGTCTGTGATAGTCTGGCATTATCACAGACGGTTTGTAATAAAAAATCGTCTGTCATAATGACAATCACTCAACTACAGAGACAAGAGATTACAAATAAAAGGCAAATTTATTAATTTCAATTCGAGGCAAATTATTACAAAAGTCGCAGAGATAAAGACATTCCCAGATTCTAATCTTCTGGGCTTCGTACGCTTCTTCTTCGACTTTGGGACTTGGAGGAGCGTCCGCTGAGTTCTCGAACGCCGTTAAGATTGTCCTTGTCCTCAGCACTTCCTCCTCCAGCATGGGCAAATGATCAATAGCATAGCTCATAATCTCGTAGAGGATAGCATTATAAGATTCCTCAGAATCTGCCGTTTCTGCTTGAACGGCAATGCTACCCATCACTCTCTCCAATGCCACAATTGCTTCTTCCGCTTTGTGCACATTGTGTATAAGAACCAGGGTGAGGGTTGTTTCCCTGTCTTGAGCGGCAGCGAGACGCCTCCGTCGATGGCGGATGATCAGGTCGAGCTGACGGATGCAAGAAAGTCGGGGAAGGAGAGCAGGGTGTGACCAGATAAGCTGCTCCAGATGTAAATTGCTGGCCGCTTGTGTAAGATTACGGCCGAACAACTCTTGATGAACAGATGAAAGGAATGAGATGATCACAAGAACAGTAGAATCCATATTGTACGGAAGATTCCGGCCGAACAACTCTTGATGAACAGATGAGAGGAAGGAGATGACCACAAGAACAGTAGAACAAGAACAGTAGAACAGTAGGAGATCGATGATCACAAGAACAGCACAGATGAGAGGACAGTACGTATGTAGAAGACCTGGATTATGCGCGCATATTTAACCTTCAGCACAGACGGTTCGTATACCAAACATTAATAAAATAGACGCTTCGTATAACGATCGAGATACGTTACACGAAACACAAGAGATACGTTCTGACTTTGCATTATCACAGACGGTTTGAATTTGAACACCGTCTGTGTTGACGGCGTCGCAGACGGTTTTTAATAAACAACCATCTGTGAAAAGCTGGTTATCGCAGACAGTTTTTAAAAAATAACCGTCTGTGATAATCTGGTTATTGCAGATGGTTTTTAATAAAAAATCGTCTGTGATAATTCACAGACGGTTTGTAATTAAAAACCGTCTGTGATAATACCACTAAGCATTTAATGCACTGCTCAGACCGCATCTGTCTTCATTTCGATCCAGATCTAGCCACTGCTGCACACTCTTTCGCTCAGGAGGCTTGCTAGGCGATTTCAGGCCAATTAATTTGGTGGGAAGAGACAGAGATTGAGCTTTGAAGATTCATTCATACTTTTCCTGGTAGCTCTAGATATGGTTAGTAAGGAAATTTGTTTTTTCTTTAATTGCATTACAATTTAGATCTAAGTAATTGGTGAGTGTTATTGAAGATGGTTAATTTGCAAAATTATTGGTTATATAATAGCTGTTGTGTTTATAATATGAATTGAGCTAGCAAATTAAGCCTCAATATAATACATGTGGCCGGTATATATATAGTAATAATTAGTTAATCTAATTTTTAATATTGAGTTGTTATATATGTACGTAACGTAGGACCGAAGCTGGATGTATGCCGCGAGCCGTGTGAGTGAAGAGTATATTAATGGCGTGTCTGCTTTTACAAGAGCCGCCGAGGAGGATATGTTGAATAAGGGGGTGGAATATATGTACTATCCATGCGCTGACTGCGAGAATTTAAAGATGTTTAAGAACCGAGGGCAAATTGAAGCGCACTTGATTCGGAGGGGTTTCAAAAAGGGTTATACGTGTTGGACCAGCCATGGCGAAGTGAATGATCATATGCCGCCGGATGACATCGCCGGTGAAGTGAATGATATGCCGCCGGATGACATCGCCGGTGAAGTAAATGATATGCCGTCGGATGACATCGGCGGTGAAATGAATGACATGCCGCCGGATGATGTCGATTGTGGTTCGGATACGGATAGGTTGCACGATGATAATCTGGATCAGATGCTTCGCGATGTAGAAGAGAACTATGATCAGAGAGAGTACGCTAAATTCCGAGGCTTGACAGAGGACTTGGAGAAACCTTTGTTCACGTGGTGCAAGTACACAAGGTTGTCGGCCGTGCTTGAACTGTTGAAATTGAAGGCAAGCAACGGTTGGTCTGACAAGAGTTTTACGGCGCTACTAGGTCTTTTAGCGGACATGCTTCCGGAGGGAAATGAGCTGCCTAAAACCATGTACAAAGCCAAGAAGGTTTTTTGTCCGTTGGGAATGGAAGTAGAAAGAATACATGCATGTCCGAACGACTGTATCCTATACCGTAAAGAGTATGCAAACATGCATGTATGTCCGGTGTGCAACGCATGCCGATACAAACGTAACAATCAATCAGATGACGGCGAGGGAACAGAGGCGAAGAAAGGACCTCCTGCTAAGGTGTCATGGTATTTTCCTATAATTCCCCGTTTGAAAAGGTTTTTTGCAAATTCAAGGGAGGCAAAAAATCTGCGTTGGCACTCCTGAGGAGCGCAAAAGGATGGAATGCTAAGACACCTTGTCTGATTCGTCTAGTGGAGAAACATCGATAGGAGTTTCGCAGACTTTGGTGCGTAACCAAGGAATATAAGGTTTGACCGAGTACGATGGAATGAATCCTTTCAAGAGCATGAGCAACCGACATAGCACATGGCCCGTGACTCTCTGCATCTATAACCTTCCTCCTTGGTTGTGTATGAAGCGAAAGTATATTTTGTTGTCAATATTTATCCAAGGGCCAAAGCAACCAGGGAATGATATCGATGTGTACCTAGCACCGTTGGTAGAAGATCTAAAAGTACTGTGGAACAAAGGGGTACATGTATGGGATGCATACAAACGAGAGAATTTCACTTTGCGCTCCTTATTGTTCTGCACCATAAACGATTATCTTTCCCTTGCTAACCTATCGGGCCAGAGTACAAAAGGTGCCAAAGCTTGTACCCACTGTTTAGATGATATCGAGAGTGTGTGGCTGAGATACTCACGCAAAACGGTCTACATGCGTCACCGTCGGTTCCTTCGGAGGGCTTACCCATACCGCAAGATGAAGAAACAATTTGACGGAGAGAAGGAAGACGGTTCAGCTCCAAGGCATTTAAGGGGACACGAGGTTTATGATATGGTTAAGTATTTAGATGTTGTCCAAGGCATCCGCGCATTCTTCAACACCATCGCCGGAGGCGTCCGCTCCAACATCAAGACGCCAAGGAAGAGGGCTATCGAAGAAGCCTAAGGGCCGATTTACCATCACAGCGGTCGATGCATCTGGGGTCCCTCTCCTTCCTCACAAAGCAGTAAGCGCATTCCGAACATTGATCAGAATAGTTGCACGAGAACGAATTGAGATCACATTCAATTCGTGGAAGAACGTTCCTGAGACTCGGAAACGTGAGCTGTGGACCGAAATTTTGGCATCGTTCGAGATCCCAGAAGAACACCAAGACGCCGTGCAACGACAAATCTACCTAGCGGCATGCAAAGCATGGAAGAACTTCAAGAGCACGCTTGTCAAGAAATACGTGGAGACGGACGAAACGCCTATTCATAAATACCCATTCCTAGAACCACAATGGGAAGAGTTCAAGGCGATGAAGACAACTGAAGATTTCAAAAGTACAAATGTGGCGCATAAGGCCCTCCAAGCCAAAAACACACACCCTCACAGACTTGGCACAACGGGGTATGTGGGTAAAATCCCGCAGTGGAGGACGAAGGATGACTTGGCAGCCCAACAGGACATCGCCCCGCCATTTTCCAATATCCCGGATGAACGCGCTCGAAATTAGATTAGAGCAAGGTCATCTACAACGACATCGGGGGACGTCTCCTTTCGAAACTCTGCAGACCAGCAAGTGTCCCAGTGTTCGGTAAGATATCGATCGGGCACGTAGCTTGTAATTACTCCGAACTTGCATTTAATTGAAATGACATGTCGTGCTCTTGCAGGAAGAACTGAGTTTTGAATCTACCCTGGGATCATTCCAGGGAACAAGGAAGAATGATATGCTCTCCGTAGCCCTGGGAAACAAGGAGCACCCGAGTCGCACGAGAGGCTTGAGATTTACGTTCCTTGGAAACATGGTTTCCATGATGACTCCGAAATGTATCGGCGTAGGAAGAGAACCAAAGCCGAGCGTGAGGAGCGGCTACGAGAAGAGTTCAAGGCAACTCTTAGAGAGGAGATAATAGGTGAGCTGGCTGATGTAATCAGAGATGAGGTGCGGAAACAAATAGAAAGTCAAGAGCCGCCGCCTCGTGGAAGCTAGCCCGTATAACCGCTCGATTAGTTGCGCGTCCAATCCGACGGAAAGCGTGGCTGATTTCGTGGACAACATCCGGTAAAATTATTATCTCGAATGCTTGCTCCATTGATAGGCCTATTGGAGTAGCTAATTTTGTATCGTTATGTAGGAGCCACGGCGCGTGCTCCAAGTGAGATGTGTCTCCGTTCCTTGTACGCCGCTTGGGGCCGACATATCGATCGTATCGGGGCCGTGGTGCACGGTCAACCTTAGCGCCAGCTACGCAAAGTTAATATGGATGGTGTGCATGCCAATTTTGAGGTCGCCCCGCCATCAAGGCCCCAACGACGAGATCGTGACTCTAGGGCGGCCATTGGAACATTCATCCAAAGGGCCCAAATGCGACATCTCCTCGAGGCTTCTTCACCGGTGGCGGACCGGAAGGGCAGACGAACCGAGCTACAAGCCGGTGCTATCTCCACAACGGCAGCACGAACCAGAGCTACAAGCAATGGTGCTATCTCCACAAGGGCGGGCGGCGTAGCTACCTGACCGGTGCTATCTCCACGGGTGCTATTCTCGCCAAAGCAACTTGCAGCGTATGAACCATTACGATCGTCTACCATAAAGTTGACCTACAGTCGAGGCAGTGGCAAGGGCAAATCAAAGACGAAGGATGATGACGATACCCCATACCTGCCATTGGCCCGCAAATTCGTGCTAGGCGAGCCGATGATATTCCCGCAAGAGCACCTCGTAACCCTAGGACTTGGTTGCCAAACATTATACACTTGGTATATGCAACAGTCCAATAGGCCGAGGCGTAACGGCGCCGGTATCACTGTCAAATTCAAGCGAAACATTTCAAAGACGAAGTTCGTGAATGTGTCTTCGTGGTGACCTTTGACGATATATTTGATCTTTTCACGCCAACGCCTCGACGCCTCACTGCTCGATGCCGGACGCCGTAAGTCCGCATAATCACGTCTCGCTCACGCCATACCGATATATGTCACAATTTATTGCTTTTCTGTGTATATATATAGATTCATGCTGACCGAAGCTAGATCATCGAAATTACCAATTGGTTTCCTGGACCCACGCTTGGTCGCCATTGATACCATCAACGAGGATGCATTCTTCGTCGAGAACTATATTACAACAGCACTGATGGTTCATCGCGATAAGGAATTTCTTCTTATGCCATACAATGAGCACTTCCATTGGATTTTAATTGTAATTATACCAAAATAGAACAAGGCTATATACCTTGATTCTTTAAGTAAGAACAAATCCAAGTACACAGCTATCGCCGAAATACTCGATAGGTAAGTACATTGTACTCTTTTTTCCTTCCGAATGACTAATCTAACTTTTTCGAATAACGAAGGTCGTTCGCCACATACATTCAACAAACACGTGGCTCGACGACAGGGGCCAAGCCCTTGAAACATTCTCGCAATTTTCGGGTATTCGCTAGGTACACATTAATTAATCATATACAACACTTAGCAGTAATGCCTTTTGATTTAACACATTCTATTTTTTACAGTGCCACCAGCAGCAGCCGGGCAACACGTGTGGATACTACGTGTGCCACCATATGAGACTACTCCTCGATTCCTCGAAGATCAGCACTTCTAAGGTTTGTCAATCTTCCCACATTTATTTCATACTTGTCACGTTATATATGTAAGCGCGTTGATTTTCTTATCGACAGGCTACGCCCATCTCTACATCTGCATTGAAACAGCCGGACTTTGCAAAAATTCGAGGAAAGTTCGCTTGGTTTTTGTGGACTAAAGTCATCAGATCAGATGGAGAGTTCCACTGCGCACTGTAATTGTGAATTTGTTAATGGATATTTTATTTCATTTCAATGAATTCATTTGCAAAATGGATGCCTTATGTTTGTGAATGAAATGTGATGTGAATTGGATGTTTTATGTTTGTCAAATGAATTGAGATCTGAATTGTATGTATACATATACTTGTTCATCTGCTTGTTTCAGAGGGCATGGCTAGCATTTTCTGAGGCTAGCCAATAAACAGAAATAGATTTAGGGGTAGAAAAGAACATCACAGACGGTTTGTAACTAAAAACCGTCTGTGATATGGATATATCACAGACGGTTCGATAACCGTCTGTGATAACCTTCGATTATCACTGACCCATAAATTCAGACGGTTCACAAAACCGTCTGTGATGACGTTTTTGAACCGTTTGTGATGACCTTTTCTGTAGTAGTGCTAGTTGCATTGCATGTACGTATATATGTTACTATCTTGTCATGAGTATTTGTATTCTACTCTACATGTATAGAGATACATCATATGTGATCGTATCTTGAGACATATACGCAATTCTCGTCCAACACTTTGAGCTACGTATGAAGCATGCAGGCTACTCAAATTCTCGTCAAACACGTTGACCTACGTGTGAAGCATTCAGGCTACTCTTCAACGACTCCGGCCCTTGTCAAGCATGTCGTAGAAGGCCCTCGTTCCAGTGATGCATCATCACAGACCACCAGCAAAAAACCCAAGGGGTGAGCCCAATGCAGATCTCCTTCACCACTACAAGATGTTGTAACGTATTTTTTTGCAGTAGCAGCAGACCAATAGGCTACAGCATTTCTTCATTGACTAGAAACTGAAACAGACTTTACGGCATTCTGTGTAGTGCTGTCAGAGAAGGACAGGCCGACAGAGGAGCGGGGCTGGGCCCAGCCTTCCAGGGCCCACAAGATACAAGGGGGCACAACTAGGCCATGTGCAAATACTCGCGCGCGCACACACACTGAGCCCTGGCTCTTCCTCCTCACGCGGCCTACTGTTCGCTGGGCTCGTCGTTGCATCAATGGATTGGGATTCGGATTGCAAACTAGTGACCTACTGTTCGCTGCAAGACGTAATCTTTTTCTTATTTACTTGAGACATTTACCTAACCACGTTGATCAGAACAGAGAAAATCCAAACAAAGTGACTTGGCTTGGCTTCATTTACCTAACACGGTGACTTGGCTTCATTTACCTAACACGGAGCAACAGATTCAAAGCACGTGGGAACAGTTTGCAATGAAACGAGCTGATAGCCTATGCAAGCCGGTCACCGATCGATCAGTAATCAATAAGAAAGCAGGTTAAATGTAGAGACAGAGCGAAGGAATGCGACATGGACAGCCAAGGGAGTCTTCACCATTCGTGCATGGCCCTGGGGTTGACTCAGAAAGTCTTCCTTCTCATCGCTTGTTTTCTTGAGCCCAATACCCACCCATAGACGTATCGGGGGATTCTCGCGCGACGCCGCCTCCACGCCGCGCGCCTTGCCGCGCCAATACAAGACGCGCGCGTGTCACGCGAGAAAACAAGACGGCCGGCCGTGGTCATTACCCAAACTTTCCGAATTTGCGTACAGGTCCCTGGTTCTCGCGAAAAGGTCCTTCCAAACTTTTTGCCCCTCTGTTTTTTGGATAGCCCCGCTGCTGGAAATCGCGCGCGGTCCCCGGTTTTTACGCATGATCCTCGGTTTTTTCGAAAAAATTGTAAATAGCCAAAGCAAGAAGTACGAGCCAGCATTAAGGCCGGGGTTGACTCAGAAAGGCTTGTTTTCTTAAGTCAATGTGTCCGTGTCATCACCTTCTTTCATCTAATTGGTTTGAGAGACTCACAGACGTGTAGGCTCTATCTTTAAAAAGTTTAGCACTGCCAAAGCCGTGACTTATGACTAGTAACAAAGCACTAGTCTAACTTGGTAAAACTCACCTAAGAGAATTTTATGGCAAACTATGGTAAACTCAGCTTCCAATCAAACAGGCACCATGTTCATAACGTGGTTGTTAGAACTTTGATCCAGGAGAAAAAGAACACATCGTAAATAAACAGAGAGAACATAGAAGAATTTCTGAATTTCTCTTACTTGCTCCCATTTTTCTTATTTTTCTCCCGTTTTTTCTTGCTTCCTTTTCTTGCAAAATTAAGTACAAGCCTCCTCAATATATAGGCTAAAAAACTCCTACTAACATACGTATTAGGATTTCAAGTTAGACTCAACTTCAACTTAAATTACATACGGAGACGGACTCTACTACGTCTTGAACTCTATGTCAAGATTATTTGTAACAATCTCCCCCTTAATCTTGACTTGACATACTCTAATTTTAGTCTCAATGCATTATGAACTACCAGTCACGCCTCCACATGAAGCGTTCTACATGCACGCTACATGTAGGAACTCAACTCAACTGGTACGGGTCCATCCAGATGCAAAGATTCTAAAACATTGAGGCAGTCGGACTCAACTACGACTTACTAAACTCATACTTGACACAGAACGGTGACACATCTCCTTAACGTTTCAATTTCTTTCCACTTTACTTGAGTTTGAGAATCCCAATCACTGCATCTACCGTATCCTTCCCAACCATCGCGGCCATCTCTTCCCTCATCATCTCCGCCTCGCGCTGCTCCTCACCTGCATCTGCAGGCTTCTCTTCTTTCACCACTGGCGCTAGTGCCGATGCTTCTTCTCCCATATGTTTCATCTTTGTCTAATGGACCGGCAGTGCACGCTTCCAATTTTCCTCCCCGCCGTCGACGTTTCTTCTTCCGCCCTTGTAATGCACCAGGATTAGTTCGAGGGAGCCGTCATGGTGGCCGGTCTCCTCACCATGAGGCAACTTGGGCAATCCCCGCGACCAGAACGCCCACAGCTCGACGTCCACATGACGAGTCCATTCGTTGCCACCAGTGCCATGTAGATTCAAGCTATTGCGGTCCAGGAACTCGCCCCACTGGTTGATGAACCGGTAGCTGCCGTTGGAGTCGAGGTACATGCACGTAAACACGTACTTGTCGCCGCGAAGGTCGAAGACTGTCACCTCCAGCCCCTGCCACTTGTCTTCGATGAGGCGCATCTCCTTCTCGGTGAAGAGCCGGGTGATCAGGCAACTGGCGAGTTCCTTGTGCTTGCAGGAGACGAGAAGGTGGTTCTGGTTGCAGCACACGTTGCTCTTTCTGAGCATCTTCTCGCAGACGTACTCTGGGTCCATGGCGCCGAGTTCCTCGAGATAGTCTCGCAGCTCCATGCTTGTACGTACCTTGTCGAATGGAGGACTGCTGAAACGTGATGACATGTGGAGCGGATGCCTCAGGAGCGCTGCGCGAGACGAGTGCGAAATGGAATCGCTGAGATGATTTTTTTTCAGCGACTCAGTTCTCGCCTAGGCTCTGATACCACTTGTTAGAACTTTGATCCAGGAGAAAAAGAACACATCGCAAATAAATAGAGAGAACGTAGGAGAATTTCTGAATTTCTTTTACTTACTCCCCCTTCTTCTTATTTTTCTCTTGCTTTTTCTTGCTTCTTTTTCTTACAAAATTGGGTACAAGCCTTCTCAATATATAGGCTAAAAAACTCCTACTAGTACACATATTAGGATTTCAAGTTGGACTCAACTTTAACTTAAGTTACATACAGAGACAGACTGTATTGCATGTTGAACTCTAAGTCAAGATTATTTATACTAGTTGTAGTATATTATTTTTCTATGAGAGCCACTATGTACACTAATTTGCTTATTGAAGCTACACAGGAACTTTCTCTACTCCTAGAGTTGCATTGAGATTCGTAGAAGGTAGGTTTCAGGGGTTGCCTAGTTCCTCCAGCACGCAGCAGGTCACCGCCACCCATGGGAAAAAATGATGGTGACGGCGAGCAGTACCAAGGACTTTTTCTTATAGATGACTTTTACTCATTTATTTTACACCTCCACCTCGTTGTTTTTCTCTTGTACATAGTTTTTTAGTACGTGTCAAGAAAAGACTGAGCTTTACCTAGTATTGCGAAAAAGATATAGTCTCTATCTAATTGTCAGTGACGACGAACTCTTTATCGAAAACAAACATAGGTTGATGACACGTTGAATTGGAATTGAAACCACTCTTTAAGCGCAAGATGCATTTGCCATTATCATAACTTACCATTGTGATCGTTAGGTGAGCAATATGAAAGCAAGACTTGACCTCGTGGCAGGTAACTTAATATGATCATTTCCATCTTTAATGGGTACAATACTATCTTAGGGAGCTATTCTCTGTGTTCATTTATCTAGCGTTATTTTAGAATACGTGCAGCAACATACTCTACCTATTGATGAGTTCATACCCAAAATTAATTTGACTTTCGTTCAAGCAGTGTGATGAATTGGTTATTTTCGTTGTTCCCATCCATGCAGTCATCTTCTTCGTCACCTTTCATCATCTACGATAAGCTTCAGTCCAATATCTTCGCACCAGAGTCCCCTCACTATTGCCTACGCAAGTGGTTCTTCCTCCCATGTCCCGTAGCTTCGCCGCCACCACCACCTGAACCTCCATCATCGCTCCTCATCGCCATTGGAATGTCTACAGTCCACCTCTCCCAATTCATCACTACCATGAGCTTAGCCTCGTCGTTATCATCCTATTTTGCCACTTTGCGAAACCTCTCCCCATCATTGGCACTGCCCTGCATCATTGTTTTGTCCCTCCCTCTCTCTCTATGACAAGTGGCCACACAGCAAGGTGCTAGCGTGTACAACCACAGTGGTGAAACCGCAATGCAATACCAACAAAAGGGGGGTTATGTACTCTCTCTCTCTATGACGAGGGGCATAATATTTGGTATTATACTTAAGAGGGTTAAGCGTTTCTTTGGATAAATTATTTTTAAACATTTTGGGGGAATACCACTGTTTCTAAAAAATACTGTAGTATCAAAAACTTTGAGGTGTTTGGATACTATAAAATTTGTAGTTTTATAAACATATTATGTCTGATACCACGGTAGTTTTGGAGTTTATAAAAATCTAATTAATACCTTTTTAAAAAAAGAATTCACGCTTCCAGAGTACATCTCCCATCACATCATTTTCATGCATGGTGGTCTGTTGTACCGCCGATCCATGAAAGGCATACGTCTCTCCACAATATTCGTGCACGGCCGTAGAAGTGCTTGTTTTCATCTCAAGCTCATGCACAAAGCTCGTAGATTCAAAAGACACATCATCATTGATTAATTCTCAAGTCGCATCATTTTGATAGGGGTGCAAACGGGTCGGGTTAATCCCGACCGATCCGGCACCGAATCCGATTGGTACCAAATCTGATTGATACCGAATCCGAAGAAAAAATATGGGTTAGGATATGGTAACAGCAATATCCGTCCCGAATCCGATACGTCTTCAAGTTGATTTCAGGTTAGTGCTACTATTTGATGTTTCATTTTTTTTGCAATGGTAAAATAAAATCTTCCACATCAGCTATTAAGTAGTAACATCAAGTTCTTAACAGTACGTCCTCCTACTCCATTTGTTGTACTGCATGCATTCCTTACAAACAAATAGGGGTGCAAATGGCTCGGGTTAATCACGACCGATCCGGCACCGAATCTGATTGGTACCGAATTCGATTCGTACCGAATCCGAAGAAAAAATATGGGTTAGGATATGGTAACAACAATATCCGTCCGAATCCGATCCGTTTGCACCCCTACATTTTGATGAGTAAAAACTTTAGCACTTCCTAAGCCATGACATATGACTAGTAACAAAGCACTCGTCAAACTTGGTAAAACTTGACATATGACTAGTAACAAAGCGCTTGTCTAACTTGGTAAAACTCGCCTAAGAGAATTATGGCAAACTATGGTAAGCTCAGTTTTCAGCCAAACAGGCACCAAGTTCATAATGTTGTAGTATATTATTTTTCTATGAGAGCCACTAGGTACACTAATTTGTTTATTGAAGCTACATAGGAACTTTCTCTACTCCTAGATTTGCATTGAGATTCATAGAAGGTAGGTTTCAAAGGTTACCTAGTTCCTACCCTTAGAACTCCAGCACGCAGTAGGTCACCGCCACCCATGGGACAAAAAAATGATGGTGATGGCGAGCAGTAACGAGGTTTTTTTCCCGTATATGACTTTTACACATTTATTTTGTGCGTCCACATCATTCTTTTTCTCTTGTACAGAACTTTTTAGTGCCCGTCAAAAAAAGACTGAGCTTTATCTAGTATTGTGAAAAAATATCTAGTCTCTATCTAATCGTCAGTGATGGCGAACTCTTTATCGAAGACAAACGTACACAAGTTGACGACACGTTGAATTGGAATCGAAATCACTCTTTAACCGCAAGTTGCATTTTGCCGTTATCATAGCTTACCATTGTGATCGTTAGGTGAGCAATATGAAAGCAAGACTAGACTTGGGGCAGGTAACTTAGTATGATCATTTCCATCTTTAATGGGTATAATACTATCTTAGGGAGCTATTCTCTAACATTGTTTTAGAATACGTGTAGTAACATATTTATACAAAATTATTAGATTTGCCACATAAAATAATATTACTATATTTAGCATCAACAATATTTTTGTATTATTATATTCTTACTTACATGTAATTAGAAACAGTAATGGTTAAACATGTGCATCGAAGACTATAGTAATTGATGTCTTGCCCTCGCCTTCAAATCTAGCCCAAAACATCCCCTCACCCAATTCTATCTCGTTCTCACATGCTCCCACTACTACAAAATAGGTCATCATAGACGGTTTGGAACAATCATCACTGACGGTTTTTTGAACCGCCCGTATTTATATGTCAGTGATAATTGGAGGTTATCATAGATGATTTGTGAGTCGTCTGTAATAAAGACAACACAAATGGTTTGTAATTAGAACCATCTGTGAAGAACACTATCACAGACGGCTCGAATAAAAAACCGTCTATGATACTCACACATCACAAACGGTACTAACTACCAACCGTCTATAATTGATGAGTATCACATACGGTTGGTAGCTAGAACCGTCTGTGATATTTTTTCATTACAGATGGTTGGTAGATAGAACCGTCTGTGATGTGCTAGTGCTTATATGGAATTCCAATGTTTACATGACATGATGATATTTATTTTAATGATGACAATGGTAATAGGAATGGGGTGAGTAGCGATGCCACCCCACCAATGATAATACTGATGACAATGACAATGACATTGAGTATCTGCATTTGCATCATGTGCACTCAAGAGTTAGGATGGTGAGAAAGTCTCTAGCTACGAATAAAGCTACTGACTAATCCGAAGCGCTCTTGAGTAAGACCTACTTCGGTAGGTCTCCACAGGAGTGGAGAGACCCTGTGCCGATATGGGTGGACCTAAGATTTTGGGTGAACATCGACAAATGTTCACTCGGCAATACCGGTATATGCAATGTGATAAGCAAATGTGCTGTAGAGTAGTGTTGCATTGCATTGATGATATGCTGATGTTGGAACATGAAAATGCATATGGAATATGTTATGGTTAATGTGGAACCATGAGAATGATGATATGAGCATGACAATGCAAGCGGAGTATATTATGGTTGGTTAAATTGCTTTCATGTTTTGATAGTATTTATCGTTCTATTATATACTTGCTGAGTCTTTGGACTCACCCTTACTTTGTTTTTTAGATGACCGTTGAGAACGTCATGTACGGGCAGATGCAGCACATGAATAATTTCACATACTTGCAACATTTCACATATCCAGCTTTTGTTAGTATGTTTAACTCCACTAGTAAGTTAGAATAGTTGCTTAAAATAGTATGGTGTAATTGGTCGTTGCTTCTTAAACAAAGTAGAGTTTGCTTAAAATGATCAACCGTTGTTTAAAAGTGGTATTATTATGCAATGATGATAGCACTCTAGACTCAGAGGATGAACGGAATGTGTTACATACTTTCTGGCAGTCGTACTCCGGCCTGTATTAACCTTATCTCTAGTATCCTTTTTTTAACTCGTATGCTCGAGATCAGGATGAGTACTACCTACCGTTGAGAGATGTCTATGATCAGATGCATCGCACTTGTTAAATCAGCAACAAGATCAATAGAGAATATGTAGGAGTATTTAGGGACTAATAGTCTAATACTACTAGATATGAATACAAGACCATTTTTTTGGGGCTAAAACTCAATAGCGACCGAACTATAATTGTTAGCGACTTGGCTGCCGAAGGTTCATATTTACCGCTCTCCAAACAATCAAATTCGAATTAACAAAATGTTGAATTGAATAGTACCAGTCTATACTTTATTCCTCTTTTTACTTGCAGTATGTATGTTGGCTCATCTACTAATACCAGGTATTGTGCCCCCTAATGTAATAATAACGGATTGTAACCCCTGTGGTGGTTTTGCAGAGCGGTTTCGCCACTGTGCATGGCTGCCTATTCTGCTCGCGATGACAGAAGGCGGCGTGGATGAACAGCATTACTATAGCTGCTATCAAAAACACAGTAGGCTCGACAAATTCGCCGTTGCAAGTTTGCGTCTTAATTTTATATGGAATTTAGGAACATCATTACTGTACCACTATTACGGCAGTTGTAACTTAGTACTGAAATTGGAATTGGCAATTGTACCGCATTACACATTTCATTACACGAGATTGTTTATGCATATCCAAACTCACTATTTAAATCATACATATATGTCACGCAAGATTGCGTAATCTATTGGGCATTTCGGCTAAGTTCGGTGCGAGATATATAATACTCATAACTGCGTCTTGTGGTGAAATTATCCTAATAAAAATAGAGAAAATGACGTGATCTATGGCCGTAGAGAAGAAATTAATTACTTGCATTGAACCAGGGAATATTACATTTCTTGACCCAGTTCTCTCTTTTATAGTACTACTAGTCATGTGCCCGTGCGTTGCAACGGAAAACAAATACAATGTAAATAGCACATCTCTAATGACTATAGTCTATGGAAAAATAGTAGAAAATAACAAATCACAATACTAACATTTACAGCAAGCAACCTATGCAGCTCATATGCCATCTGAATACATTGGAAGATATTGTTCACACATATATTATTGCAATGAGCTTTGCTACTTGATATGATAATTAAGAAAGTGCAAGCTGCTTCACCCCAGATAAGAAATAGGCCTAGATACAAAATCTTTCGTTGCTGAACTTTCTGTGACTGCACCTAGAGGATTTCTGCAGTTGCAAAATCATCAGCACAATGTACATAGAGAGAACAATAGGCTTTTTTAAAAAATAAAGAATTTTATACCTCAAAACTATATTTGCGAGACAAATTTGCACCACTTCCTATAATTGCTGAATAGCTTAGTTACCACCACATTGACAGCTTGGTCATCAAGCTGTTTCAGGTATGAAAGAAATGCTCCAATCAATTAACAGGCAATGATGAACAAAAAAAGGAATGAATGGGAAATGAGGGATGAAATAGTATTATTTGCTAAGCACTTGAGAGACATGCGTACAGTCAGTTTAATCAATATAATTCCATGATGATAATCTTCGCCATGTGATGTAACATGGAAGGCAATAAAGTCAGCTGGCATTTTGCAAGCAGTTGCATCAAAGCGCAACTGATACAATGCCAAAAATATGTTTTCCAAACAAGCTCCACTAATCAAATGATGTAACCTGTTCAACTTTCTACCTTTAGCAACAACTCTATCATGTCAAATAATACGGAAAAAATATTGTAATGATGGCTGTCTACAGACCAATTAGCACAATGGTTGTCATTGTCAAGCACACAACAATCTAAGTAGGTAAATAATTTCACTTCCTCCCTACTTCCTCCATCCATCAATCCCATATCTCAATCATAAAGCAATAATACATGTGCATGCCTGCGTCTACTGGGGAAAAAGATATAAAAGATGGAAACTTGATGCCAAAATGAGATTCAGGATACAATGAACTTACAGTAGGTTTTTCCGGTTCAAGGCCATAGAGAGTCAAGAATGGTTTCGCAAGGTTTTCTTCAGCAATGTCCACATATATAAACATAACCTGCAACACCGGGGAGAAAACAGTTTTAGCCATTTAGGTGATGTGATAATAGACAGGATGCAAAATAAAGCTATTATGTTAGGAAGTGCACACTTTTATCTTGAATCCTGTGGCAACCTCTTGAAGCATAGATTCAAGATCTTCGAAATCATAAGCCTCGCAAAGGTGAAGACCTAGAAAAAATTGCAAGACAAGAATACAACTATCCATATAACAAGGAACACAAATCCATCGTAATTTTCTATGATTCACTATACGCTTAAAACTTAAAACGCACAAGGCTTAATGCAGTTGAAAGAAAATAAACAGTTGTTTTCCTCTCCCAAAAAAATGCCACCCTTTGACCCTCAATATTTGATTTAGGGAATTATACGATAATATGATGTAAATTGAGAGAATTCCACTTGTTCATATTTAGAATTACAGTGAGAAAAGGCAGAGTGTACCAACCTGCAGCTTAATAGGGCTTGCATAGACTTTAGCGTAATTGAGCTCGATGAATGCGAATTAGCGGAACTTGTTAAGGTCCACAAACCGTATTATAGCCTTTTCTTCAAATGCTCCATCTGCAAAATGCCGAGTTACTGGAAACGAACTAAATTTTCTGATTCTTACACTTACAACATTGTATACCCAATGGACAAGTACATGCCACTGCCACTTAAGGAATTGAAACTTAACCGGTATTATCTTTCAGTATCCAGTGAGGCTTTTCTTTAGTAAGTTTTTTTTTTTTTTTTGCAAAGTAGCCAGGATTGTCTGAAAAAACATGAATATATTTGGAAGTACTTCAGTACTCCCCCAGACTTGAAAAGCACAAATCCTTATTTTGGAACTATGGTAACAAGGCATTGTTATGCGATCTTGAAAACATTACTCACCAATTCATGATTCACAAGATCTAAATGAAAAGGAGAAAAAGAAACATCCAAAATACGTTAAGGATACTTACCAAACTTTTCAAATTTCTCTGGTTCGCTTTTAGCAAGGCCAAGGAATTGCTCTTCAGATACAATACCTGGAAAAAGAATTTTGGCCACATCCCTATCATTAGTTTCTACAAATTGTACTGCGTTTTCGGTGGTTGTCGCCTTCACAAATTCTTCATATTCTGCTCCCTGCCAAGAAATGGATATGGATAAACAAAATTAAAATTAAATTCATCAAATCTATGAACTTTATCCCTTAAGATTTTTTTTAAAAAAAATCTTTAAGCAAAGCAGAACCAACAAGTTATACAATCGCATCCAAGATTTCACGCACTCGTAATTCTTGAAAAGACCAATAGCAAAAGTCCGGTCCATTTTCAGAATTCCTCACCGAATCCTCGATCGAAGCCTAATGATCGGCCTTGATCTTCTTTCTCACCCAAGTAACTATCGCGTCCCTATCAACAAGAGAGATAGAAATCTTTTAGTCAATTCGTCGAGCACATGAAAGGCAGCTCCTAGGATAAAACAAAGAAGTAGCCAGTGTTCTCACTTGGTGTGGAGGCCAGTGTACGCGTGCTTGGTGCCGTTGACGAAGAGGAGCACGGTGGGGAACCCTATGACCCCGACGGCGGAGGCGGCCTTGGGGTACCGCTCCCTGTCAAGCTTGGCGATCGCGACGGCGCTCCCCATCGACGTGAGGACTGAGGGCATAAGGGCGTACCTCGAGGGCTCGGCCGTGGCGGCGGCGCTGCGAGCTCCTTGACGACGCGGTGGAGCTCGGCGGGCGAGGCGGTTGCTGGGCAGCGCACCACCGCCGATCTCCGCACCGTGAGCGTGCTCGGGTGGCCCAGCCGGCCACGCGTGGACTGCAGCTTGGCGACGCGCCGCCGACCGCTCCGCGCTTTAGCTGCGAAGAGAGGAGGCGCACGCAGGAGGAGGGGTGGGGTTGTTGGATCGGGCGTGGCGGAGAGGAGCCTTCCGCGCCGACGCGGCAAGCGCGGCGCGAGAGAGGAGGAGGAGGCCTGGCGATGGCGATGGCGGGTTTGGACGGGCCGGTCGAGGCCGGGGCGGATAGCGCGGCTGCCCTGGGCACGGCCTCGAACACCTTGCGCGCGGCATCGGCGGCGCCGAGACGGAAGTAGGGGGAGACGAGGAGGGGCGAGACGTAGCCGTTGCCGGCGAGGCCCGAGACGAAGGCGAGCGCGTGGGGTCGGCGGACGTCGCCGGCAGCAGGGACGCGCGGCGCGGGGTGGGAGAAGGAGGAGGGCGGCGCGTGAGGAGGGGAGGAGGTGGGAGATGGCAACTGCGGTTGGAAGTGGAGGGGAGTGGAGGGGCAATTAGATGTGAGAGGGAGAGGAGGAATGTTAGATAGATGGTCAAGATTTTAATGTTTAGATCGGACGGTTGAGAAGAGAAGGAGGATGGACGGACTGTCACAAACTCCAATTTTTAAGTAGTAGAGATTGTTAGCGTAGCAAGTAGTAGTGATTCAATTATGTGATCGAGAGAAAAAATCACTGCTCTGCTAGATACCCTGAGACTATTAAGTTGGGAGAGTGTCTAGATATCACTCGGATATTTTCTTTCTAACTATCATCTAATTTTATGACCTTTAGATTAGAGATCAAGGGGCCCCTTGTTTTCGAAGGGATGAGTTTTTTTTAAGGGGGAGAGGGTAGAATTTAAAGGGGAGGAGGGAGAATTCATGACCATTGAATTTCTAATCTAACAGTTCTAAATCTGATGATAGTTAGGAAGAAAACATCCGGATGATGTTTAACAAAACCCTTAAGTTGATTCCTTCGAGAAGGGGCAGCTTAATTACTATGAGGTCGGCTTTGTTTAAATTAGCTAAGAGCTGACAAATAAAAGTTTAAGGTCAAATTTTATAGATTTTTGCTTTCTGTACTTATTTACTAGAGTACTCTTGTAACCTGCAGGATTACATTTTCCCATGGTGGTCTACTAGTCTTAACAGATTAATGCCGTTTTCAAGTGCACTATATCGAGGTCACTCATGACTGTCTAGCAGTCGTACTCCGGCCTGTAGATGAGGTATTTCATGCCGTTTGTATTAACCTTACCTCTATTATCTTTTTTTTGAAAAATCACTAGGACATAATAAATGTATTCATGCATCGATCATTTGCTACCGTGACACCAAAGTTTTTGCAAGTTGCAAAATTGCTTCGCCAGGCACAGTTACTTTTACTATTCCTGCATTGACTTAATATATGCACCCGGTGTCATATGCCAGTCATCTCATATGACGAGTAGCCATTTCTATCAATACGTAGGCTCAAACGGTTTTTAACCCGGGGTGACGTTGTAACACTCTGGTTCAAAATCTACTCAAAGCCCAATCCAGCTCAAAACATAGCGTTTAGACCAAACAAGCATTACAAACTACTACAGCTCACCTTAACCAAACAATGTGGGAGTAATCCCACTAACTCAACTCTACAAGGACCGCACTACAAACGAGCCAGGCACTACATTCACCCCTTATTAAGGAAGGACGTCCTCAACAGCACACTATATATACGGCAAATACTCAGAACCACTTCTTGGTACATGTCCATGGGTCCAGTGCCGACACATATGCATGTGGTGTCTCTACTTTGAGCCACACACGCCATACACAATATGTCTGCACCATTGTTCTGCATGCACCCATGCAGCGAAGGTTGATGCTCTGATACCATCTGTAACAGCCTAACCCAAAATCCTCTCAAAGCCTAGCCCATCATGTGACGAGCCCACATATGCATAGCACCCCACTTACGTTTTTTATCTTCTTTTAGTGTAAAATGGTTAACCCAGAGGTGCTACGTTTAAACCCAACAAACATTATATGCTACTACAATTCATTTTAAACAAACAATATGAGGCCACATGGACCGCAGTACAAACGGACTGGAATCTTACAAACGCAACCAGGACATGTATCCATGCGATATGATCGAGTAGTGCTCTAATAAAAATTAAAATTTAGTCACCAATTTTTCGGCCATCCAGTAACTCTTAGCTACAGAGTATAGAACAGGCAACCTAAGATGACGGCTGATACATATTTTTTTACGGCCATTATATGAAGTTGGTGACTTTAGCAACTCTAGGAATTATATTTCCTTTCGATTAAGAATATGTGTCGACATCTTGCACTATATATAGGAGTATTTTGGGACTAATAGTCTAATACTACTAGATATGAATACAAGACCAAATTTTTCTATGGCTAAAACTCAATAGCGACCGAACTATAATTGTAAGCGACTTGGCTGCCGAAGGTTCATATTTACCGCTCTAAAAACAATCAAATTCGAATCAAGAAAATGTTGAATTGAATAGTACCAGTTGTTGGCGAGACCTCATCACCTCGAATTAAGAAAATGTTGAATTGAATAGTCCAAACAATCAAATTCGGCGAGACCTCATCGCCATCTCCCCGTTGTTGGCCATGCTGCCCAGCGCCACCACCCTCCCTCCCTCTCTCTCTCTCTCTCTCTATGACAGGAAGGTGCTAACGTGTATAACCACAGTGGCGAAACCGCCATGCAAAACCAACACAAGGGGTTATGTACTCTTTCTCTCTATGACGAGGGGTTAAGGGTTTGTTTGGACACACAGTATTTTTGAACATTTTGGGAATACCACTGTTTTTTAAAAATACTATAGTATCAAAAACTTCGGGGTATTTGGATGCTATAAATTTTGTAGTTTTATAAACATAGTATGTCTGATACCATGTTAATTTTGGAGTTTATAAAAATCTAGCCAATATCTTTTTTTTTTAAAAAGAACTCACGCTTCCGGAGTACATCTCCCGTCGCATCATTTTCATGCATGTAGGAGTGCTCGTTTTCATCTCAATCAAGCTCATGCACAAAGCTCGTAGATTCAAAAGACACATCATCATTGATTAATTCTCAAGTCGGTGCAATCAATGTACCAGGCTATCGATTCAATAAAGAGCTATAATGTTTGCTTAATTAGCTAATAACTACTAGAGCTACTACCACTACTAACTAACCGCATGTACTTGTCCTATAGGCATGGTTTCAATGCTCAGGACGTCGTCGGCAACATGACGTTTGCCAAAAGGATTGATGGGCGGGGTGTGCCTCTTGTGCTCGACTGGGCCATCAGGAACAATGGGACGTGTCATTCGGGCGGCGGCGGAGACGCATGTGTGAGTGCGCATAGCAATTGTTTCGATGCCACCAATGGCCAAGGATACTTCTGCAATTGCTCCAAGGGATACACTGGCAATCCCTATATCACCGGTGGATGCAAAAGTAAGTCCGTTTGTTTCTTTCTTTCAGAAAACAACGAACCCCACAGCTTATTTTGTGCTAAATGCCAGGTATTTACCAATTCCAGATAATTAAACTCTTATCTTTACTCTCTTTTTTTTGGCAAATTTAAATTGAAAACAAGACTGAATTAGTCTTCAAAAAATTATAACACGAAACTTGGGTCAAAACAGTTGTTAGCTAGCGTGTGTGCTCATTGTCTTTAGTACTTTTCTTCAAAACACTACGAGGCTACACAAATAGATGTACATCAGCCGAAATGGAAGAAGGAAAAGAAAGTAGTGAAACTGATATGTAGTCTTACATGTCTGTCAGTCTGTGTTCCTTTTTTCTTTCTTTGTTTCTTTGTTTTTGTTTGTTTTTGTTTTTGTTTTTGTTTTTGTTTTGTTTTTGTTTTTTTTTTTGCAAAAGGGATCGAGACATCTGATGTCGCTACGAGCACGTCCAACGGGCGATGTACTGCTGGCTGCAAGGATGCATCTGTCATTGTGCTAAATTCCACATCGAAGCTTTATTGAAAAAGAGCATTCGAACAAGAAAAACATGGAGGGCACAGATAATAATAGTTGACAGTTTTTCTTTTCCATATCTCCTAAAATCAAGTTTGCATGTGAAACTTAATTAGTGTTTATGCTATCCCCTTAATTAATTAGTCATTAATCATCGATTGACTTTACTTTAGTGGGTTGGCAAGCTTGATGAGACCATTCAAGCAACAGTTTGCACAAAAAGAAAGGGTTTCGAGATCAAACTATTCATTAGTTTCTTAACGATTTGAAGAAGGTAGCCTCCAGTTAACTGCTACATGCAATTAGATATCCTGACTCAACAAAGGCATGCAATACAAAATAAATTGAAACACAGTAATTTCAGATATCAATATCTCTTTTATTTAACATTATCAATATCTCTTTTATTTAACATCCACTATATTTTTTTCTCCATTTTACATATATTAATGAGTGTGAGCTCCGAAAAAGTGATCCATCCATTTATGAAGAACAATATCCTTGCCATGGTGGGACATGCCATGATGTAGAAGGTGACTACAAGTGTAAATGCAATTTTGGACGAATAAAAATAATAAAAGTGACAAGGATTGTCAACCCGTACTACCCAAATCAGCTATAGTGGTGATCGGTAAGGCCCTCTTCATATAATAATTTGCCCTTTTTTGGTTTGTGAAATATTGATTGACACAAAACAATAACAACACAATATATGTTTTCAGCAACAATCTGTGCCATCTCAATTTTGGCGGTCCTACTAATCTTCTTTCACATGAAGCGTGAGAAAAGGAAGCTTAGAGATTTTTTTGAAAAAAATGGTGGTCAACTAATTAAAAACATGGGCATTAAGATTTTCACAAAGGTTGAGATGGACCAGATCACAAAGAATTATAGCACAATCCTTGGAAAGGGTGGCTTCGGTGAGGTCTACATGGAACTACTGACAACAATCAACAAGTAGCGGTCAAGCGCCCATTACGCTTGATGAGGCACGCCAAAAGGATTTTGCAAATGAGATTACCATTCAATCTCAAATCAGTCACAAGAATGTGGTTAGACTCTTGGGTTGTTGCTTGGAGACAAATATTCCAATGTTGGTATATGAGTTCATCCCTAAAGGGAGCCTCTACGATGTGCTTCACGGTAGTGTTACTAATGCTGGTAATGTTATAAAACATCCTCTCTCACTACAAGCACGTCTAGGGATCGCTATTGAATCCGCGGAAGAGTTAGCTTACATGCATTCATCTGCTAGTCAAAAGATCCTTCATGGAGATGTTAAGTCGAGCAACATTCTCCTAGATGACAAGTTCATGCCAAGGGTGTCAGACTTCGGCATATCCAGACTCCTATCTATAGACAAACACCACACTAGGTTCGTGATAGGGGATACAAACTACATAGATCCTGCGTATATGAAGACAGGCCTTCTTACGGAGAAGAGTGATGTATATAGCTTTGGAGTTGTGCTCCTGGAACTCATCACCGGGAAGAAGGCAAGGTATGACGATAATAAGAGCCTCCCGTTAAACTTTGTTAAGTCTTACATGACAGAGAGTAGGGCCAGGGATATGTTTGATGAGGATATCATGTCTACTGAAGTCATAGATTGTCTTGAGATGATTGGTACGATCGCAGTTCAATGCCTCAAAGAAGAAGTGGATGAGAGGCCCACCATGAAGCAAGTTTTGGAGCATCTTCATTTGGTTAGAAAGGAATGGATGCAAAGGCAAGGGCAAATGATTTGCGATCAAGTTGATGAGACAGCCATTGACTTTCCTCCTCCGACGCCTCAGTTGTCTCCAATGTGAAGCTATGGTTTTTAGTGATATGCCCTAGAGATAATTATGAAGATGATTGTATCACTTATTAGTTAATTTCACCGCACCATGTTTTAGTTAACATCATGTGTTTCTTGTTTTTATCTGTAATATGTAGTGTGTCAATTTATCTGTAGCGTGCGTGCGTTCTCTGTTTTAGAAGTGGGTCTGGACTTTGTGGGCGCAAAGGCCGGATCGTGGAGTGAATTAGAATAAAATGCATGTGTAACAAACCAGTGTTCTGCTGAGGAATAAGAGGAGAAAAATACTAAAAAGCCGTCAGTTTGTTGGATGCGGCACAATCATTTTGCCCCTTTCTGAAGCTCTGCTTTCTATTATGTGTTTAGTCCACCGAAACAACTGTTAGCCGACCGGCAAAATTCAGGCGTGAGTTTTGTTTCCTCTGCTGGCTGGCTAAAGGTTCAGAGAGGCTGAAGAGAGGTTCGGCTGAAGTGTATTGCTGATATCACTTTTAATTTATGATCTTTTGAATAACTAGCAAGGTGGCCCACACACTTACGCGGGCATCATCCTTCAAATATGTTTAAATGACTTGGTAATACATATGTAATTTTGGATTTTGAAAAATAGATTGTTGCAAAACTTCATTGTGATATTTTAATATTATATATTATAAGAGAGAAAATACTCACTTTGTTCTCCAATACTTATCATATGTGACCAAAACTTTCTCCTTCAGATACTTTTTGATGGAAATACGTGCATAGCAAACAATAAATATAGCATTACATAATATTTTTTGCTATATACTCTTCAATGCGATTTGGTTAAAAAAATCATCAAAGTCATTTATTCTTGCTATATACTCTTTTCTATATATAAAAAGAATGTATACACAAATTATGTTATAAAAAGTGGACTTTGATAAAAAAAAGATTCATGTAACTCACTTTGGAGTATCTTATAATCATTATTAAAGTATACTAAAAAAGATAAAGAGATATAACAACATCATTTAAGTGATATATAATAAGTGAGAGTGCGTACTCCTAGTAGTATAGAATCATTTTTCTATATACATATACAAATATACATACATATAAATACATACATACATACACACACATATATATATACATATATGTGTGTATATATATATATATATATATATATATATATATATATATATATATATATATATATGTGTGTGTGTGTGTGTGTGTGTGTGTGTGTACATATGTATGTATGCATATATACATATGTATATATATGTGTGTATATACATACATATATATATACACACACACTAGGTGTTTCATCACTAGTAGAAGCCTTTCATCACAACATCTCCAAAGTCTTGCTGGAAATGAGAACCCACTGCCTCAGGCTCAATTTTCCACAAATATGGGATCTGTAGGCCTCTTTCCAGTAAAGGCTTGATCCTGTAGTTGAACACATGGCTTTTCCGTGAAGCCCAAAACTTGGTTGGAAAAGGACGGAAAGTTACGTTTGTACTTCCACATACAAGAGACACGTAGGTCCTAGCAACACGCGTCCATAGATAAGCCTACGGCCTCTTCGCCGAGGTCGAGTAACTAAAGCCCAGGAAAAAGTCGTTGGGCCCAATGCATCAACTATTTTGTTTTTTTGAGAGGACATCAAATATTTTTAGCAGCCAACAAATAACATCCAAGAAACTGCCAATGAACTCCAAAGTTAAGATATAAAGCATTAAATGCATTGAAAAAAGATTTGGTTTGATTATGTCCATCGTACTTGGGACAACCAAGCAAAGAAAACATTCAATGCAGCAGGTACATATGTGTGGGGTGTTCTGGCTCTATAAGCATGGCCCAAGGACGAGGGTTTTGTTGTGATGATCTACTTTCTAAATTTGACCATATATATATATATATATATATATATATATATATATATATATATATATATATATATATATAAAATACCTTTGGATTATTCATGTGAAAATTCTCTCTCCATTTATTTTTATAAGACTTATTTGGGTCAAGTACGAGGATTAAGGGAGCCATGAAACCAAGGTCGTGATCGCTTTGGCTTGACTTACGGCTTCGGCTTATTTTTACTATTTATAAATTCGTTTTTCTCGAACTTTTGGCTTTTTTGAGCTTTTTGCCCGCTCTTTTTTCCGTATTCGTTATGTTGTGCGTGATGGGCTAACATATTTTTTAATTTTTTTTAAATTTAATTATGTTAAATAAGCCTCTGTCAGCTACAGTATTTTTTCAGCCAGCTATAGTGCTTTTCAGCCATAAGCCACTAAAAATAAGCCCAAATGATCACCACCCAAGATAATAGTTGGGGGAAAGTTACCTTGCTATCCATTGTATGAATGTCATAGGAATAAGAGACGTTGAAACCGTCTGTCGGCGTCAACACGGCAGACAGTCGGGTGAAAGCGTCGTAATAAACCAGGTAACAGAAAGAAACCATCCCAAGCCACCAATCGACGGCGAGGACGGCTCACCGGCAAGCTTTTTCCGAAAACGAATCGAGCCGGTGTAGCCGCTAGCACCGTAAGCGCCGAGGCAAACGATTTAACGATCGCAGCGGAGACCGCACCCATTATCCGGCATTGAACAGCTTCAACTTCTCACTTCCAATTTCTAGTTGCTTATTTTCGTTTTTTTTCTTCTGATTTTTATTTTTTTTTCATATTCTGTTATAGTCTAATCTGTTTTTTTTCTTTTTTAATTTTTTAAAATTTAATTATGCCAAAAAACTATCAGCAGGTACAGTGTAAAATAAATCAGCTACAATGTCAAACAATAAAAAATAAACTATAAACCACAAAAAAAACTCAAATGAGCAGGGCAAGGCGACGTGGCACAGAGAAGCCAAAGTTACCCATTGGGCCTGTTCAATATGATGTGGCTTATCACTTTTGGCTGAAATTTTTGAATTTTAGCTATTTGTGTAGAGATTATGGAGAGAGATACTCGCTTGTAATTTTGATTGATATAGATGTTGGGCTTTTAACATGTGATATAATTAACTTGTAGATCTTGTATTGAGAAAATTCTCTGTTTAAAAGTTAGGTATTATAACAAAAATTAAAAACTACTTTTAAAAACCGTTAAAGAACAGACTCTAATATACGGATGATTTGTGCCTCGATAGCGCACTCGCCGTTGGGTAGCGTTTCCATTTGTAGCAATGCGTAACTAGTTGCTTCTCGCGTCTCGGTGGTGTAACTTGTAAGCATGACGAGATGAACGGACAATAGATTTTGAGGTGTTTTTTTACTATGGTTGGTGGTTTTTTCTGTGTTTTTTGATATGGTAACAGATGGTGAAGACACCGATACCAATGATACATATATTTTTGAGTTTGAAAAACCGCTTAAAGAACACGTTTAAAAAGCCGCATCGTTCGAAAAACCGCTTAAAGAACACGTTTAAAAAGCCGCATCGTCCTGATGTTTGTTTTTTTTTACTTTCGAAGAAAAAAGAAACAGATGACAAAAATAAAAGAAGAGGACTATACTCTTGGTGGAGAGTGATGCCATGTCAGGCGGCCGATGGTGTCACGGCGGCGCCTAGCCATAGCAATGGGCGGGAGACCAGCGGTGGCTGTGCTCAAACGTAGTACGAAGAGGGAAAGGCAGCCCAACTCGAAACATGATCCGCCCGATGGGTCATGTAAGCTGTGCTAAAAAAAATTCTTCCAGTTCTCTCAAACATACGTACATATACATACATACATATATATATATACACATAAACATATACACACGCTAGGTGTTTCATCACCTAGTAGAAGCCTGTCGTCGACAACATCTACAAGTCTTGCTGAATGTAATACCCCAAAAGCGATTCGAGAGTTGAACGATTAATTGTATAATACCCCGGAAAAGATTTTGCGATTAATCGGTTAATCGGGGAGAAGGACCTTTAAAAGAAAAAAATGAAATAGTATTTTCCTGAGGGGTTTTCTGAATAAAATAGGACAACCTGGGCCTGAGCCTTGGCCCAGATGGGAAGTTAAGCCCAAGGGGAGGGAGGGCCTCCTCCTAACCCTAGCCGCCTCCCCCCTTGGCAGCCACCCCCTTCCCTCTTTTCCTCCATTGCGCCTCCCCATCCTCTCTTGCGCCTCCCCTCCTCTAGCAGCACCCTCCCTCCCCTCCCTCCATTGTTGGTGAAGAAGCTCTCTTGTGCCGCCAATCAAGCGGAGGAGGAGATCGTCACAAGACATTCGGATCCGGAGGAGGAGAAGATCAAGAGAAGAAAAGGAGGAGAAGGGGAAAAGGAGGAATTCGGGAGGAGATCTTCGTGTTCTTCATCCATTCGTCAAGGGGTAATCCTTGTTTCCCATTAGAATAATATTCTTTGATCTTGATAGCAATTTTCGTCAGTCTGGACTGCTAGGATAGAATGTGGTAGACGGCGGTTTTGGGTTAGATCCGTGGGGATTAAGGTCTGGACCCCTCCTAGAGAATTGTAGAGGACGAAATTATCTTTCCATGAAGTCCTAGAACGCGTGATTCTGAGTTGCGTAGTAAAAATTATGATTTTTCTAAGTTGACTGTTTTGCATCTCGGAGGGTTTCCCGACGGGTTTCGGTAGATCGATTTTAGAAATTTGTAAACGGGCGAATCAGAGGATCTTCATATTAGGAAAGTTGTAGATAATTTTCTTATCTTTCCAGAAAGGTCAAGAAGTCCAAATTCCGATTTTTGTGGTGGAAGTTACGGCGTTTTTAGTGCGCTGTCCCGAGATAAATACAGATTGAGGAAAACTGGTTGGATCGGGTAGAAGATGGCCGAATCTGGAAGACTCCCCAAATAGGTTTAGTTGGATAATTTAATTATCTTTCCATAGAATCTGAGAACGCCTCATTGAACCTTTTTATCAAAAGTTATGAATTTTACAAGGTGACTGTCTGTAGAAGTCAGGGGTTGACCGAGGGAAGATTTGAGTTTGGGTCAAGTTAAATATGTTGGGTTAGTTTAAGGGTGTTGTTATTTTTATCTAAAGACCCACTACTGTTGTCTTAGCAAATATTATAATTATTATTCAGGAGGAGGACGGATTCGCGGGTTGCACCTTCTACTCATCCTCTGCTTTCTCATGGTTAAGGCAAGTATAATGATGGTTTATGATTGATGGTGTGGATTATTGATGTTTGATGAATTGTTGATGTTTGATGAATGGATGATATTTGATCTAAATTGTGAGTATATGTGTTCATGATATGATAATGATATGTTGATATCGTTTATGGTCGATTGCATTTGAAAGTGATTATGAGAATTTATGATGCATGGATATGGTGAATGCAATTTTTATTTTATTGAGACATTCACATATATGCATCATGCTGATATATTGAAGTCTTGGTCACGAGATGACCAAGCGCCGAGGTCCCCGTCATGTTGATGTCATGACGGGCTAAAGGTCCCCATACTTGTGGAGTATGGGCATTGGTCCCCGCACCGGATGGTACAGGCATGGGTGTGCATTGACGGATGCACACCAGACACGGTAAAATGCGAAGAGAAGAGATAAAGAGATTTTTGATCATATTGCATAGCATGTTTCATTATATGATTGATGGATAAATTTGTGAGATGATGTTCATGATTGTTCTTGTTACTGCTTATTATATTTGCTGAGTCTTTGTACTCACTCTTGCTGTCGTTGTTGTTTGTTGATTGTTTTAGGTACTTTCATGAGGACAGCATGCATGGGAATAAAGGAGGATTAGCGTTGTTGCACTTGCACGAATTATCCACCATAGAAGAAATAGAGAACTTTCGACATTAATTATTCTTTTGCTAGAGTGGTAATTGTTTTATGACTGCTAGGTCTAAAATGTAATAAAGGTTAGAACTTTTTATATTGCTTCCGCGCTTTGGTTAAGCTTGATAGTAGTTTTATTTATTACTAATTACAATGCTTATGATTATTTATACCTCTTGATTATAATTGTTAGAACTCAGTTTTAGTCAATAAACAAAGGAGACTCTGCCGAAATTTTGTAGTAAGCAACTAGTTAGATTTGTTTTATGGTTAGTTTAGTAGCATTTCAGGTCAATATTTGGCTGGGGTGTTACACTGAAAATGAGAACCCACTGCCTCAGGCTCAATTCTCCACAAACATGGGATCTGTAGGCCTCTTTCCAGTGGAGGCTTCGAGCAGCATGATCCTGTAGTTGAACACATCGCACTTCCATGAAACCCAAAAACTTGGTTGAAAAAGGACGGAAAGTTCGGTTTGTACTTCCACATACAGAAGACACGTAGTCCTAGCAACATGTGACCATGTTGCCCACAGGTACGTGTGTGTGGGGTGTTCTGGCTCTATATAAGTAAGGCCCAAGGATGAAGGTTTTGTTGTGATAATCTACTTCAATTAATGGATACATCTGGTGCCTTTCAATCTATCTTGCATTCATAATTTTCTCCTCGATTCATAAATACACTACTTGATCCTTAAGACGATCCGCGGCCTCGTGACGACGCACCAGGGGAACAGAGACAACATGACCCCAAGGAAGCCTGGTCCACGAGGGTATGTCCCTCACACTTGGCTCGGACCTCCTTGGCCAGCCGAGACTTGGAGGCCTCAAGCTTGCAGGGCGGAGTGCTCCTCTGTGAGTGCCTCTCGGTAAGCACATCCATGCAACACCGAAGCCGCAGCGCCCGACTCGCCGCCTCGGCACCCGCGGAGCTTCGAGAGGACGAGCTACCCTCGCCCACCTAGGACACTGCAAAAAGCAGACAGTTGGTAGCTAAAAAAGGAAAAAGAACGAACGCCCCGGCATCGGCCGGAGAAGGCTGAGGAGACGGGCGTGCCTCTCAACATCCGATCGAGCCAGCAACCGGCCCCAGACCTGAAATGCCCCAAAAATTCAAACCAAATTTCTTTATAAATTTTTCTGAATTTTTGAGTGATTTTTAGAAACTTTCCCTTTTTAGAAAGTCTCCCCAAAAACCGCTTTCCTCTTTCGGCCTTCCCGCCTCCCCTACCCGTTGGCGCCTTCTTCCTTTTCCCGCTTTCCCCTCCTGTGGGCGCCCCTCTCCTTCTCCCCGCTTTCCCCTCGCGCACGCGCTCACACTGCGCGCTGCGCCGCGCCCTGCCCACTGTTTTGTGCCGCCCGCGGTTTCGCCGCCCTCCCTCGTTGCGTTGCCGTCACCCGGGCGCCAGCGACCGCGACTGCGTCACCCCCGTCAGCTCGCGGCCCCACCCGCCGACTTCGCCGTTTCCCCTCCCGCGAGCGCCCGCCCATGCCGCCTGCTCACCTGCTCCCTCGCCATCACTCGCTCGCAGAGACTGCCACTCCCCTACGTCGCTCGGACGGGACAGCTCTCCCACCCCCGTTCCTTCCCCAGGCCGCCTACGGCGTCTTCGCCTTGTCCACGCCGCGCCATCACTGCCCCGAGCGACGCCCGACCTGCTCCCGCGACGCCAGCCTTCCCCGCTCCCTTTAAGGCCAGGCTGAGCCCCGCATTGTGCTCCCCTTTCTCCCGCGAAGCTCCCCAAGCATTGAATCGACGCCTCGTCACCCTAGCACCGCCACCGTCCTCCCGTGAGCCGGCGACCCCCGGGAGCCGATCTCCCTCCTCCCTCCCCCATACTCCAATTCTTTCTTCCCAGAGCACCTCCTCGGTTTGCTGATCGCGTTGGTAGCCTTTCTTGGTCAAGTGCGTGCCCGTGGAGCGCCGCTGCCGACCGAAAAGCTTCTCCGTGGCCAGCTCACCTGAACGGCTCCGAGCTAAAGCCGACTGGACCAACGTGAGCTTCAGAACCCCCTGACCGTGAAATTACCGCCGATTTGACTTGATCGCTGCCGGTATCCCCCTTCGTCGCCGGGAAGCCGATCCTTTCCCCCTCTGCCCCTACCCCTCTCCGTTGACCTTCTGACCTACAAAAACCCCAAAATGGGTTCCCCACGTCAAGCTCTACCCAGTGGTATTCTCCCTAGCCACCGGAGACCTCGCCGTCGTCGGAGAGCGGAGAGGCCCACGTCTCTGCCGCTCTGCTGTGCGCACCCGGCGAGAGGAGGAAGACGACCGACGTGGCCCTATCCCCGCCGTCCATCCCCTCCGTACCTTTTAACCTCAGCCGCCGGATGGCTTCGTTTTCCCGCCGTCTGATCCCACTTACTCCCGTTGATCTGAGCCATCCGCATCCGCCGAATCGCCGCCGTCCACCTGAGCCACCCGTCCGCCATCCACCCCGGATGAGCGCGCGCGCGTGGGCCGCCTCGCCGGCCGTTCACGTGTGGGCCGCGCGGGCCGCACTATGGCTTTGGGCCGGCCCAGCACTATTCATTCGATTTTTCAGAGATTTATTAATTTTTAAAAATCCAAAAAATCCAAATAAATCCTAAAAAATCACAGAAAATCCCAAAATTCTCAAATTTCACCATCTTGCTCATTTTGATCTCCTGAACCCATTTTTGGCCTCCAATCCACCAAAATCATCTCCAGAAAAATCTAAAAATTCTAAAACCCCCTCTTTTAAATTTATTGCTTTTTCTCCTTTTCATAGAATTATTTTTTCCTCGCTTGATTAGGCTTAAGCCGGACTTATGTTATTTTCGTGTGTTTGCGCTAGTGTCGGAGATTCCGGAAGCTTCAGAGCAGGGCCAGGATCAGGAAGTTGCTGCTTACGAGATTGCCGAGATCATCCAGATCCAAGGCAAGTCGCAAAATCTTTGATCATGTTGAATCTCATGTCCATTAAATTATGTCTTATGCTATTTGCATTATGCTAGTTGTGAAATGCTAGTTTGTGTAAACTAAAATATTTAGAATGACATGATAATTAGATAATACTTGCCACCGATAAATGACATGTTAAACTTGCAGCCATTTCTTTGATAGCCCTAGAAATAATTAAATTATTGTATGAATAACTGTAGGATATATATATCATGCAAAATATTTACACTACTAAGGTTGTGGCCGTGGGCCGGTAGATTTGAAAACCTGGAGCTAGGGTAGGGTGGTATGGGACACCGTACCGTAGAACTGTGGTGCCGTAGTGCACAGTTGGGGTGAAAGTGTTGTAGGACACCGCGAGACGGTCTTCGTCCACCGCTTTACCCTAAGATGGAGGTTGCGGACCTCGTGGAAAAATATAAGGACTAGACCCTTAGACCAAGCAAATGACATAGTGATCGCTCAACCACTGGTGTTGACTTATCAACCCTGGTTTAGTAGCTGCTCAAGTTCGAGTGGAACCCTACATAGGGAGTTGGTATATGGGACGAAAACCCATACGCAGCAACGATTAGTCCCCACAACTCGGGCCTGGCGTTCCGTATTGGCCTGCGGATACCCGAGGGTGTGCGGGTTCTTAACCTATCGGGTAGAGTGTAAGCAAAGGATTGAGCAGTGAAACGACCCGGTTCCTTAACTCAGTCATGAGGGTTAAGAATGCTTGTGGGTAAAGTTAGCAACTCTGCAGAGTCAATTAAATGGTATTCGAATACGCCGTGCTCCCGGGTAATGGGGCTGTGTCAATTGGGTGATTCCAGCTGTGAAGCTTAAGTAGTTGTCACAAAGTGTTTTAATCTGATTAGTTGGTTAATGAAACTTTAAAAGAAAAACCCTCCAGTGATCTTAAGGAGTAGTTTTGGTTCTGGTTTTCGGAAATGTTTGCAAATAAAATTGTATCCACTCAAGTTAATAAACCAAGTATACTTCCTTCCTTTGGTGATCCATGCAACTAGTAAGTTAGGGCTTCTTTTGTGGCTTGCTGAGCTAGTTAGCTCACGGCTTGTTGAACACTTCAGACGACCAAGATGCTGATGAAAGTCAAGCCGTCGAAGATGCTCCGGAAGAGCTGTTCTTCAACAAGGATCCGTGGTTTTAGGTCTTAGATGCGCTCGAGTTTTCCTGGTGGTTCTTTTGTAATGTAACATAATTTGGGCTTGCACGTCCGCTGCTGTAAAACTTAGTTCATAAACCATATTTGTAATATAAACTGGTCATTTTGTTGTAAGCATGTACTATAATAGTATACTCTGTGCAACACTCTGTAACTAGTTAGATTTGAGTAGTTACGGAATGCCGTGTTCCAGGACGCCCCTGGCGACGGGGCGTCACAAGACCCCGACCCGCTCGAACGCCCCGAAGCAGTGCCAGGAGCCATCGCTCGCAGGGGCACCGCTGCAATGGGATCCAAGACTTCGCCCGCCTCACCCACTCGAGGGCGCTTCTTCTTCTTATATCCATCTATTTGTTTTACATTTTGGCATGATCTGATTAGCTGCTGGGTGTACACGGGCAAGATCTGAACTGGGATTGCAGCTGAAATTAAGTAGTTACATACAGTCTAACATCAAGTATTCATAAATATTAATTTAATAATACTAATACGTTCCACAAGATAATATTATTATACATAGTATACGCTAATGTCCAGAGTGATGATACAGTATAGAAACTCACAATTAGCAGCGCGTCGGCGGTTCTCAGGCACAGCGCGACGATGCCGTGCGGGGCGCAGCGCACTGACGGCGCAGGCTAGGCGTCGCACGGCCACGCGGGCCCCGGCTGCTACACGCTCGATTCGATGCCAACGGCAGGTGCACTGCTGCAGCCCGAGGCAACGTCATCGAACAATGTACATGTTGTAAGACAGCAGTGCACTATATTAGCCGGTGAAAAAAAGAAACAACGACAGTAGTACAAGATTGCATTTGCACTGAGGAGAGCAAGTACATATGTAAGTACGTACGTACCTAGGCAGGTGCATGTGCTTCATGGATGCGGCACGGCACTTGTGTTAGCTACCTTGCTCTTAAAACAGATAACCCTCTCTTTCAACGTAAATGCTGCTCTGAAATTCTGCATATTATTATTTTTACCCAAGTTCATAACCGACAAGATAGAGAATTCATCTTTCATCTGTTATGGTTCATATGGAAGGCTAGGAATGCCTTTTTCTTTTTGTCTAACAAAAAGGATAGATCCATTACTATTGTCACTCAGGAGGCTAGAGCTTCTCACATTTCTATAACTCAGTTTAACAAGCTTGATGAAATTCAATAGTTTATTTAGCAAAGATCAACCCAAGTCTCCAGCCTATTGATCTCATGATGAATACAAGCGCTATTCATAACAAATCAGATTTCTTTTCACTGACCGCTGTGCGTGCTGGCTCTGTTATGCCAAGAAGCTCAGCAGTGGCGAAGTTGGCGTGGGCAGGAGGAGGCTCGCGTTTCTGGGCCCTCTCCGAGGAGGAGAGTTCAGATGCTGAGGAGGAGTTCAACGGCATAACTTCGCCGGGTTCGGGAGGAGCCGGTAAGTTTCTTAGCGATGCACTTCTTGCAGGTTTCTCGGTGGATGAAGTCAAGCGGGCGGAGGTGCTGGCATCGGAGATTACTTCTCCTGCCTTTGGCTCGTCGGGGCACGGTCCAGGACAGATCAGGCAACCAAGAACGTTGGCACGGCGAATTGTTGATGCTGTTGCTGAACGTCGTCTGAAGAAGAAGCAGGCGTGGAAAGGCCCTTTACCACCAAAGAGATCTTCACCTCCATTATCTCTAGGGGATGTATGGGTGAGAGGTACTCGTTCAAAAGGAGGATCGGGCAGGCCAATTCAACTGGCGGATCTGGAGGTTCTCCAGCAGCGTGAAGTGGCGGCCGTAGAGGCGCCGGCGCTGGGGAAGACTTCGAGCTCGTCGACAATCTCAAATTTGAAATTCAAAATCCAGAATCAGGTGGTCCCACAACAAACTGGGTTTAAAGTCTCGGTAAAAGTTGGGACCCACGGTAATTTCAATTGTGCGGCGGGATTAGGAAGGCTCTTTAAGAGAGCTGGGAGACCGGCCGGTTTTGTGTCTCGATTTCTTTTAAAATCGAAATCGCCTCGACTCTGGTGGGAGAAGCAGGGGTGTTCTTTAGGTGCGACGCTTGGGGTCGCGCGCGAGCGGCACACTGGTTCTTCCACCTCATCCCCAATGGCAGGAAGGCAGTGGGGAGAAGGAAGAGCGCAAGCCTTTGGTGAGCGACGTGAGAGGGAGATGCGTCAGGAAGGAAGGTCAAGAGGGGATCAGCAGCGACCTTGGGGCGTCGAGGGTTTTGGAGGTCATCATGGAGGGAGAAGAAGGGAGGATAACTACGACTTTCAGCAGGGAGTTGGAAGTTTTGGCAATGGAGGCTATGGTGGGGGTAGAAATTTTGCTGGCCGCGGGCGAGGTATGGCGCCAGGGAGAGGGGCAGGTGCTGGCAGAGGGTTTGGTGGTCGGGGTTGGCAGCGGACTGGAACTGGGTTCAACCAGTTTGGGAAGCAGCAGGCTGTTGGGGCACAGCAAAGCCAGCAGGTGAAGAAGGCAGGAGCTGGGAAGGGAGTTGGCAGTGTAATGGGGGGAGTCGATTTCAGTAGGGGGAAGGCTGAGGAAGGTTTGCTGTCGCAACGTAACAGTGTAGTGGAAGGAGATGTTGTGATGACTAAAGGCGCGAATGGAGAGGAAGATGAAGGAGGGGAGAAGGCAGTAGAGATCAAATGCGCACGTTGCTCTAGGAAGGGTCATTCAGCAGCGAATTGCATGACAGAAATCTATTGCGTGATCTGTGACAGCCACGATCATGTGAATTTCAAGTGCCCGATGTTGAAGATGCCTCGGCCAGTGGCGCATGCTGTGGGTTACGCAGTGCACGGGTTAGGGTTCTATCACATCCCGCACCCCCCTTTGCCTAGAGCGAAGAAGGAGTCGAAGATGGCGCTGATCACAGTGGAAGGAGGAACTTTATCAAAGGAAGAAGTGCAGGAGCAGCTGGGGAGAATCTTCCCAGGAAAATGGGTGTGGGAACTCATTGAGCATGAAGAAAACGCATTCATCTCGAAGTTCCGTCCAAGATTGAATTGCAGAGGGCAGTGGCATTTGGAGGGGCTGATGTGAAAGGGGCTGGCATTCCGGCGGGAGTAAGAATCAGGTTTCAGATGTGGCATGAAAAGGAGACGGGGTTCCTATTGCCAAAAGTTTGGGTTAAGGTGTTTGGGATCAGGAAGTCGTTGAGAGAATTTCTGAATCTGTGGGCTGTTGGTTCAATGCTAGGCTCAACTCAAACTGTGGACATGAAAACAACAAGGAAAAACGATTTTGGACGAATTTTTGTCGTAGTTCTTAATCCCATGCTTATTCCTACTCATCTAGATGTGGTCATTGGCGATCACTATTTTGAGTTGGAATTTGAGGTTCAAAAGGTTGGAGTGGATGAACGCGGAGAGGAGGCGTTTTTGAGTGGAGCGGAGGAGGTGAGGGAGAGGACGGTGAGGGGGAAGGTGGTCAGGATTTTCAGGAGGAGGTCAAGCATGAGAGGGATCCAAAGAGACACAAGAGTGACAGCAAGCGAGAGAAAAAGGAGGGCTGTGCACCTCTAAATACTTATGGCTATAACAATCTTAAGGAGAAAGTGCAAAGCATGACTGAGGAGGAATTCCAAATATTCCTAAGAAAGAAGGTTGAGGAAATAATGGATATATCAACCGGTCAAGTGCTGAATGAAGTAACTGACAAAGTGATGAAGGAGGGGGAGGAAGTCATGCAGTCTGTTGAGGAGGTCAGAGAAGTTGGGAGCTTTGTGGAAGGGGAAAGAGCTGCAGCTGCTGCAAGGAATGCTGAAATTAGGAAGATGGTTGCAGTTCGGATGGAGGTTGACAAGGAAGTGGGCGGGAAGATGGAAGCGGCTTTGATCCCAGAGGTAATCACATCGCCTACTCGCTCTAGCCCAAGGTTGGTGCGGTCAAAAGATGATCACATCTTGGCAAGAGCGGAAGAAAGGGTGGCAAGGAAGAATCTGGAGAGCTTGGGAGGTATGCCCCTGTCAAATCCAATTTCTGCATTGCATGATTTTAATGTTTTAAATAATTGGCAACAAATAGGAATTAGTTGTACTTCCACTGTTGATTTGTTTGGGGAAGCTGGTAACCTGCGAGGAGGAATAGAAATTAAAGAGGGGAAGGGTATAGAAGGGGTGGAAGATAGTCAGTCTTGGCAGGAGAGTGACAGTGAAGGGGAAACAATTGATTTTTTAGAATCAGATGCTTTAAAAAATATGTGCGGGGAATTGTTGGAGGAAATCTTTGATGAAGACAGCTTTCACCTAAGTAGTGAGAGAAAGGCTGCAATTAGAAAGTACAAGTTACATGCTAAGCCATGTTTAAAAAAGACTTGTCGAGTAAATAGGCTCAAATCAACAGCAAGTAGTATCAAATGAAAGGAATATTTTGGAATAGCAGAGGTCTTAGTGACTTGGCTAAATCGCGGTATCTAGCGGTCACATCCAAGGAGCAAAGCTTAGACTTTATCGCTCTTTTGGAAACATGCAAAAAAGATTTTACCCTATCAATGTTAAATAATTTTAGCGGAGGGAAAAAATTTTTATGGCATTGGACAACACCGCATGGTAGATCGGGGGGAATTCTTTTGGGTATCAATCTTGATGAGATGGATATTGGCAGTATTGAAGAAGGAGATTTCTATGTGAAGTTTAGACTAAGAAATAAAAAGGATGGCTTCCAGTGGATCTTGGTAGCTGTTTACGGGGCAGCTCAACCAGAGTTCAAAGAAAATTTCCTAACAGAATTAGTGCATACTTGCAGCAAAGAGAAGCTTCCTCTTTGTGTTGGAGGTGATTTCAATATCATTAGAAATGCTAGCGAAAAAAATAACGATAGATTTGACGAGAGATGGCCTTTCTTGTTTAATGCAATTATTGATAGCCTTGATCTTAGAGAAATAGAAATGTCGGGTCGAAAGTTTACTTGGGCGAATTCTATGCAAAATCCAACATATGAAAAATTGGATAGAGTACTTGTGAGCACTGAGTGGGAACAGAAGTTTCCCTTGGCCACAGTGGATGCATTGAGTAGAGATATCTCAGATCACACCCCACTCCTGCTAAGCACAGGGGAAGAATCTAAAAGAAAAGGCCAACCTCACTTTAAATTGGAACTTGGTTGGCTCCTCAGGGAGGGTTTTTTTGAGCTAGTATCAGAAGTTTGGAGAAAGGAGAATAGAGGCATTACTCCTTTAAAAAGGTGGCAAAATAAAATCAGAAGGCTAAGGCAATTTCTGAGGGGGTGGGCAAAAAATATGAAGGGAGCATACAAAAAAGAGAAACAAGAGCTAATGAGAAGAGCTGAGGAACTGGATAAAAAAGCAGAGGTCCAGTTGCTAAGTCAACAAGAATTAGATCTTAAGCAAAGTGTTAAAGAGAGGTTAGCTGATTTCCTAAGGGAGGAGGAAATAAAGTGGTTCCAAAGGGCCAAAACCACCGAGATCTTACAAGGAGATAATAACACAAAATATTTCCAGTTAGTAGCTAATGGCAAGCGAAGGAAAACTAGAATTTTCCGGCTGGAACAGGAGGAGGGGATAATTGAGGGAGATGAAATTTTAAAAAAATACATTACAACATACTACAAGGGTCTTTTCGATCAGCCAGATAGGAATAATTTATCCTTGACGGAATCAATGACAGAGGATATACCACAAGTTTCGGATGGGGAAAACGAAAGCATGACTGTGGAATTCTCGGAAAAGGAAATGAGGGATGCGATTTTTCAGATGAAACATAATAAAGCACCAGGTCCAGATGGGTTTCCGGCTGAGTTTTATCAAGTCTTCTGGAATCTTATTAAAGATGACCTAATGGCCATGTTCAGAGAATTCCACAAAGGGGACCTTCCTCTTTTTAGTCTTAATTTCGGAATTATATCTTTAATTCCAAAGCAGAAAGAGGTAAAAAAAAGTCCAACAGTATCGACCCATTTGCATGTTGAATGTAAGCTTCAAAATCTTCACCAAAGTGATAGCTAATAGACTGTCGCTGGTATCAAGTAAAGTGATTAGACCGTCCCAGTCAGCTTTTTTACCAGGACGATACATCCTGGAGGGTGTAGTCATTTTACATGAAACGGTGCATGAGATAAAGAGGAAAAATCATAGTGGCATCATTCTCAAACTTGATTTTGAGAAAGCTTATGATAAGGTTAATTGGGCTTTTCTACAACAGGTTTTAAGAATGAAAGGCTTCTCTCAACGTTGGAGTCGCTGGATTGAACAAATTGTAACGGGAGGAAGTGTGTGTGTGAAAGTAAATGAGGAAATTGGTCACTTTTTCCAAACAAGGAAGGGGTTAAGACAAGGCGATCCTCTTTCACCAGTACTTTTCAACTTGATAGCTGACATGTTGGCGGTCCTGATTGAGAGATCTGTGAAACAGGGACATTTCAGGGGCCTAGTGCCTCACTTAGTAGAAGGTGGACTCTCTATCCTTCAATATGCCGACGATACAATTCTCTTTTTGGAAGATAATCTAGAGCAGGCTGCTAACTTAAAATTAGTACTATGTGCTTTTGAGAAGATATCAGGTCTTAAGATTAACTTCCATAAAAGTGAATTGTTCTGTTTCGGGGAGGCTAAAGGGAAGGTCGATGATTACACATCGTTATTTGGATGTAAGGAAGGTGTAATACCATTCAAGTACCTAGGCATCCCAATGAGTCCACGAAAGATCTCAAACAAGGATTGGAGTGTGATTGAGGAAAGATTTCAGAAAAAGCTAAGTAGTTGGAAGGGCAAAATTTTGTCGATTGGGGGAAGACTTGTGTTAATTAACTCTGTGCTTTCTAGCTTACCAATGTTCTTGATGTCATTCTTCAGGATACCTAAAGGTGTCCTCAAGAAGCTAGACTATTATAGATCGAGATTTTTTTGGCAATGCAATGAACACAAGAAAAAATATAGACTAGCAAAATGGTGCATTCTATGCAAACCCAAAAGTGTGGGGGGGTTAGGGATCATGAATCTCGAGGTACAAAACAAGTGTTTGTTGAGTAAATGGTTGATTAAATTGTGGAATGAGGATGGGCAGTGGCAAGATATCCTGAGGAAAAAGTATCTGAAAAATAGAACATTGTCTCAGGTAGAAAAGAGAAAGGGGGACTCGCAGTTTTGGACGGGGTTAATGGGGGTTAAAAGTCAAGTGATGGAAAGAGGGCGGTTCCTGGTCCATGAGGGAAGTCAGACTAGGTTCTGGGAGGACCTATGGACAGGAAATGAGCCTTTAATGAGCAAATACCCTTCATTGTACAATATAGTTAGGGAAAAGAATGCAACGGTGGCCAAAGTACTAAGTACTACACCTCTCAGCGTCTCTTTTAGAAGGGCGTTAGTAGGGTCAAATCTGTCCAAATGGATGGAGTTGGTAGGAAGTGTTTTACTAGTACAACTTAATAATGGAGGCAGAGATAAATTTATTTGGACAAGTGAGCAAAAACCTTTCACAGATTCGGTCCATGTACACGACATCATGAAAAGCAGAGGAGTTCATTCGATTGTCTATCACGGAATTTGAAGATTCCTCTTAAGATTAAGGTATTTTTGTGGTACTTAAAGAAAGGAGTCATCTTAACCAAGGACAATCTAGTTAAAAGAAAGTGAAAAGGGTGCACTAAATGTTGTTTCTGTAATGAAGAGGAGAGCATTCAGCATCTTTTTCTTAAGTGTAAGATGGCGTGCTTAATTTGGAATGTGATTTACATCTCGTTTGGCATTCAAGCTCCAAGGAGCATAGCTCATTTGTTTGGGCGTGGCTTAGGAGCTTTCTGCTAGCTTGAGGAAGAGAATTTTAATTGGAACAACCGCCATTTCTTTGGGCATTGTGGTTGAGTAGGAATGATGTGGTCTTTCAAAGATCAAAACCTAATTCCTTTTGCGGTGATTTTCGGGGTCGTATTGGCTCGAAGTCGGGCGATACTATCTAAAGAGGAAGAGAAAGTCAGTCTAATGAAAGGATGTCACAGTGGAGGTCATAGTGATGGAAGTTTTCAAGAAGGCAGGTTGGAACTTGAGAGAAGAATTGAGTTCGGAGGGGCTGCTTAGGAGATCTTCGTGTGGTGTTCGACTTGAACTCTTAGTTTTGTGTCGGTGTCGATTAGGCGGCCAAAGGTGCTGCAGGGTCCTTTTGTTTGCGGTTGTAAGCTTTCAAACCTTGATTGCTGAGACAGGACGTTGTTCCTTAATCTAAAAAAAACCCAAGTCTCGATGTGATGGTTCTTCTCACATTCAAAGCATCATCAACACTAAGCCCCGCTCCAAGCCGCTGTGGGCTTCTGGCCTTTTTTGTAAGACAAATGCATTGTAGTGACTGTTTTGCTTTTTCTAAATAAAAAAATAATTAAAATAATTAAAAAAGATAAATTAGAAAGGCTATTGACAAACTGTCAATAGCTTTAGCCGCGCCGTCCGCCGCCCCATTGTCAACAGCTAGCGCCTTAGCCATGCCGGCGTCCTGCGCCACGAACTCCTCGTGCGTCAGGTCGGTGAACGGGCCCTCGCCGAGCACGTTCGAGAGCCCCTTGGCATTCACCTCCTCTCTGTACCTCATGTTACTCACGTATATCTTGAACCGCCGCTTCTTCTCCTCCTATGTTCATATGTTACTGAGAATAGACCGCTACCTAATGCAAGTGATGTAATTGTGCTTAGGAACTTGGGAAAGGATGAAGGAAAGGGACATGGAGTCATGGACATGCATGGAAAGAATAATGGAGGTCACCACGTCACTTTAGGACCAAGTCAAGCACGAATTCGTGTTGGACACGTTCTGGAATCAGATTCGGACTGCTGCAACGGTACCAAGTTCAAATGGGCATAACTTTCTCATACGGACTCCGTTTGGGACGTTCTTGTACTTCATGGAAAGCTTATGAAGTCTACTTTCCAACAGATCCAACCTCATCATCAAATTCCATCTGAGGCGGCCGCAATAATTAAAAGAGTCCACATTGGTTTCTGAGTCCGAGTCAAAAAGGGTGTTGCGCCACCACCACTTGGGCCCACGGGCCTTGTAACCCTAGAGCGTGCACTTGGACGTCACCCCTGGTCGTTCTCCCTATAAAGGAGCCGCCGCCTCCATTGCTAGGACTTGGATTTCGTTAAGTTTAGATTTAGCCATTGTGCAAACTTTGTTCTTCAGTTGTGTCGGACGAACACCTGTCAAGACAGCTTCGAGATCCCATCTTTGTTATTCGCAATACAATTTATGCTTCATTCATATTCGCAACATCAGATTTCCTATGTCTTATTCTTGCTAGTTCTTCGATTGCTCGCAGGGATTGAACTTCGTGTTCAGGTTGATCATGCCTCCAGCGAGGTCAATAACACTTCGGAGTTGGTTCAGCGATTGCTAAGGCGCAAACGTCGTCGTACGGTTGTAGTCGGATCGTGAGAGTCACTTCCACCAAAACCGATAGTTATCAATCTCATCGAAAGATCGGACACCTCGTCTTCATCAGATGAGGACATCATTTCCATGCATATAACCATGCCGGCTCCACATCAAACTGAAACTATGATACAATGACCAATGACTAGAGCGCGAGCACGTCAACTTAACCATCAGGTGAAAGCGTTCCTAAGTTTGCATACAAATATTTCAAAGAATTGAATACTACTTAATTCTTGTGATGATTTAATTGTATTTAGGAACCATGGGGAAGAACCACGTGATCTCAAGTATAGAAGTGGAACCGTCAAGCGCAAACCAAGTCTTGTTCGCGTGTTCAACTCGGATTCGGCCTTCCCAACAGCGTCTACTTCAAACGGCCATAACTTTTGATCCAGAAGGTTTCTTGGGGCCTGTGAGTACTCGTTGAAAAGCTCTTAAAGTGTACTTTCAGATGGATCTGGTCTCACCTCCAAATTCCATCCAAACCGATTAGAAACTGCAAAACTAGTCACGTTATTTTTCCAGTCCGAGTCAAAGTGGGCCTTGTAATCGAGTCCTGTTCGACTTCCATGTTTTTTGACCGACCCTTCACCTTCCGTGTCCCTTAAATAGGCAGCCCTCTTCTAGGGTTTGGGTTTTGTTAGACTAAGTTAGCTTTTGCTACTTCACCTTGTACTCGCGCGTGTCAGCTAGGCCGCCCGAATACTTGTCTTCGAAACCCCACCGTTTTTCTGTTTTCGATTGAATCCTACATCGTTTATTTGCAATTAAGTTGTTGTTCATCTTGTTCATGCATGTTCTTCGATTGCTTGCAGGAACAAGTACCCTCGTGGTTAGGTTGATCGTGCGCCGACAAGGTCACGAACAATCTCTGGAGTTGGTGTATCGATCGTTAAGGCGCAACGTCCTTGGATGGTTATAGTCGGGTCGTCAACGCCATCTCCTTCCCCAATCGAATCTACCACTCTCATCGAAAGATCGGGACCGCTAGTGCTATCTCCAAATTTCTCCTCGTGTGGTCGTTCTTCGCCGTAACGATTACGGCGGTGGTAGCCGTCGTCATAGTGTGGAAAATCATCGTTGTCAAAGTGAAGTGCACCCCCACCACAGCCTCCATGTCCATGGCCCCTCCTCGGACCATGAAACCCGCCCCCTGCACCTCTCCCAGGCAAGGGTGGACGGATGGCGTTTGCCACCATGCGGTCTCGCTGTTGCTGTGCATCTTGGCCACCTCGAGCAACGCCTGCTTCCTCATCTCGTGGAGGGATGCCACCCCCACGATGAACACTGCCTTCCTCTTGTTGTGGTCGAAGTGCGCGCACCACATCGTTCACAATGTTGGTACGTACCACGCTCATTTATTGATTCATCTCAATGCGCATGTCTTGTGTGGAATTGTTGATCTCTGCCTTGAGTTGCTCCTCCAAGGCCGAAGTAGTCGCGGCAAATTCATTGCGCAAAGTTTCCCTCAAAGCTTGAAATTGAAAACGCATCACTAAGGAATTCAGACCATGCTCCTCTCCCATGTAAGAGAGTCCGGGAAATCTGGAGATTTTAGATCCACGTAAGCCACCAGGCACACGTGCAGCAACTTGAACCCAAAAAACGTCGTTTAGGGCCTCAAAACGGGCCCGCAAACCGAGAAAAATTCAAGTTTCTCATAATTCGCTCAAAATTGACAGAGCCCTTCTACACGTGATTCTAAGGTTCCCTGTGAAGAGGGCATCCTTTTTCGAGCTTCCGAACTCCGTGTGCGACATCATCTAGTTTCTTTTTGCACGGTGTGTTCTCGTTTGTGTTCTTGGCTCGCGTCTCTTATATGGTCTAGCCTAGGACCAGCACGGTGCCGTCGTTGAGCGATTATTCAACTTGCTTTGACTAATGTGGTTCTAGTTATTCTTTGTTCACTCTCAGCCCACCTATAGCTCCACAGATTTGGCTACCACCTCACAGGGACTAGCGACCGAGGCAACGATACACCCAATTTCCAGGAGATATTGTCTTGTCTTGTCACTGCCATCACCTCCCCTCATTGTGGTAAGAACTTGTAAGAGCTTGACAGAACAGGTTGAGAGTGTGCGACTTGATTTAACCACATCACAGTAGTTGTGAGGGCATAACCTGTAGTTTTATTATTATTTTTTCTCTTCTTGGTTTGTTTCTTGTGTTCTTCTAACAATGTCAGGAGAACCAGTGGACCTGCGGGCAGCGCCACATTCCCTCGGACTAGGGGCATCATACAACACTTTGAGCACCAAATGAAGCTGCACACTGAAGGACTTGATGAGGATGTACGGGTCACTAATGAACGCTTTGGTCAATTGGAGGCCGCGCAGATCGACACCAACACTACACTTGCAACATTGGAGGCTTTCATTGGCACCGTCAACACCTCACTTGCTGAGATTTTGAGACGTCTTGATGAGATGGGTCGTGCATCTCCCGCTGCACCAACTCAACGCACATGTGCCAACATTGGTGTCTTGGGCAGTAGGGTGGAAGAAAATAGTGGAGACGAATATGCAGCTGATACTGAGATCGATGATGATGAGGACACTCACCGTCATCGACAACCACGTCGGAATGCGGTACGTGAGAATGATGAATCACTTGGTAAGATTAAGTTCACTATGCCACCTTTTGATGGAAAATATAACCCTCATGCTTATATCACTTGGAAATTGGCTGTCGATCAGAAATTTGCCTATCATGCATTCCCTGAAAACAAAAGGGTTAGGGCTGCTACTAGTGAGTTTACCGACTTTGCGTCTGTTTGGTGGAGTGAATATTGTAAGAAAAATCCTTTAACCATACCACAAACATGGGATGTATTAAAAAGAATCATGCAAGCTAGATTTGTTCCTTCATATTATGCACGTGATTTGTTACATAAGTTGCAACAACTGAGGCAAGATAGTAAAAGCGTAGAGAAGTATTTTCAAGATTTGCAAACAGGAATGCTACATTGTGACTTAGAGAAAATTGAGGAAGCTGCTATGGCTAGGTTTATGGGTGGTTGGATCGTGAAATTCAGGACATTTTAGCTTACAAGGAATATAATTCTATCACTCGTTTATTTTATCTTGCTTGTAAAGCTGAAAGAGAGGTACAGGGATGACGCGCAAGAACTAAGACTAACGTTTCTACAGGTCATGGTAACATTTGGTCTCAACGTGCATCTGCTGAACCATCAAGCCAACCTCCTGCACCTTCTTCCTCCAACAGCAGGATACGTTTTTCATTATCAAATTCAACATCTCGGGCATCCGAAGCAACAAAGTGGTCAGCCCAAACACATGCAAAAAGCTCTTCATCAGTTGCATCTACGGCACGAATGAGGTATATCCAATGTCATCGATGCAAGGGGTATGGCCATATGCAGAGTGAGTGCCCAAGCAAGCGTGTTTTGATTGTGAGAGATGATGGTGAGTATTCTTCTGCTAGTGATTTGGATGAGGATACATATGCTATGCTTGCAGCTGACCATGCAGGTAGTGGGAAGGAGCAAGAAGAAGAGCACATTGGTGCTGAAGATGCAGAACGCTATGAGAACCTCATTCTGCAGCGTGTGTTGAGTACACAAATGGAGAGGATGGACCAAAATCAGCGGCACATCCTTTTTCAAACAAAGTGTGTAGTGAAGCAACGCTCATGCCGTATGATAATTGATGGAGGGAGCTGCAACAACTTAGTGAGCTCCGATATGATGGAGAAGCTTGCGTTGAACACCAAACCACACCCACATCCTTACTACATTCAATGGTTCAATAACAGCGGCAAGGTGAAGGTAACACGAATGGTGAGAGTAAATTTTGATATTAGTTCTTATCATGATGTTGTAGAATGCGATGTTGTCCCTATGCAAGCATGTTCTATGCTGTTAGGTAGACCATGGCAATATGATAAAGATTCACTTCATCATGGTAAAACAAACCAATATTCTTTTGTGCATCATGACAAGAAAATTGTGTTACATCCTATTTCTCCTGAAGCTATTTTCAAAGATGAGATTGCTAGAGCTAGTAGAGAGAAAAAATCAGGAGCATAACAGGAGTGAAAATCAGATTGTAGCAAACGAGCTTGAACAACATAAAAAGAAAAACTCCAAATCTGTTCATGAGACGAAAAAAGAGATAAAATTAAAAGGTGCATGTTTTCTTGCTACTAAGTCTGATGTGAATGAGCTGGCTGCTAGTACCTCTGTTTGCTATGCCTTACTTTGCAAACATGCTTTATTTTCATTTGACAATGTATCTTTCTCTATGCCTCCTGCTGTCACTAATCTTTTGCAGGAGTATATGGATGTCTTTCCAAAAGACGTGCCACCGGGCTACCACCGGTCGAGGATTGAGCACCGATTGATTGATTCCGGGCATCTTTGCCCAATCGTGCGCCATACAGAACCATTCCTGAAGAAACTAAGGAGATTCAACGTCAAGTTCAAGAACTGCTTGATAAATCTCCAGCCATGCTATCGTCATCCCTTGCATCATCTTGGAGTATAGATCATGAATTCAGCCTGGTGTGCATTTCGTGCCTCACCATACTAGCACCACACAACTGCCGCGGCCAACCACGATAACCTTCAATCCTCGAGCCACTTTGATACGGGGTCGCCCGATCTTCTCGACGTAGGATGGATACTCATGGGAGTCTTGATGAATCGTAATGATCGTCCAATGCCAATGCAAGGGACGAACACTCTTTTATCCGCCAAAACACACTCGTGTTGATTTTGCCAACCACCAAGCGAAGATCTATCGTGCACTTGAAATTATCTTTCTAACGAGTACAAGAAAACCTGAATCGAACTCCGTTTGTGAAAGTTATGGCCTTTTTTGTAACTGCCCGTCACGCTGTCCCGAATCGAATCCGAATTGAATCCTGAGTTGAATCCGAGTTTGAATTGGATTGAGCACGTGGGAGGTCCGAATTTGGCTTGAAAGTCTTATCCAAAACTTGTCGTTTAAGTCTTTGTACTCCTCCCTTTTGCTCTCCCAAGTCTTCACATGAATCATACCTAAGAATACATAAAATAATAGCATGAGTTAGTATTCCAAGTTCATCATCAATTAAAAGAAACTCCTTAAGAAACAAATTCACCTGACAATATTTAATGCGGCTCAACACTTCTTTCCAATAAAATAATGCATTCGCCTGAAAAGTGCTAAGCATGTGCGTTCCGCATCAGAAATTGTACTAAGCAAAGAATACAACGTATATGCATGGTATATATATATTTGTCATCAATACTTCTTTTGCTTAGCATATCAAGAACATCTGAAGACGTAGTAGATAAAAAGAATAACACATATGCATGGTATATGTATGAATCAATTATCGTGTCATTCTCGTTGTTCCACACAAACAAATTAATATAACGGCAACCATAAGATGTATACATTGTAACATTGTCTTTCATATCATTCTCCCTCCCATGAGAAAAAGTCGTCCTCGACTTTGCTAGGCACATGGACAAGTCATTAATGGGCCAAACCAAATTAAGTTGTTCAAATATGGGGAAGAAAATTTTTAGTTCCTTCTATGCTTCAATTGCGCTACTCTGATTATTTGTACATGATTGTACATTAAAGGATAAATAAGTAGGCTTAAGAAATCTTTTGAAACATGCAGCACTATTGTTGAAACTCATCTCATTGTGATCATGATATAGCACAGAAGATTGTTTATCGAAAATATGCAATTTCAATTCAGCAAACTTATCACATGTAATGCATATTCGGTAAACATAAAACTTATCATCTATACCATAATTTCCAATCAAATTGAACTTATATGTATATGCATAGGTACTAACTAGTGATTTTAAACATGAAATTTCAGCAACTTCTTAATCACACTAGATAATTCTTTAGGATCATCAAACATGATATAATATAAAGAATCATCAGGAGATATTCTCATATGAACTTCCTTATGAGTAGTCAATTCCACATTATGTAAATTGAGCAAAGAAATTTCAGAACATGGAATTTTCATTCGTATATATGAGTTCTCACAAGTACTCACCGTTTCACAATTAATTTCAGCATCAATATTGTTACCTTTATTGTTATCCTCAGTTGATGTAGGTGTTGTAGGTATTAAATCATCATGATGTAACAACGCATCAGCAAGTACTTCATCTTTAACTATGATTATCTCTTCATCATTTATCTCCAATGGTGCCAGTTGTTGAACATTTGACTCCTCTTCTTTAATATCATCCTGCACAATGTGAGAAATAACACTAGTGATGAGTCTTTATTGTCTAATTAGTAGTGATGAGTCACTGACTACAGGTCCCACCAAGATTAAGAAATATTGGGTTTCAGTTTAACCATTAAGACACTAACATAATAGCCTCACACATAATTGTCGGTTCATGGACTCGGTCCATGAGGACCATATCACTACCTGTAATATCCCGAACGTCGTTTCGGCGTAAGTTTTTAAACAATCGCGGAATCACCGGTTTTTCGGTAAATCGCGGGAAGGGAAAAATATGAATTGTAGAACATTGTAAAATAAATTACATAAATTAAAACAATTAATTTGGATGACTTGGGCTGTTCGGAGGGGTGAGCCAGCCGCTTTGGGCCAGCCAGCCCAAATAGGGGCCCGTACCCCCTCCCAAACCCTAGCAACCCCCTTTATAAACCCCCTCCATTGGCCCCTCCCCTCTTTCCACCCTACAGCCGCCACCACCTCCCTCCACCCCCTTTGGGCGCCTCCCCCCCTCCCCTGTTGCTACCATTGATGCCCCATTGCTGCCCTTGGAGAAGGAGAAGAAGGAGAAGGAGAAGGAGGAGAAGGAAGGAGAAGGAATGAGAAGAAGAAGAGGAGGAAAAAAGTGGGGAAATTCTTCAGCTAGGTAATTTTTCCCTATCCCAACCCTCTGTTCTTAGGAATAATTAGGGTTCTTGGCACGGATTTTGAAGGGGGATTATAGATTAATTGCCCGATTAGGGTTTACCTACTGTCTGCCAGTAGATTGATTCGCGTAGCGCGTCTATTCACGCGATTTTGACCTAGTAAACGATTTTTCCTCCAGTCTCTCCCAAAAGGAAAGTTGTAGAGGAATTCCAGATCCATCTCCTGTATTTGTTTCGGAATTTTTGGCCGTGGGATCTGGGAGTTACGGGGTCGGAAATACTGTTGTCCGTCATTCGGGCTGATTGGTACAGCCCGACGGTAGTCTGTGATTTAGAAACAGTAAATGATTTTTATGAACTTGGCCGTAATTGAGAAAGTTGTAGATAATTCAGAGATCTAGTCTTTGTATAAAATTCAGAATTTTTAGACCCCTATACTGTTGTTGGGACGCGATTTAATTTCGCTGACCAGTCTGCCAGAACAGAGAGTTTCCTCTGTTTTGGGCATTAAATTACATCTAGTAATGATCAGAATAAAAATAGGTGTTCTACATAAAAATTGTAGGCTTTTAAGTAATGAATCCAGAGAGGTATCATTTGCTGTATTGGATCAATATTTTTAAAGATACAAAATTGTGAAGCAGCGCTGCTGCAGAGTGTAATTGTTGAATTGTTGAGCGGAGAGGAGTTTGTGCGGGTTCGGGGTTCTAGCGACGTCTTTATTATTTTAGTCGTGTTTGTATGCTGTGTCTGTGTGCTGAGAGTTGTCTTTTGGATAGGTGGTCTTGTCCCTGAGCGCTCTCGATTTTACTTCGCTTTTTCGGATTGAGGCAAGTGAACGTAGCGGTGGTTGCTACCGTTTAACTTGTTATTCCTTCTACTTGCATTTTATATTATTATCGTAATTTGATACATTATGTCATGATTGCATGATATTTTTAATTGTGGAGATGATAGCGAGTATAGAGCAATTGATATGTTGATAATCTGCTAATAAACATGTGTAACTATTGCTTAATGTGACATTGTGGAACATGAAATTAATATGTGGAAGATGTGGATACGTTGATTGCATGATAATGCTCCTTGTGGATGAATTAATGTGATTTATGAATTATCATATCATTCATGTCATATCATGTCATTTGCATATGTGGATGTCGCCGCACCTAGCCGCGACCGTACCGGTATAGCATCATATATTGCCATAATACGATGCACCTCTTATCCCGCGGGAAGCAGCATATATTGTCGTAATACGTTGCACCAAAATTCCCTGCCCTGGAAAGAGTGAAGTGGAGCATAGCATGAAAGTATTCATATGCATTGTATTGTGGAAAGATTTATTTGCATTCATATGCAATATGTTGTGGTGAAGTTATTTTGTGGATTATTCAACTTTATAGTTGTAATGTGGAATTTACAATTTCATTGATGTGTTGTGGATTTGGCTCATGTGAGCTATTTGTGGTATGAGGATTGTGGTCGTGGTTGTGGAATGGATTCGTCCCTTGTGTATGGTAAGGGTTGTTATTGTGGCATGAGATTCCCTTCTCATATGTTAATTGTTGTTAGCAATTGTGGATGTGAGAAATATGCCAATTAAATCTAAAATTGGAGAGGTATGATTCATAGAAGTTTGTGGTGATTTAATAATTGTGAACATGAATTGTAGTTGTGGTTGTATGGAATTATAAATGATGATGTATAATTATTTGTAGTTTGAATAACTTGTTAAACCGTTTGCTTGCTGAGATTTTTATCTCACCCTTGTTTCCCCCTCCCTACAGGTGGACTTTTAGCATGCATTGGGAAGGGTAGAGCAGCACCACATTGATGCACATGGAATTTGTTATAAGGCTGAAATAAAGTTGAAAGAATTTTAGTCTTTGCTTAGCTATCTTGTGGATGATTGTTTCATCTTAATGATGTTTAATTCGGAACCGTTCCTTTGGTTATTATGTTTAAGTTGATTATGAATATTAAATTATCCTCATTATTCTATTATTCCTTAGTTGTTTTGCTTCTGCTTGTATTATCTTGTTATTTACTTGTTGCCAGTTTATGTTATCTTGTAAATTGGCTAGTTGTAGAGTAGTTTTAGTAGCATCCCAGGGTATTGTGGGTCTTGGAGTGTTACACTACCTCTAGGGCACATGTGTCAACCTCCCATAAGATTTCATGTGTAAAAATAAATGAGAAAATAAATTCAAAATTTCGACCAAGCCCACCCATGAGATTTTTCATCTTTTATTGATTTTTCCCAGGAGTTAAAATTTGAAAGGCCATAACTTTCTCATTTTAATTCCAAATTTAGTGATTTTATTTCTAAATTCATCTGAATTCAAAATATTTCAAATAGCACTAAAATCATATTTTTTAGGTTCAATTGAAATTTATTTGAATATTGTGTTGAATGTGGATAATTACTCGTTTATAGACTTGACACTTCAGATGCTCCTATCATTGACGTACGATATCCTATACTATCTATACTTTACCAAGGAAGGTCCTTATAATTGATCATGTTGAACTTAGTTTTCAAATGTAGATATTACATTTTTAAATACAAATGCATGCTTATTATGGTTATTTTTTAAAATGCCATGTTAAAAGTTGATTTCCTAGTTATACCATGTACTTCATGCCTAATATTTCCCTTCCTTGATTGCTGATATTCCCTTGCCATGTCGCCCTAGGATACAAACAATGATAATAACTCCCCCATTGATTAAACCTTATTAGATTATGGTTATGCTTAGAAATACATTAGTGGTGAAATGAAATACAAACATTGCCAACTGAATTTGAAAACATGGTAATGGGATGGTAACATCGGTTACTACTAGAAATAGGAAAACAATTTCTAAAATGATGGAGACCCGAGTGAATGGTTGATATGAGATCGGTGCAAGGATTGCACATATTATTGGACTGGCCGTGCAGAGATTGCACGTGTCATTATTGTATTAGCTATGTACGGATTGCACATGTTATGTTTGGATTGGCCTTGCAGGGATTGCACATGCCATTTCTTGAATAGTTGTGTAGGGATTGTATGATCTCTGGGTTTGTGGTTGGTCTCGCGTGAGTCGATTAAGGATCGAATCTTGTGCTTCTCTTTTCTATACCTAAATCATGCAATCATAAGTATAATTATGGGATGGACCTAGCTAACTAATTTGCTTAGTTTTGGTGTACACTCCTATGCTATTGTGGTTATGTTGGGAATGGCCTGTAACAGTCACAGACCTTGTATATTAGAACAACGTAAAAGGCGAGCAACTCCCTAACAATGGTGGTCCCTTGGCGTTGAGGGATTACACCTTTGGAGTGGGGAAAGTACCGAAACTAAGCATTGTAAAAGCATTGTTATGATTTTCTCAATTGCATGCCTACAGAAGCATGTAATGGCTGACATTATGAGTTAATCATATCTTATGGGTAAAATTGTACAACATCTGCAGAGTATTAAAATCTATTTGAATGGTTATGCCCTCGGACATGGGCAAAGTGTAGAAAGGCAATACTTGCGTTGTTTTCACAAAATAGTTACTGGTTACTGATGGTTATCGATATGGTATTGTTATGGATATTGTATTCTGGTATGAAAGTGTAACACCCCAGTCAAACAATGGCCTGAAATGCTACCAAACTAACAACATAATAAAACTATGTTAAGGCATTCTATAAAATTTCGTGAGCCTCCTTTGTTTATTGATAAAATGAAGTTCTAACAATATTATCAAAAGGTATGAATAACATAAAGCAAAGTAATTTGGCTACTAAGCAGAAACATCTATAAAATTTAAGTAAAGCACGGAAGCAATATAAAGAAGTTCTAATCCATTATTACATCTTAATCTGAAGGTCATAATCAAATACCACTTGAACTAATCAACAAATAATAATTAGAGTTCTCTATCTTCTCCATGGTGAATATTTCGTGCAAGTGCAACAATACTAATCCTCTTTATTCCCATGCATCTTGACCTCGTGAAGGTACCTAAAATAAACAAACAACAACAACAAAACAACGACAGAGTGAGTCCAATGACTCGGCAAGTATAATCTGTAACAAATGCAAGCATGAACATTAACTCTCAAGTTAAACATATTACATATGAATTTCATGCTATGCATTATGATCAAAACTCCTCTTTCTCATCTCTTTCGCATTTTACCGGTGACGCGGTGTGCATCCGTCAATGCACACCCATGCTGTACCCTCGGTGCGGGGACCAATGCCCACACCGCAAGTGTGGGGACCTCGATCTTGATCACCGCATGATCAAGACTTCAACAATTCTCAATATGATGCATATATGTGAATGTATCAAAAGATAACGAGCATTCACCATACTACGCATCAACCAATCTCATAAATGCCATAATGTAAATAGAACATAAATAGCATTCTCAATTCATCACTTACTCATACTCACAATTTAAACAGTCATGATTCAACCATCATCCAAACAATTCAATAAATCCATAAACACACAGATTTTCACATCACAAATATACTTGCCTCAAAGCGAGAAAATGAAGAAGCGTAGAAGGCACAACCCCCGGAATCCGCTCTCCTCCTGAATATTTAATTAATAATTACTAACATAACAGTAATGGGTTTCTAGATACAAAATATCAGTAACCCCAATTAACCCAACAATTTATCTCAATTAAATCCCCAACTCCCCTCGGCCAAATCTGCCCAACCACAGACAGCCGAATTCCAAAAATCATAACTTTTAGTACGTAACTCCAATTAAGCTTTCTTGGACTCTCTGGAAAGATAATTAAATTATCTACAAAAACTTAGTTGGGGAGACTCTCTGATTCTGCCATTAACTAGCCGATCCAAACCCTTTTCTAAAGCATCAATATTCACGTCGGACTCTCTGGACAGCGCACTAAAACAGTCATAACTTTCACCCAGAAACTCGGAATCCGGACTTCTTTACCTCTATTGAAAGCTAAGAAACTTATCTACAACTTTCCCAATTTGAAGGACTCCTGAATCGCCACTATTTCCGTCGCACAAACCGATCTACTAAACTCTGTCCAGAACTACCCGATCTGCGAACAGTCGCACTAGAAAATTCATAACTTTTGCTACAGATCCAATAATGTGTTCTTGTACTCCTGGAAGATAATCAAACCCTCTACAACTTTCTAGAAGGGTCTAGACCTGAATCTCGACGAAACTAGAACAAAACCGCCGAGAAACAACTACGTCCCGGCAGCCCAAAAACCGACGAATCTAACTCGATTAAAACCAATCTAGAGACTACCGGGATTACCCTTGGCGACACGACGGCGAACACGTCGGCGAACACGACGAACACGGCGACGAACACGCCCGCGATCTCCTCCTCTCTTTACTCCGGATCCACGCGTGCAGCGACGAGCGTCGGCGGCGGCGCACGGGGAGGAGGCGACGACGATGAAGACGACGGCGGCGCGCGGGAAGAAGGCGTCGGGCGACGCAGGCGGCGGCTGGCTGGGGTGGAGGCGCGGGGTGGAGGCGCGGGGTGGGGGCTGCCTGGGGTTTTAAGAGGTGGCCTCCCTCCCTCTTGGGCCAAGAAAACCCACAGGCCAAGGCCTAGGCCGAGTTGTCTTAAATTTTCATAAAACCCTCAAAACTCTTATAAATTTAATTATTTCACAAAGTCCCTCTCTATTAATTAAACAATTAATTAAACAATTTCCGGGTATTACATTCTACCCCTTAAGCAGAATTCGACCCCAATTCTAACCGCAACCTCAACAGAAAACAAAACAACCAACTAGCAATTAACTAGCACCCGACGTGAACAACGCCGGGTACTGCTCGCGCATGCGAGACTCCAACTCCCAAGTTGCTTCTCTCTCGGTCTGCTGCGACCAAAGCGCTTTGACATACTAAATATTTTTTTTTCTAATTGCTTGCACCTCGCACATAGGTTCTTGAAGATCCAAGTGGTTTGCCAACCTCCCGATCCTTGCTCCTTACATCTGCATAACTTTTCAGCCCGCTCTGGGCGACCAATGATCTCGACTCACCAAGGCCACTCGTTGAACTTACGCCCCTACAACACTTGAATTGTGTAGCTTTAATTCTTGAATGGTGGTGGTCTTACTCGTTGGTCAACGGTTTTAATGAAGCCCACGCCCGGATCTTTCAAGTTCTCCTCGATACCGGAGTCATACAAAGCGTGTATCCCACACTAGAACCCAAGGTAGTCCTAGTGATACACAAACCCTAAAACTTCGCAATTAACAAAGCGATTAAATACACATCGGGTTATCATTCCCTTTAGTACCAACCCACACAATCTGCACAGCACATATATCTCATGTTTCCATTCTCAATCGATCTCTTTACCTTAGCAATGAGCACCCCTTAAACACGAGCACACCACGGGGTCAAGGTAAACCCACTCTTTCACACACGAATACAAGCGAAAATAAGGGATTCTTATTGCAATCACGCATCACCCACTCCCCACCAAAGGGTCAAATCATAAAGAAAATCGAGGATTCAACATAAGAACCTCTCCACCTTCCAAGTAGGTGGTTTGCAAACAAACAACACATACGTCAAAGGGAATCACTCAAATGTCAAACCTGTCCATTTTTTTCCTAAACGGAAAAACCACACAAGCCAACAAAAGTCAACTCAAACCACAAAAGACTTTTCTCTCATCACGTAGCTCAAACAAGAATCAGGGAGCATTTTACTACCGATTTTTTTTTATTAAACTTCCTCTTGAATCACGAGGTTCCAAATTATCCCATACCATACTAGCTCAATTCTCTTAAATTGGCAACATCAACTCTATGTTCAAACCGAGTGCATCCAACACACTTTTGTAGAGGGACTCTACTATTCTCATAATAACATACTCTAGTCAACTCCTCTTCCCACATGTTACTTTAACGAATAATTTCCAATGCACCTCATCGTTATTTTTCACCCACCAACACTTCACCACAAATCTTAAGGACAATCAACATGAATTTCTCGGCTCACATACCCATTTACTACATCCAAAGGATACTATCAAGGAACATCATAATATTGAGAATCCACTCCTTCCACTATTCTCACGCAATAACATTAGCCTCCAAGGTTCTAGCATAGATCACCAACCAAAATTTCCCATCTCTAAGGCTTCTATACATATACTTGATATATTTAATACAAAGACTCTTAAATTCAGTGACTAAAATTTCCACAATCAACCATACTCAATCATTAACAACCATATGAAACATATTCTCAACTTGATTATCGTAGAAAGATTCTAACTCCTAGAGGGTTACTCAACGAGCTAAGTTATACATGGCAAAATTCAACAATCCTTACTATCCCAATAATTCCCACAACGGTTGGGCTTCTTCACAATTATAAACTCATTAACTACACCATCATAATCATTCTAATAATCCTTGCAAAGTACCCCATCATGATGCTCCAATAAAATTGATCAAGATTCCCATACTTTCAATAATTCCAACGTTCGACAAAATGAGCGTAACACTCATGAACCACACTAGGTTCTTCTAGTTGCAACAATAAAACTATTTAGCCCTAAGGACAACATCTTCTTTAAATCAAATCCTCATCGAGAATTATTCAACGAACAATTTATCACTCCAAGAATCTCAAGTATCTTGATACCCACAATCTCACCGGACTAAACACAAAACCACACCAACCGGTTGCCATACACATCTTAAAGGTCTTTGCAACCCAAAGCTGTGTACCCCTTTCTTGGAGAAGCAAAGAAGAAAATTTCAGCACAAGATCCATCGCAATAAACACAAAACCAAGAAAACAAAGATCTTGGACAACAAAGGATAAGACCACGGTGAAGGCGCATGCCTCCTCGAGACGAAAACATCAAATCTCAACCAATACGAATACGGTATTGTCATTTGAGCTCCGAAACTCTTAAGCGTGAAAATAAGAAGTCAAACACACTTCACAAAGATTGCACAACTTGACTTCAACCTTCAAAACTTTTATCAAACTTTTCCTTTTAACAAAGAGAACAACCTTCTTTGAATACGGTATCACCTTAACAATTCCAACAAAAGAAGAGTTGAAGACCACAACACATTAATTCTTTAAGAACTAATAAAATCCTCAACACGACACTTGGCTTAAAACAATTTCAGCTACCACATAAATCATGAGATCAAAGATCGCATACACACTATCAAAACTTTTGATTTAAATAGTACCAAGGAATTTATTCAAATTCTTCTATTTAATGAACCTTCAACATTACCATCATAACCACAAATGGACCAACATACTAACATCGAATAATACATTCTTAACAAGCATCATCATATCCTCAACTCCTTCATAAACTTCTCCAAAAGAAACATAAGAAATCACTTCATCATGTTTCTAATATCTAAATAAGGTTGCAACTACTTGATCTAGGAGAACCTAGTGCATAAGCCACATAAATAGAACAAAGCTCTTTAACAAGATGATACTAGAACATGACAATCTCACAAAACATACTAGCATAAATCTCTTACTAGATTTCATATATTCAATTCTTATGGATGCTCAACTTTAATTTAGCACAAATTAATTGTACTCTAGTCATTACCGGCAATAATTGATTATTATTTTATCATAGCGGCATTCATGATCCTAACTTCGTTTTACAATCATAAAACAATCATGAACATAGATTCAGTATCCTACCTTACATTCAGAAACTAGAACGGAAATGACTTTAATCTTAAATAATACCAGCTTGTAAGACAAGTTCCTACTAGTCAATACCTCAACCCTCCTCTATTTCTTTATACATTCTTCAACAATCTAGCATGGTAAAAGATAGATGAAACTAGCAATTGTGCATGCTCATAAAGCATCTAATTAAAAGACATATTAAAGGTCAATATTACCAAGGTAATATTCTAACACCTCCTTACTTAATCATTCCAAACGGTCGGATTAATTACTAAAGACACAGATAATTCAATTTATCCAATCATGATAGAAATTTAAACAATCATAATAATCATTCCGGTTCTTATTACACACTCCTCAATAACTCCTTGAGTTACTATCATGAATAGACAAGTTCTTAATCATAGTTCTTCTAACAACTATTACAGGGCAATATCAAATTAATCCACTACACTTCCAAAGATGCTAGTTGGAATTAATTATGCACCACGCTAACATATCAACTTGATAATTCAAACCTTATGAATTAGTTTATATGATTACCACCTTCCACTTAAGCATAGCAAAACAACATAAAGTTTTAACACCCTCTTTCAAAAGAAGAGGAACAACAAACTTCAACGCTCGAGATAAGGAAATACATAGATCCAAGACTTTCACATATCAATGAGTTTTGCAACTCAAAACTTGCATTAACAAGAGAAGATACCAAGCGAACCAATAAGCCATGATTCGCAACAAGACAAACTCCCACGAAGGAACTAACCTTACAAATCAACAAAAAGCACAGGTAGCAAAGTATCTCAGTAGTCCGGAAAGAAACAATAACCGCTTCAAGGAGCGGTGAGACCAATTGCATACCCTCAACCGCAAGAACCACAATCTCAAAAGAAATTCATTAATCGCAATCGACCAAGAATTGGGCGAAATCAACAAGGATAATAACAATTTTCTAATAAATTCACCCATAACACCGCAATTAAGTTACACGAGATAACTACATTGCTAATCCTCATACTACAAACAATGATATAATCTGGCAATACCAAAGTAGCACATCACAACATCTACATCATATCTTTGACTATTCTCGGTCATAATGATCATAGGAGCAAATCATAATCATACAAGATTATCAATAAGCATACAAGATTATCTTATAATGTAAATCATCAATATAACATGTCAAAAGCATAAATGCAATGCTTGACCCATCCCATCCTACGTGCACCAAGTGTGTCAATTTAATAGTTTAATTACCACGGACCTAAAGCCCGCTCGATACCAACTATAACACCCGACCAAACAATGGCACGAAATGCTACCAAACTAACAACATAATAAAACTATGCTAAGGCATTCTATAAAATTTCGTGAGCCTCCTTTGTTTATTGATAAAATGAAGTTCTAACAATATTATCAAAAGGTATGAATAACCATAAGCAAAGTAATTTGGTTACTAAGCGAAACATCTATAAAATTTAAGTAAAGCACGGAAGCAATATAAAGAAGTTCTAATCCATTATTACATCTTAATCTGAAGGTCATAATCAAATACCACTTGAACTAATCAACAAATAATAATTAGAGTTCTCTATCTTCTCCATGGTGAATATTTCGTGCAAGTGCAACAATACTAATCCTCTTTATTCCCATGCATCTCGACCTCGTGAAGGTACCTAAAATAAACAAACAACAACAACAAAACAACAGCAAGAGTGAGTCCAATGACTCAGCAAGTATAACTGTAACAAATGCAAGCATGAACATTAACTCTCAAGTTAAACATATTACATATGAATTTCATGCTATGCATTATGATCAAAAGCTCCTCTTTCTCATCTCTTTCGCATTTTCTTGGTGTCGCGGTGTGCATCCGTCAATGCACACCCATGCACTACCCTCGGGTGCAGGGACCAATGCCTACACTCCGCAAGTGTGGGGACCTCGATGCTTGATCACCGCATGATCAAGACTTCAACAATTCTCAATATGATGCATATATGTGAATGTATCAAAAGATAACGAGCATTCACCATACTACGCATCAACCAATCTCATAAATGCCATAATGTAAATAGAACATAAATAGCATTCTCAATTCATCACTTACTCATACTCACAATTTAAACAGTCATGATTCAACCATCATCCAAACAATTCAACAAATCCATAAACACAGATTTTCACATCACAAATATACTTGCCTCAACGCGAGAAAATAAAGAACGCGTAGAAGGCACAACCCCGAATCCGCTCTCCTCCTGAATATTTAATTAATAATTACTAACATAACAGTAACGGGTTTCTAGAAACAAAATATCAGCAACCCCAATTAACCCAACAATTTATCTCAATTAAATCCCCAACTCCCCTCGGCCAAATCTGCCCAACCACAGACAGCCGACTTCCAAAAATCATAACTTTCAGTACGTAACCCCAATTAAGCGTTCTTGGACTCTCTTGAAAGATAATTAAATTATCTACAAAAACTTAGTTGGGGAGACTCTCTGATTCTGCCATTAACTAGCCGATCCAAACCCTTTTCTAAAGCATCAATATTCACGTCGGACTCTCTGGACAGCGCACTAAAATAGTCATAACTTTCACCCAGAAACTCGGAATCCGGACTTCTTTACCTCTATTGAAAGCTAAGAAACTTATCTACAACTTTCCCAATTTGAAGGACTCCTGAATCGCCACTATTTCCGTCGAACAAACCGATCTACTAAACTCTGTCCAGAACTACCCGATCTGCAGAACAGTCGCACTAGAAAATTCATAACTTTTGCTACACAGATCCAAATAATGTGTTCTTGTACTCCCTGGAAATATAATCAAACCCTCTACAACTTTCTAGAAGGGGTCCAGACCTGAATCCCGACGAAACTAGATCAATACCGCCGAGAAACAACTACTGTCTCAGCAGCCCAAAAAACCGACGAATCTAACTCGATTAAAACCAATCTAGAGACTACCGGGATTACCCTTGGCGACACGATGGCGAACACGTCGGCGAACACGACGAACACGGCGACGAACACGCCCGCGATCTCCTCCTCTCTTTACTCCGGATCCACGCGTGCAGCGACGAGCGTCGGCGGCGGCGCACCGGGGAGGAGGCGACGACGATGAAGACGACGACGGCGCACCGGAAGAAGGCGTCCGGGCAGCAGGCGGCGGCTGCTGGGGTGGGCGCGGGGTGGAGGCGCGGGGTGGGGGCGCCTAGGGTTTTAAGAGGTGGCCTCCCTCCCTCTTGGGCCAAGAAAAACCCACAGGCCAAGGTCTAGGCCAGGTTGTCTTAAATTTTCATAAAACCCCTCAAAACTCTTATAAATTTAATTATTTCACAAAAGTCCCTCTCTCTATTAATTAAACAATTAATTAAACAATTTCCGGGGTATTACAGAAAGTGGAATTCATTTGGTAATCATGGAAATCTGGTACCTTGGTATTGAATTCTGGTATCTTGGCATGCACATGGACAACGGAAGCAAAGGAATTTCTCCCTTATGATAAACTTGACTTAAACAGAACATTTGGATTTAGTTACAAATGGTTAGGTCATACCAGCTATACTATGACATTTGACAAACTAGCTTTATCCTAAAAGAAACATAAGATCTTCCCTTGGTTAAGCCCTACATGTTGATACATACTTGCATTCCGATATAAGGACTTGTTGAGTACTTCTATACTCATTGTTACTCAACTATATGAATTCAGTACTCACGAAGCGATCTACCGATGAACAAGTCTCACCATCTGTCAAACATTGAAGATGACGCCAAGTACTAGGTCGCGTACATAGTCGATTGCCTGTGGGCATATCCTGAGGGACTCCACTTCTACATGCCTTTTTCGCTGCAAGATTTCATTCGTATTTGGCCTCCTCAGCCTATGAAGTAAGCCATTGGCATCTGGTCCTTTTATGTTCATTTACTACTATAGCTTTTTAGTTATACGCATGTATTGATGTGATATTGATCATTGTTATATTGTGTGAGCTAGCTACTAATACACAGAAGATCTGAATTGCCAAAATCTAGGTGGCTACACCTGAGGCCAAGGCATGTTGCATAAGTCTGGGTGGAGCATCATCTCAAGTGTAGAAGCATAGGAGAAAGACAATGATAGTGATGAAGCTAGTGTATGCATATGGTGTGCCATTGGACTGAGCATCTTAAGTGATGATGGTTCTTAGAGCATACATACATTCTTGGTGGCAAGTCATTAGGCATCACGTACTTCATGTGGTGGTTGTTTCGAGGAGAAGCATCGTGAAGACCACTGGGTGGCATTTAAGAAAATTATCCAAAACTGGGTGAAGAGATGGTTTACGAAATTGTGGTGATGGCCTAAGTGGTTTAGGTCATATCTTAGATAATAGAGTGTCCTATCAGGCTTTGGAGCACGTGAAACCTATTTGTATGTAGGTTGCCGGGTTTCCCTATTTGTATGTGATTGTATCCATTAAGTGTATGTTGGTTGTTAGATTTTGGCGGCTGGTGAGGAGCCTCTACTATTTATGTCGTTATGTCTGTGAGAGAAAAGCTCGCGTCAAGGAGGAGACACAGGTGTTAGGGTATCCTTGTGTTAGGAAGTTTTTTGTGTTTGCTTTAGGATTAGAGCTTTGTCCTCCAAAAAGAAGTGACTATAAAACATTCATCTTCAAGTGTAATGAGCATCCAACTTCGTCAAAGTGAGTTGTGTCATAGATTCCTCCTTATGCTTTTGATTTGCTTGGTTTTCTTGGTTGGATTTGATCTCTTGATCTCTCTTGGTGCTAAGGATGTGTAAGAGGTGGAGATATCACTTGGAGATTAGATCCCATCCATCTAGACACTTTCTATGGAAAGTTCTTCTGATTTTCCGATTTTGATTAAGTTAGAGGTAAATTTGGGGCTTTGATCTCGAGGGCTATTTGGCTTGAGTTTGTGTTGTGATCTACCTTGATATGACAAATGAGAACACATCCAAGGTCATCAAGATTATCAAGGACTTACGAGTAAGAGTACATCAATATTTTCCTCTTTTGTCCAGTTTTATTGCAACCTTCCTTGTTTTGTAGAAATGTCGAAACTTTGGCTTTGATCTTCATGATCCATGATTAGAATAGGTTCATGGCATCCTAAGGAGGACTTTGCCAAGTTTCATCATATTTGGATTAGTGATTTAAAAGTTAGCATTTTTCTTTGTCTTATGTCGTGCGAATTTTTAACCTCTGTCTGGCGAGCTGCAGTACCACCATGACCTGAGCGATCTGACCGCCATGACCAGTATGATAGGTATCACACACGTGGTGCAGCGAGCTGCGATCTGCGATGACCTAAGCGATCGACCATACGACCAAGATGATAGGTGTCACACCTGTGGTCAGACTAGCCAAGTAGTCCAACCGCACCTGGCCAGCGGTCATAACGATGAGAGACTGTTGTCTCAGGAGATTTTTATGATCTTTGGTTCTTGACTTTAGGATAGCTTGTAGGCTTGAGTTTTCCGTTGCATTGAGTTGCTAATACCAAAGAAAAAATTTTGAGAAGTCATTCACTCCCTCTGATTCGCCATACCCTATCCTACAGTATTCCATGTGCAAGGTAAGATTAAAGACAAGGTATGTACTTTAATCGTTGATGAAGGTTGATGTGACCACGCCACAAACACATAAGACGATACCGTCCAATATCAAGATTGAACCAAACGTGAATTCATTTCTTCAGCTTAAACATAGTTTAAATGAGAATATGATGCTACCTAATGATAAAAATATATATGTTTACAGCACCACATCACTTTTACACCAACTCAAGCAAGAGATCAAGTTGGACATGTTTTGGAATCCAACTCCAAATCGGCCTCCAGATCAATTCGGATTCAGCCTGACAGGCCTAGCTTCAAATGTGCATAACTTTCACATACGAAGCTCGTTTGAGGTCCACGAGTACTTGTTAGAAATCTTTTCTCGTCCTCTTTCCAATGGATCTAGTATCACCTCTAAATTCCTTCTGTACGCACCGTAATCATCAAAAGAGTCCGTGTTGGTTCGTACTAGAATCGGATTCGGACTACTGCGATGTTGTTAAGTTCAAACGGACATAACTTTTTCATACGGACTCTGTTTGGGACATTCTTGGACTTCATGGAAATCTTATGAAGTCTACTTTATAAAGGAATCAACCCCATATTTAAATTATATCCGAGCCAGCCGTAATCATCAAAAGAGTCCGCGTTGGTTCGTACTGGAATCGGATTCGGACTGCTGCGATGTTGTCAAGTTCAAATGGACATAACTTTTTCATACGGACTCTGTTTGGGACGTTCTTGGACTTCATGGAAAGATTATGAAGTCTACTTTCTAAAGGAACTAACTCCATATTTAAATTCTATCCGAGCTGTCCGCAATCATCAAAAGAGTCCACATTGTTTTCTGAGTCCAAGTTGAAAGAGTGTTGCGTCACCTCCACTTGGGTCCATGGACCTTGTAACCCTATATAAGAGCCACCGCCTCCTTATGCTAGGACTTGGATTTTGTTCAGTTTTGGTTTAGCCCTTGTGCAAACTTCTGTTCTTCAGTTGTGTCGATGACCACCTGTCAAGACAGCCTTCGGAATCCCACCTTTTGAACTCAATATAAATATTTACAATTTTAGATTGCTTGTTATCTTGTTCTTGCTTGTTCTTCGGTTGCATGCAAGAATAGACCTTCGTGGTCAGGTCAACCACGTTCTTGGCATGGTTGATAACGACTTGGAATGTGGTTTAGCGATTGCTAAGGCGTAGCCGACGCCGTACGGTTGTAGTCGGATCGCAAAAGTCACCTCCATCAAAATCGAAGTTATTATCCTATCGGAAGATTGGGGCCCCATCGCCCCCATCAAAGGTAGTAGACAAAACCTTGCTAGCCTTGATATGATTAAGATATTGGGATTATCCATGTTCAAAATGGCTAAAGCTTATCAAATTGGATGGTTGAATGAACGTGAAATCTTAAAGTTACACATATTGTTTGTGTGCCATTTACGGCTGGTAATTATAAAGATGAAGTGATTTGTGATGTGGTACGAATGAAAAGCGTGTGATGTTTTATTAAGTCGACGTCCATGGCACTATGATCGTCATTCTGTTCATAATGGTAAAACTAATCAATATAGTTGTTTACTTTAGGGAAAATCTCATACTTTGATTCATATGCCTACTGAAGATGTATTTGAATCTAATTTTAAGAATAAAAAAGCTTTAAATGTGCTAAAATCATGGATTCTCCTTTGCTGAAACTGTGGACTTTAGTACATGCAAGAGAGGTAGATGATGATAGGAGTGTTTTAACTAACCCTTCACCATCTATTTCTAGTGCTATTTATGAAGTTTTGCAGCTTTCTAATAATAAAACAACATGGAACATTTCACTATTCACGCCATGCGATGTTGATCAAGTTCAAGAGAAGAACATTGGTTTACTTAGCAATGAGCAAAAATGGAGGACGTCTTTTCTTGAAGGGAGGAAAATAATGAGAACATCCAAATGACAACACTAACACTTAATAATGTGTGTAACCAGCATAAGGCAAGGAAGGAAGGCCATGGTAGAACAAGAACCAAAGAGAGAAAGGAGCCACGCATTCCAAGGAAGCTGTCCCATGTGGTTGTGTTTATGGCGAACACCAATAGAGCGCGTGAGGAGAAGATGGCCCACGTGCATGCCAAAAGAGGAAGAAATGAAGTATGAAAGTAAAAAGGAGTTTGGAGACCCAAGAAAGTCCAAGAACTCTAGGCCCAAATACTTTCCAAGGTCCAATTTGGAGCTACTCTAAGCTATTCCGAATTTAATTCCAAGTCAGAATTTGGATCGGAATAGCTAGCAGGGGTCTATATTAAAAAGTCAATAACTTTTATAAACGGAATCCGATTCAGGTGTTTTCATGCTAGTTGAAAAGCTTGTTCCGATGCCCACACAATGAATAAGGCCTAGCCTCAGAAACCTCACGAATTGAATGCTATCTCTGAAACAAAGTGGCGGCCAAAAATCTATGTGTTCGTGTTAGAGTCTAAATCTTGTTAGTTATCTTAGCAAAGCTATAAAACCAAGAGGTGTGCCTCATGTATGAGAGAGACGAAATTATTTTAGTTTTTATAGAAAAAATTGATATTTTAATTATGGAGAGCTTGCATAGTTTCTAGTTTTGCTAAACATTGTTCTCGCTGATTCTTGATATAATTGGTAGAATTGATTGGTTGCGATAAATCAATTCATGCTCTAACTACGTGTCGGTGTGTGTGGAACTGTGGATTAATTTTCTTGTGAAGGTTATGATGCAATTGCTATTACTGAGATTTTATGCTAAATGCACGGTTACTAATTTTATATTAGATTATTATTTTTTAGGTATCTTCGTTCGTCGATTGTGGTAAGATGATCAGAGCACCCGTATCAACGGGCCCTAAGCTCTTAGGGTCCTTTTGGTTGAGCTGCGGCTGTGGGGAAAAGCTGCTGTGGCTGTGAGCTGTGAGAAAGCTGCTGTGAGCTGTAGAAAAATTGAAAGATGTTTGGTTAAACAAGTATAAAATATACTTTTTGTCTTTATCTCTTTTAAAACAACTATGAAAGAGTTTTATTCAATCCATTTCCAAAAGCAGAAAGCCAAAAGCTAAAAGCAGAGTCAAAACAGCTTTCAAAAATATACTACGAAAAAACAGCTGCTTTTGAAAAAGCTGCTTCCAAAAGCAACCCCTTTAGTTGGGCTTTTGACTTTTAGGACCAAAAGCCGCAGTCAAAAACCCAACCAAAAGGACCCTTAATGCTCCAAAGGATGGATACGGTCGATCCACGAAAATGTTCGTCTCATCGGAATACTCCGTATATAAAGAAGCTTTCGTTTGCCTTTACAAGGTAGGGCCAAAGATATCTTCCTTAGCTCTCGCTAATGGAAACAATGGAAAGTGCTCGCCCCATCCGTTTGTGTTGTACCAGCCCGATCCGCCACAAGTCAGACCCATGCCATACTTGAGCCCGACCGGGCCGGACGGACCCGGAAAGGCACGGCCCACCTCTATCTTGGCTCTCGCTAATCGAAACAACTCCCCCTCACGCCGCCTCCAGAACCATCTTGCAAGCGGGCCGGCAGAGCACTCACGCTGACTGCCACGCGCAAGTAAGCAGGAGCCAACCCGAGCGCGGTGGACTCGCCTCGTTAAAGGCCCTACCTACCCCTCCCAGCATCAGCATTAGCGTTCCCCACCCAATCTTGCGGGTTGCGGCCAAGCTACCCCTCACCTTCCCCCACCTGCGCAGCCCAATCCGACGAGCTGAGTGGTCGCGCACCCACGGCGCCGACAAGCTCCCGCCCCGGCCGCGGCGGCGGCGGAGGGAGCCGTCGCTCCGGTTGCGGCGGCATGGACGCAGCGCTCTGCGACGACCTGCTGCTGGAGGTGTTCCGCCTCCTCCCGCCCGCTGCCGCGCCGGCTGTGTCCCTCGTCTCCCGCCGCTGGTTGGCGCTCCTCCGGGCCTCCACCTCCTCCCTTACTCTCCGCCTGCCGGACTCCTCCGAAGCCTCGGTCGCGGCGCCCCTCGCTGCCCTGCTCTCGACCTACCCGTATCTATCCGCCCTGGCCGTGGTCTCCACCGCCGCACCCGCCCGCGACGCCGACGCGGTACTGCTCGCGGTGGCGGCCGCGCCGTCATCTGCCCGGCTCTCCGTGCTGCGGTTCTCGCATGATTCGGCCGTCTCCCCAGCTGCGCTGCTCGCTGCCTCCCCTGCCCTCTCCGGCCTCACCTCGCTCCACCTTACCACCCTTCGGCCCCTGTCTTTCCGCTGGCTCGCGTACTTGCCCCGCCTAAAGTCCCTCGCCCTCGTGAACTCCGCCGCTGCCGTTGACTTCGCTGGTTCCAACTCCGATGACGCCGACGGCGAGGGCGACGCCGCAGGGGCGTTGCCGCTGGAGAGGTTGTCGCTGCGCGGCATCCGCTCGGGCGACCGCGGGCTCGGGTGGCTGTGGCGGCGCTGCGCGAGCCTCCGGTGGCTGCAGCTGCGCGCCTGCGACGGCACCGGGATGGGCCCGGGTCGCCAGCCTTCGCGGGCTGCCTCGCCGGCCTGCCCTCGCTTGAGCTCCGCGCCTGCCGCTCCGTCGCCGACCGCGTCCTCCTCCTCGCTGCTGACCGGTGCCGTGCGCTAACGTCCCTCCTGGTGTACGACGGCGGCAGCCGGGAGGCCCTCCACCGGTTCATCCACCAGCGCGGCGCAGCGCTGCACATCTTGGACCTCCGCCTACCTCTCGACCTGCACAATGACCACCTCCTTGCGATTGGTGCGGAGCACGGTCACCACAGCCGGGGCGCCACGCAGAGCCTTGCCACGCTCCGCCTTCAGAGCTGCGTCCTCATCACCGGGGACGGGCTCCGGTCTCTCGCACGGACGGCCACTGGGGCGGGTATTGAAGAGCTCGCCCTGGTGAGCTGCGACGTGGTGGAACGGGAGCCTGGGTTGCTCACGTTCCTTAGCCAGAGCATGCGCCGCCTCCGCCGGCTTGACTTGTCTTACAATGAGACGCTGAGCGACAGGGAGGTCGGTGCCATGCTGTCGTCCTGCCGTAATCTAATTGACATCAGGCTCAGGGGTTGCGAGTGCCTCACTGGAGCATCCCTGGTCTCATTGCTCAGACACTGTGGGCGGTCTGTGGAGGTCGTGGACATCTCCCGCTGCCTTAGCATTGCAGGAGCCAATGTTGAATTCTTTGCGCAGCGAGCCACTCGATTGAAACACATGATCATCGAGGAGAGGTCGGTATCGGAGGAATTGAAGGCAATTGCACAGAGGAAAGGCATGAAAGTTGGCTCATTGCCTTGTGAAGGATCATTCTGATGTAAGACTTCTTCAGAATGCAACTCATGGACGCTTGAATTTATGGAATCTTTACTTGAATGTTGGAATAAAGCGTTAATGCTTACTACCTGTGTATACAACTACAATAGTCAATGTGTATGTATGTCCTATTGATTGTGAACTAGTCATCACAAAGCCTCTCTTGGTGCCTGACATGTACATTGAGCACCAAGAATTGTGCTGTTGTATATGTTACAAGAAATAACATGGGGAATATTATAGGAAACTTCATGTTCCAATTTATATGAAATCAGCGATGTGATATTATGCAACAGCTATATGGAATTTGTGAGATAAAGCGACTTGCTAAATAATTTGTTGTGGCTTATATGTTCTGTATTGAGTTGCTGTTTAATGTACAGTTAGTGGTGGAGTGGTGAAAATAGATTAAATACAGACAATGTGCTCCTCAAAACTTATATTCACACACATTTTTTTTAGCATATTGATCCGAAGATGAATTCTGGATAAGCATAAATTCGGATACGCATGGGAAGAACATTGGATATAGATTCAAATCAGATTTTTTGTTCTACATAGATGGATTTGGCCATTTGTGCGTATGCAATCCTACATGTATACTTTATGCACAAGCAGCTGATAATATTTTTGTTCTCATGCAACTGGATGAATCACCATAATATGTTAAATACAATTCGATGGAATGTGGGCTTCCACTAAATTGAACAAACAAACAACTAATCAAAATGTGCTTCGTCTGTAGACTGATACTCTATAAATCAGATTAATTATTGAAAATACATGAATCGGTGTTTTACTATAACGGATTCAGTCATTCAGATAGCGATCATACTAATTCTGCATACATATTTTTTAGAAGAGGAAAAGCTACTATTCAGATGGGAAAATGTTGGCTGGAGCTGCTTTTTTACCATGTCTGGTAATTAGTTTTGTTGGATAATCTGCATCCCACCTACATCGATATTGCTGCCTAAAGACTTCTAATAGTATGTGACTGACTTTCCATTCGGCCTTCCGAGGTAATCTTCTTCGTGTGGTGCCTGATATGCTTACTAGACTTTGTGTAGATATGGGGTAGACCATTCAGAAGTTAAAGCCAAATTTAGCACTATTATACACTATATTTACAAAATTAGTCGTATACGTATTGTATTTATAAAAATGGCACTTGCAGCGCCGACAAAACGATATGCGGTGAGGTCGGCGGCGGCACGAGCCTGCCGCCCCGCCAGCAGACGGCAGGCAAGCTGCCACCTGGTGGGAGGGGCTAATTTATCTGCCCTAATTTTTTTTTATGTTCAATGATAATTTGAATTTTAAATATATCAAATGAACTCAAAAAATTACAAAACTTTATGTAAAGTCTCCCGACACAATGTTTCTCGTAGAGTAATATTTGGGTAATTTTATCCATTGCGAATTTTTCTTAAAAATTCATACAATTTTGATATTTTTACAAGTTTTAACATATAGCAAATGAGTTCTAAAAATTACGAATTTTTCGTGGAGTCTTCCGACAAAGTCATAGTTATTGTGTAATTTTTAAGGAATTTTATGTAGTCCGAATTTACCATGTTAATTCATGAATTTACGACCGGTGAATTTAATCGTGAATTTAATTCATGATTAAATTAACCCGAATAAACATGATAAATTTGGACCACATAAAGTTTCTCAAAAATTACACAACAACTATAAATGTGTCGAGAGGTTTCATATAAAATTTTGTAATTTTTGGAACTTGTTTGTTATATATAAAAACTCGTACAAATATCAAAATTTTATAAATTTTTTAGCAACATTCACAATGGATAAAATTACCCAAAAATTAAACTATCAAGTACATTGTGTCAGGAGACTGTACATAAAGTTTCGTAATTTTTTAAGCTCATTAGATATATTTAAAAATTCAAACAAACACTAAATGCAAAAAAATTTAGACGGGTAATTAAGTCGACTAATTAGCCGGCTTAATCATCTTCTGGCGGGGCGGCAGGCGCCTGCCGCCGACGGCCTTGCCGGGTGTCGCATCGCCGGCGCTGTCGTCCGCCCATCGGACGGCAAAAGTGTCATTTTTGCAAATATGGTGCGCATACAGCTAGTTTTATAAATACAGTGTGCAAAGTGCCAAATCTAGCTTTAACTCGATCATTCGTATCTATAACACCATATACAAGAGAATACTGAGACAATCATATATAATTCAGTTCTTTTCAGCTTATGATTTATAGCTTATACATTATGACTTGCTCGAATAAATAAGCGGACGACTTCTTCGTAGTTGTTTCAAAGCGGTTTATCATGATAGCCTTTTCGAAACGGTTTATCGGCATTCGACTTCGTAATTTTTTGAGTTCATTTGCTATATATAAAAACTCACACAAACACTCACGGTAAAATCAAAAACCACCAGATACAACTATAAACCATGGGCTGTAGCAAAAAAAAAAGCAACCATAAATGAAACCGGGCCTGTTTAGCAGGTGTTGTACTAAAAAACCATTGTATTCTTTATTGTCATGGTAAAACAAGGAATACTCCGTCTATTACGTTTGGGGGAGACGCCGCGACCGCGCGAGGCCACGTCGTCCCAGCAGCGCTCCGGCCGCGGCGTGGCGACGAATCTCGAGACGGTGCAGGGTGGCAAATTGCGAAAAGGCCCCGTGTTTTCCGAATTACGTTCAAGTCCTTGGTTCTCGCGAAAAGGTCCTTAAAATTTTTTGCCCCCGTTTCTTTGGATAGCCCCGCATTTTCGGAAACCGCGCGCGGGTCCCCGGTTTTTTACGTACAGATCCTCGGTTTTTCCGAAAAACCCCTCCGCCTTTTTAGAAAATACGTTTTTGCCCCCGGTTTTTTCCGGAAAAGCCCTTTACCTTCCTCGAAAATACGTTTTCGCCCCGGTTTTTTTGGAGAACTCCTCACGAATTATCGTCTCTTTTATTTTTTTGCGTACGGTGGCTGGCGCGGCGTGGCGTCGCGCCTACGAGGCTAGTTTATATTAAGCCTGGACCGGCTCATCCTCCAAAGCAGAGGCCGATAATGAGCTAACGTCTAACTCATCACAAACTTGTGAGCGTTATCATCTCTCTCCATCAGCTTCTTCACCACAACTGTTTCCAGTATAATCTTTCTTATCTCCTAGCATCCGAAGTTGCCTCCTCCTGATTTATTTTCCCGTAAAAGATAAGAAAGGTAGTGCTAATTAAAGGCATGGAGTAGGTCGATGGCCATGGTTGAGTCTGTCCCATTGTTCCATATGTGCCACAACATCGTAAGTAGAACAAGGTCTTCGGTTGCATGAATTGCCGCTTCTGGTACTGATTCTCCGAAAGGCTATCTCATGCCCGCATTCGAAGTTCCAAACTAAGCATGCACATTGAATGCCTTCACTCTTTCATTCCATACAAGATGCAATTTTCATAGTCTGTAAGTTCCTTTTATGCCATTATTTTTAGGGCAACATGTCTATTGAACAAGAGGCAATTTGTAGAAATATAGACATACTCCATCTCGACCATCTGACTCCATCTCAGCGGCACAGATGAGAGGTGGGAGCTCCAACCATCCCAACCACTTATGCGCTTTTTGCAAAAAAAAAAAAAAAACACACCTGTTTGCACCCCAAATCTCGAAAAAAATCTCTTGACATTGGCACCCCAAATCGAATGCACGCTGGCTCTGCCACCTCCCTTCGATCCCCTTCTCCAACAGTAGGTGGAGGATGTAACATCTTCAATTTTGGATGTTTGAAATTGTGAAAATTTCAAATCTTTTAGTTGCATTTTGTTGGCATTCGAATTTCTCCTAAATATTTATTTGGGATTTTCTGAGTTTTGTGATATGCAAATTAACAATAGGGAATAATCCACAAGTGCAAATACTAATCATAATAATAAAAGGTACAAAATAATTTAAAACAATGAAATGTGAGTTCAAAATCTGAGAATTTAATTCATTTGATCAAACCTGATTTAAAGATCTGAGAGAAGGAAATAATTGAACTAAAAAAATTCTTTTGAAAAGAAAATAAGACTAAAGCATGAAAAGGATGCACGCTTCAAATTTGGAAACAGAAAATTCAAATTGCAATATAAACTTCAAAACAAAATTGAAAATTGAAAGATAGAAATCTCGACCCGAAAACTTAATTTAAAAATTACAGTTACAACACCGGACTCTTCAAAATACGGGCAAGAGAAAACATAAAATTTGAATTCACAAGTTTTCAAATTAGGCTAGCCCTTCTCTTTTGGCCATTTCCTCTTTTCTTCTGGCCTACCAGCCAGCCCCTGTCTCTGGCCATGCCAGACAAGCCATATGTCGGCCGTGCGCACAACACGTCGACCGTGCCGGCCATGTGCACGCCGCAATGCGCCCAGCCGGCCAACGTGCTTGCGCGCTGCGCCATGTAGTGCGCGATTGCCATGTCGTGCATCTGCGCACTTGCCAGGCTCGGCGGCCACTCTGTGCCAGCACCTGGCCTCGCCCCGGCCCGACACGTCTGCCCACTGGATGTGCGTCACCTGCGCCAACCAGTATGCAGTGAAATTTGTATCGGTGAAATTTCGTTGATAACTGACGGTAATGGGTCTTATCGGTGGGACTGGTAAAATTTCATATCAGATAAAAAAATTTGGATTTAACAAAATCCATCTAAAAGTATCAAAATTTTAAATTTTAATTCAAAATTTTCGACCGAAAACTTTGAAATTTTCGGTAACCGTCAATTACCGAATAAAATTTTCCCTGCCAGTATGCGCCCAGCCTCGCGATGGCACCCGCATGACACACCCGTGCTGCACCGCGCCAAGGCGCCTGCGCCAGCAGCCGCTCGCCTGGAAAAACACGGTGGCCGCAAAAGTTGACCGTGGAGCGCCGTGATTTGTGACCTCATCACCTAGGCCATCACTTCACCATCACGTCAGCCATTACCTCGCAGCTTCACCCATGCCTTGCGATGCCTTGCCCTGCCATGGCCATCTCGGTGCTAGAGCCGGTCACGCCGTGAAACAACCCACGTCGTTAACTAAACCTAAATGACGGGTTAAGATGTTAAATATGATTAATTATACGACTAAAAATATAAAATATGAAGGAATTTAAAACTTTTATGTGTATCTATGTAGGGCGAAACTAGCGAATGATAAACTAATACTACTACCGTAACTCCGTCGACAAGGGCGAATCCCAATTTGTATAGGCTGAAGTGAGAGATAAAATTTAATTGCACGATAGGTAAAAGTGTTGTACTAATTAAAATATATAGAACAGCCTGTAGTACAACAGTAATTAATTACAATCAATATCTGGTAAAGTCAATTAGAACTTGTAGCAAGCAAAATAAAGATATTACAAATTGCATTACATAATAGCGATTACAAATTACAACAAATATACAATTTCATGTCTCAACCAAATAACCATCCCAAAAATAAGCAATTGCAATATAATTGTATTTAACCAAGAATTGTGTAATCTAGCTTACACGAAGTCCATCTCATACATATTAAATTACATCCAAATTAACAATGAATAGAAATTACATTTAGATAACATACAGTATCATCTAGATATCAATATTAAGAGAAAGCCAAATTACAGCCATGTCATTTCATACATTAGAATCTGTCATCGAACCGCCACCACACCGATAGTTATTTGCAAGTGAACTACTATTTTAATACTGAAAAAGACCGAACAAAAGAACGAATAAAAATAATCGAAGTCAGAAAAGAAATAGAAAATTTGCCGTAAGAGCCCGAAAGGTTAAGTCGGGCGGGGTAATCCGTTCACGGAGATACCTGACCGTCCGGGGGCCAGTCGGCACCTCTCACAACCGTAGGATCATCACTCGGTAAAAACAAACCTATTTTATTTTAGAGACCAACCAGCATAAACCAGCATATTTTAAATCCCACATAGCAACCGAAGGATCAGCATCACCACAGTCAAAGTGACTGCACCCACATCTCAGATAGAACACACAAGACAACAGAGACCGCGATCGATCGGACAAGATGACCAGACCATTCCAAAATATCACCTGACCTCTAAAGCGCACGACCTTAAGCCACAGAGGGATAACCACCAAGAAGCCACGGGGTCATAACCACCAGCAAGACCACGATCCAGAGAGGCGGCACAACATCGAAGGCTCAAGCCTGACCACAAGCTTAGATACCACACACAGCCAACAGAGAGCAGAGAAGAAATATCTCGTGAGCAAGCCACCACTGTCTCGGTTCTCATTCCCAAGCCAACCGGGAGCGAGAGAAGGAGAAGAAGCCCACGGCTCCAAGAGCCATCCTTCCCATCCCATCCCCAAACCCCACACCAAACCTCATCGGCCACCGCCAAGGCACCAAAACGCCAAGAGCAGGGAGCAAGACCCAGCGCAGGATAAAGCAAGGTGAGCCGACCAAGAGCGAGGCGGCGGCGGCGGCAAGAAGCAAGATCTCATGCCGCCAAGTCAGAGGAGGAGAAGGCCATCACCACAGGCATCAAGACACGACCACGCAGGGAAAAGCGCCATAGCCATTTCTAGTTCCTTTCCAGAATCAACCCACCCACTAATCCACAAAGGTAATCTGTGCCCCAACCCCATGATTCCAGTATTCAAAACCACACATGCAACATAGTAAAACACTAGAGCACCATCACTTGATAATCAATTAGAAGAACTTAGCAAATCCGTGAGACCGTGAACCCAGCCGAACCAGTGTAGTAACCATAGCGCCACGGCGCTACCAGATCACCAAGGCATCACATATACATCACAGATTAACTACGCATAAGGGGAAAGGAGTAGAGGTGGAGGAGGCTTACCGTAGATGAAGGCGGCTGCGTGCTACCACCGGCATAGCCACACACCAACCGCCACCGCGCACTCCCCCGGCGTACAGGCGACTTCTAGCCGGCCGTGACTAGTCCGGGGCAGCACACCTCCATGCCTACCACTTTGTGCAACTCAATAAAAACCAAATCAAAATAGCAACACAACCCACCGTAGACTGGAGTCGATTCGAGGGAGGAGGTGCCAGATCCGGGCCATAGACCACGGATCTGGCAGCAGCAGCACCGACGAAGCCGGGCGGTGAGGCGAGGACGGCCCAGGGGTGCGGCGCGGCGCCGCTGGGACCGGTGGTGCGAGGGGACGAAGGAGAGGTAGGAGGGAGTCGGCAGTAGAGGCACTCAGCCCGGGGGAGGAGCCGGCGGCAACGAAGCCGTGCGGCGACTGGAGGACGGCGGAGCAACGGTGCGAAGCCGGGCCGGAGGAGGAGGCGCAGAGAGGGTCGGCGACGGAGGCGCTCGTGTTGGGGGAGGAGCTGAGGCTGCGCGGCGCCGGAGAGCTCGAGGCACGGGGTGGATCCGAACGGGATCGAGCGAAGGAAGAGGGAGAGCCAGGAGAGAAGGGGGAGAAAGGAACGTGGCGTCGGTGGGAACCCAAGAAAGAACAGGGAGCGGGTAGAGAGAAAAAGAAAGAGAAAGAGAAAGAGAAAGAAAAGAGAGAAAAGAGGAAAATAAATTAGAATAGGAAAGAAATAAAAATGTGCATGTAGATTGCTAGGTTTAGGAATACTCATAATCATGCATTGTAACCACCTTGCTTTAGCGGACTTGTCAAAGTTCAATCAATTAACTGCAGGTACTTAGGAACCCTGTAAATAAATATTAGCTATATCAACGTAATAGGAATTATTTTAGGAATTGAATGGAAACCTGGAAACCTGCGATCAAATATTGTAGAATTCGCTTAATTAACTAGGCCATGTTATCTCATCCACGCCATAGATGAAATCATAGAAACCCATAATATTTCTCAATTCTTGTAATAAATATAAACCTGTCAATGGACTAAAGCTAGTACGCAGGTGTATTAAAATTTGGGTATCGTCGTTTAGACCATCCCAGGGTATATTTAAAGACTCAGGCAATTTGGTTAGTAGCATTTAAATTGTAGAAATCCACTCTTGATTACTCGGGGTCATTAGAACAAATTAATGGGGTCCGATAAATTAAAATATGCATATCGATTAAAATTGTACTATACGGATTAAATTAAGGAACTGTAATCTTGGACCATTCTGTTGCGGATTTAAATACCATAATAGTTAGGTTAAGTCCATCTAAACAATAGAAAACCATTAATCAGTATTTGCAATGACTAGAATAAAGTAAGTGCCCTCAGCAGGTTAAAACATAACTGTACTGATTCAATTAAGTTATTGCCGATTGAATCATTCGGGATTGTAACTAAATACCCAATTAACCTGAATAGTGTAAATCATAGAACTTTTCTAATAAATATTCTTAGATATTAAAAGTAAATTAAATGATGCTCGTAGGCTGGGAATTGCACGCATGTGAAGTAAAGTATCATAATATCATTGAGACCCCTAGTGCGCTCTTAAATGCCCAATTAATTTTTATTAGTCAATTATGAACTGCAGAAATCCAATAATAACTATTCTTAATTATTAGAATAAATTAATAATCATTCTAAAATTAATATCCCTTAGAAGATGCAAAATTATTTGCGACGATTAGGATAGCACTTGGTGACTAAATAGTAGTTAAGCTGTAAAAATATGCAAATGACTAAAGTAAAACTAATTAGACATAATTGCATACGCGAGATCGGCTAGGATTAATGTTCGACATTATAATTATACAAACATCTAATTAATTCTGTGTAATCAAAATATTGCTAGGAACCAACAAAACACCGAGCATACCTACTAAATAAACCATACCCCATAACGCTAGTACGATGTTATCAAACGGCGAGTAGTGTATTGAAATTACTCTTGACGACCATGATTGAGTTAATTTGAGCGAAGTCTTACCTTTAGAAACATAAGCACATCGATACCTCATATTTTTTTATTATGTTCTGTAAATTAAGTCGTAGTCGGCGTATTTAATTGCAGGCGACAATCCAAGCTACGGGAATGACTTCACCTGATCCTACTTGAATCCGAGTATATGGTTAAAATTCAGGCAAGCATTCCTTTGATCAATTCTTCAGATTATATTCCGTAAAACAAGTATTTTGTATTAATCTAGTATCACCTTGCATGAAAGAAATAAAGTTATTTAAATCGAGCAATGGATATAAGAGACAAAAGAAAAGAGTCGAATGACAACTGATGGACCGTACCAAACCGTATCAACCAACATTCCGTTTTTCACGGGCAGACTAGTACTCTATTGAGGTATTATATTCTCCACATGGGTAAGTATTATATTAAGCCGTTGGGAGAACCCGCACGATCCGGGCCAGCTGTAACAGCCCAGCTGTTATTTCAAAATTTCAGTAAAAAATATAATAATAATTAAATTAATTTAAAATAAAATTAAATGTTCTTATTTGCCTAAATTCTAAAAATTTCGTTAGCTTGTTTTCAGCTTTTGAAAAGGCTTTTGTAAAGGTAATTTTACTAAAAACATAAAACATTGTCAAGTTAAAGGTATTTGTAAATTTTTGTAAAGAAACTATTTCAAATTAAGTATTTGAAAGCATTTGACTTTTATTTGGATTTTTCTGTAATTTTCTGAGATTTATTTGGAGTTATTGGATTTTATTCCAAAACCCAAATGCAAGAAAATATGTTTTAATATTTTCTTAAAGCTAAAAAGAATTTATTTAGCCTTTTCCAAGCTTCCCAAAAATTTATATTAATTTCTGAGATTTTCTAAGATTTTAAAATCAGCTTTAAAGCTAAAAGGTGTTTTTGTAAAAAGTAAAAAAACAATTTTGAGTTGAAAATATTTTTTAGAAAGTCTTTAAAATGTTTTATAGAATTTCTGGGAATTTTCTGGAATTAAAAATCAATTTGTGAAGTTAAAAAGGTATTTTATAAAATTTTAAAAAGGCCAAAATGAATTAAAAATATTTTTCCTAAGTATAAAATATTTCCAGGGATTTTCTATAAATTTTTTGGAATTTTTAAATATTATTTGCTATTTTAAAGAATTTATAAAATTTCATCTTATTTTCTGAAATTAAATCCGAATTTTAAATCTGATTTCTCTCGTGCTGACACGTGGCGCAATCTGGTTAAATCCGGATTTTTCTTGATTTAATCCTACCCATCCACCATCACTTAAGCGATCAACGGCCGTGATCTTTCCTTGGGCACGTGTCGCACATCTAACCTCCCTCCGTTTTCTCTCTCTCTATCTCACTTACTTTTGGGCCCCACCTGTCATCTCTTCCTCCCTCACCTCTTCTTCTTCAACCTCCGTCCTCTCTCTCCTCTAACCCGCCGCCGTCATGGCCGCCCCTTCCCCCTCTTCTTCTCCGTGCCCATTGCCCTTGGCCTTCCCTCGGTCTTCCAGTCTCATTGGCCGCTTGGAGCTGACCTCCCCTTCGCGCCCACCCTTGCAAGCCGCCGCCTTTAAATGTTGCCGCCATTAAATCGCCGCCCGACCTCTGTGCATCGCCTCCTCTTCTCCCTAGGCGCCGCCTCGCCTTCCCCCTTGCCCCTCGGTAGCCTTTTCGCCCGTGTTTCCACGGCGAACCGGCTTCCTCCCGGAAGTCAGGCTAGTAGCCCCCCCCTCTCCTATATAAAGCCCCATGAGCCTCTCCGCACCGCCTCCTCTCGCCGCCCTCTTTCCTCCTCGGCCGCCCTCCGCCGGCCGAGCCCCCGCCGCCCGCCGACGCCGCCACCCTCTCTCTCATGCTGCTGGTTCCGGCCTCATGGTGCCCCGCCGGTACCCCAGCTCCCGCGTTCTCCTCTTCTTGCTGCCGCCGCAGCCGGCGGCGTGACCTCAGAGCTCCAAGCAAGCCCGCCCGCCGAGCCGCTCCGTCTTGCCGCCCGTGTCCACCACGTCACCGGCCTCGCCCACGTGGCCACCGCGTGGCGTCCGAGTGGCAGCCACGTGGCGCTCGGTCAGCGTCCCCGGCCATGTCAGCTTTTTCGGTTTTTAAAAATATACCGCCCGAAAATTCAAAAATTTGCTGACGTCAGCATAACCTCATAATCTCTATTTTCCTTTATAAACTTGTTCAAAATTTTTCTTTCTTTTAAATCTTCCGGAAGCCATAACTTGTTCATTTTAACTCCGTTTTGAGCCGTTCAAATTTCTAAATTTTTCTAAAATCCTAAACTATTCAAATATATACTCTTTTTCAATTTTTTGAATTTTATTTGAATTTTGTTTGAATTTTATTTGTTTGGTTCTTCGCGTCTAGATTTCGACGATCTCGGAGAGAACGACTGCTGCGATCCAAACCCGGACTTCAATCAAGGCAAGTTACACCTTTGATCATGTTGATCCCAATATTTAAAATTAATTATATTGTTTTTAAATTACTATGCATGCGTAATTTTATTCAAGTTAGTTTAAAATTCAGTTTTGAACTGTAGTTATACCCAAATTCTTTGGACAGCCAAATTTGACATTTCATGCCATTATACCTTTTCAACCATAGTTAAAACCTAGTTAGTACAGTAGCACTGACTAGAAATTTGGTAGAAATGCTTAGCCATGCTGAGAATATTATGATTTGGGACAATCTTGCACATAAAATGATAACCTTTTATCTGGTATTCTTGACTTTGGTGAGTCAGAAATGTTTATAAAATTATTTCCAAACAAAATATGAAAACTTGATTTAGACTTAGGCAAATGGTTAGAGTGGTGGGTGCTTGCTGGCATGCATTGTCGGTTGGTGACGCAATGTTGATTGCCAGGCACAAGGGGTATGTGGTTAGTGCCTAGGTCAGTAAAGGACCGGTCTGTGAGCTACTGTTGCAAGACCCTTTAGTACTACCACAAGTCTGGTATGGGACATACCTGGCCGAATAATTTGTGAAATTCCAACATGATCTCGCTATAGGCTGAATGTGGGCGCGGCGTAGTCCGTGAGAAGTCTCACATGGCACAAGAGGGGGCTCCAGCATGTGGATTCATGCTGTGGTGAAACCTTAGTGGCGGCGTGATTATGTTGGCATGGATCATTGTAAAGGTTTTGTTATGATTTTCTCAGTCGCACGCCTAAGGAAGCGTGTAGTACAACCTCTGCAGAGTGTATAACCTATCCTGGATAGCCGTGTCCACGGTTATGGGCAAGCTGAGTAAAGTTTTTCACGGTTAGACTTTGATTTTTAAAATGTTTTAGAAAAACTTGTGGATGGATGGAATCCATAAGAGATTTTGGAAAACCTTGTGGATGGATGGAATCCATGAGAGTTTTGGAAAATCGTATGGATGGATGGAATCCGTACGAGTCTGTTTTTGAGAAAAATTGGTCCGGGTGGGATGCCCGTGGATAGGTTGGTGTAGGGGATGAACCTGCACTAACGTTACTTAATTTGATTACAATGTGATTTTACTTATTGTATCAAATTCAGCTTTCGCACTTACGTTATGATATTTACTTCAATGTTGCCTTTTTATGCAAACTAACTATATTATGCCTTCGTTTGATATTCCATATGCATGGATTAACTCTGTTAAACCTCCTGGTGTAACTTGTGGAGTATGTTTGTACTCATGTTGCTAAATTTAATTCTTTCAGAGGAAGCCTTCGACGACTTCGGTGAGGATTGCGACTAGGCCACGTCTTACAGTCATTCGCCTTGTGGGAAGGCTGGATGGGCTGCTGCTATTGTTTTGTTTTTCTTCCACTGTTATCTTCCGCTGCTATTGTAAAACTTTGGCCATCAGGCTCATATTTAGTTAAATAAAATTTATCATTATGGAAGATAATTGTCTTTGTTCTGCTGTGTGCACTAAGCTTTCCCGGGATAGTGCGATTAACACAGAGGGTTTCGGAGTAATTGTTCTGGGTCCCGACACCAACACTTGGGTGCCGGGCGGGGGACCCCGTGGAGGAACCCACACGATCCGGGCCAGCAACTGGGTGCCGGGTGGGGACCTCCACCACCGCAGGAACCCACACGATCCGGGCCGAGAAGCGGGTGCCGCGTGGGGGATGCAAGGCGCATATATTAGCGGGTGGAGGTTGGGGTAGGCGGGGCCGCCCAACCAAACGACTATGTCGAGGTCGGTGGGCGCCCGAGCGGTGAGAAACCACTCTGGGCCGCCGGTTGAGAATAGTTGGGTGGAGATATAATACTGAGATAGATGTTATTAGCACTGTACTCTGGTCTGGACGCGGCTCAAAGGAAATGCGGAAATCCGGTTGCCAACACGAGCAGAGTGATGATGGGTAAAGTGATACAAGCTTGCGCAATGCTTACCAAATCATGAATTCATGCCTGTCTCCGGGAAAGGAGAATTACAGAAACTTATGGGGGTTTTTGCTGTTCATATGTATGCTCAGTAGTTTTCTAAAATAATAAATTGAAGTTCTTTCAAAACCAACAAACCTATTTTTTTATATGTCATGAGAAGGAAATTGAGGAAAGAAAATGAGAAAGAAATGATAAGAAATGAGCAAAAGATTGAGGTAGGAATTGATATTCCTAAAGGTGTAGAGATGAGCATTCGGTGCATTTTTGTTAATAACGCTTGCTGAGTACTTCTGTACTCACCCTTGCTATTATCTCCCTTTGCTTAGGAATATGTCAGTTCAGCCTGGATGAAATACCGTGGACTCGGATTACAATGGGTACAAGGTGGACAGTCCGTGTGAAGATTGAGGGAAGGTGGTAATATTCTAGCCCCGGAGGCTTTGTCATAAATTTTAGCCCTGCGTGGCGATATTCTTATAATATCATGTTGTCTCTAATTATTGTTCTGTTGCAACACTCTGATTGGATTATTATTCGTTAGAGCGATGTTTTATCGGCTAAAACGAGTAATAATCCGTTGACCGGCGTTATTACCCCGTGGTAATGATGCGGGTCGTCACACACCGACCATGCCCATCCCATGTGTTGTACCCGTTCATCGGCGACAGAGCTACACAGTGCTCCACCAAAGCTATAAATAGTCCTCCAAGCACCCCATTTTCCCCTTGCAGCCCCCTTCCCTTCTTTCTCCCCAAGACAGGCTCAACATCGTGCTCGGGCGTCGCCCGTCACCACCTCGTCGTTCCGGCCACCCCGGCGTGCCTCTTGCTAAACTAAGCAATCGTGCTGATTTTGAAATCGTGCTGATTTTACCATTCCTGTACTGATTTTATCGTAGCGTGGTACTATCAATTACCATAGCAGTACTACCTATTTTACTGTAGTGATGTACTGATTTTGTGTAATTTCGCTTAGATCTTTTCATAAGAGTAATCGGTCTCTAAATTTCATAATTTTTCATAGTTATTGAAGTGAAGAATTTAAATTCATACTTTTTCTTTAAAAAAATCTTATAATATTGTCAGCTCCTACTTATCTCCCTCTGATCGTCATATTCGGTCGTGCAATTTAGTATCTCGGAGATACATGGTCAGTCCGTAATCTATTAGCACCTTCATGGTCTGGCTCCAATTTTACGCGACAGTTCGCCCGAATGAGTGAATCAATTTTCAAGATGGGCAGCTGGTCACCTGCCAGTCAAGATTCTTTCCGAAGCTCAATATGTCTTTTGCTAGTTGACGGACTGCACCAGTGGATATTTGGGTTAGCTTTCCAAGGCCTCTCCTCTGTTTAGCTTATAGATAGTTTTTTTCGGCTGCTACTTATAATTTATTATCATAATTTATAATTTTTTATTCTAGTATGAATATTTATGTGAATGAATCGAATACCGATAAACCAATAAACCACCTCGAAAAAATATCCTAATAAATTACTTTAAAAATACGACAAAGAAATTATTCTATTTATTTATTTGAGATAATCATAAGTCATAAGCTAAACCTATTAGTGGGACACAATAACCTCCGACTCTAAGAGGAGATAGTTAAGAGATGCATTCAGAAGAACGCTCCCTTGAAGCACCTCTCTATGGTTGGGCCATATGACGGCATTCGGGGTGCTCCACTAGCTAATCAACATCGTAATCATCACAGGGAATGAGGTTCTGGGTTCCCAATCAAGGAACTTCTCAGCTAGAAACGATTGGACCCCTTTGTCAATACTACCTCACGAACCATGAAAGGGAAATGGAACAACTGAAGTCCGTCAAAGAGCGCTACTCTAACCTTAAGTGCCTAGACAGTGACTACCATCACTCTAAAGAATTTATAATTGTCAAATCAGTCCAGTTCTCCCGTCGCTAGTAAATAGGCTGCTTATTTTGGGTTTTTATGATGTATAACTTATTTTTCATTGTTTAGAACTGTAGCTACCGTGTTTTGCACTATAGCTACCGGTGACTTTTTGATGTAGTTAAATATTAAAAAATTAAAATACAAAAATGTGTTAGCTCATCACGAATAATGTAAAGAAATACGAGAAAAAAGACAAAAAAAACCTAAAAATTAAAAGTTAAAAAGATAAAATTAAAAAAACTAGAAGCCAAAAGCTCAAATCCAACAAGGAATTGAAATGAGCAGAACATACACAGATGAAGAAGAACCCAACCACAATGAGGAAATTACAAGCTAGGTTGAACAGTATCACTTGCCCAGAAGTTTTTTCGAGTGCCATTTGCACGAAAATATCTCTAAAGGCTCCGACACTTCTGAGTACGTGTTGGTGTACCCACTAGATGCGAACCAGGTTACCGATGCAGGGGAGTCAGAAATCAGAATCACCTAAAGCATGTGCCTTTCATCACATTCTGATTGGAAGGATTGTGCGTGAAGGAAACAAGAAACCAACTCCAAATCATTTTTTATTTGGACTACGGCAGTAGCAGCACGTGATTAATAAGGCCTTGTTATTTTTGGCATTCAATCGGTTCTTAGCTTCTTCTAATATCATTATTTATTAGATTAATAAATTATAGCTAAAAACTATAAATCGCTAGCAAAAAGAAAACCTTAAAACTAGTCCGATTGAATCCTTGAGCAGGCTAAAGATGGATTGTTTGCTGCGCCAATAAATCAATTAGGAGATGGAATCCTGCAGTTACACGATTTCCTTGTAGATAAAATGGGAACACGTCGGTTTAGCATATATATTTGCGTTTGAAACGCGTGTGATGGACCAATAGGACCACCACCGTTACTCGTTTCACCAAGGTAATTTCCTTTCACAACTGTAATTTTGGGTACTAGGCACTAGGCAGACCTTCCCTGACGCCACCCCGTTTTCCGACGTTTTTTGTTCATAAAAAAGCAGCATTTGGAATTAAATTTCAATTTCAGACAGTTTGGAAACGGGTAATTACCAGCTTAAGGGAATTGGTTCATGAAATCTTATGATATGGCCACAAGTACAAAGCCCGTTCATACTGACTTTTTTGTTGGCTTATAGAAAACCGTACAGGGAGAAACGTGTGATTTTAATGGATATAAATAAAGTTGATATAACATGTACTACAATTGACTGAAGCTAGGTACCGTATGAATATACAGTACAACACAGAACATGAAATAACGTCTGGAACATTCATTGCAGTAATGATAACCAACATTTTACCAAATCCAGGTACAATTAAGTTCATAGCTTCTCTTGCATCGCATTATAACATTCAGCAGAACAGAGCCAACAGCTCAACGTGTAATCATAAAATCGTATACCCAGTAACATGCAACAAAAGATACATCACTCCCTCCACAAACCTTGGATACAAGGAAATACTCAAAAGCAACATTCGCACTATCTCTTGTTGCACAATTTATTCTTCCTCCTCAGCCTCCTCAAGCCATTTGACAAAAGGCTCCAGGGCTTTCACGAAAGATTGCCTGTCATTTCGTTAACAGTTATTAGGAGTTTCAAAAATGGTAACACCAAGGAAATTAACCAAATAGAGCGATAGTGGGTAGGTTTACCTCCCCTTTGGGTTAGAACCCTTACGGAACCAGAGGAGGATGGTATCTTCAGCTAGGACATCTTGATCATACAGTGTTCTTACAATTTCAGGGAACAGTTTCATCAGCTTAGCATCCTCATAGCACTGTGTCTGAACCTTGTATATAAGTTCCAGTTCTAGCCTGCCACTGGTGCAAAATGCATTCAAAAGACCAGCCCAAGCTTTCACCTGTAAATGCAAATAGAAAAACAAAACGAATTTACTTTGAATGCCTTTTAATACATCATCAAAACTTTGGAGGAATTGAAAGTTCTGTTGATTAATTACACTGCCTACCAAGTACTACGGATGGTATGAAGTTTAGAGTAATATAATGGGCGGGTTCTTTTGGGCTATGACTTATGACTCAAATTTTTAAATTCTAACTGTTCGCGAGATACAATACGCACAGAAAAATAGTCGTATGCGATTTTGGCGGTACAGCTAAATTCAGTACACTGTGACCATCTTCCTATTGGCCTCGGCTAAAAAAAACACACCGTTGGAAAGCTAGTTACTGTAGCATAAGCTACAAGCTATAAGTGAAAAAGAACTCAGCCAATGTGACCATTCAGCATTAAAAGTAGTACTCTTGAAAAAATGTATAACAATAATACTCGGGAATCAGCATAAATTATCTTTCAACCGGGCTCATTTCGACAGTGTTAAAGGGGAGTTCATTATCTGTGATCCATCAAAACACAACTAACAAGTTTTCAGTGCAACTTTATTCGCATTTTACACTTACCATCTAACTCGACAAACAGCAGCTATTTACATGTATAAAAATAATATCATGACCACATCACATTCGGTACAACCAAGCCAGTTAAAGACCGTCTTGCACGAAACTGAAATATGAGAAATATCACCAGTACATTGGTAAAACCTCATATATCAGGTTTGTCACTACATAAACTAGAAACGTCTCCTAATGCCCCACCAAACTATCAATGGTTTCTAATCATACCCTAAACTTGTTTTTCCATCACACTGGCGGTAGCTTTAACAAATGTAAGAAATGTTCAATTTTCCCGTTGGAACCTGGTGGGGTAACACAACAATTATCGCTCAAATGAAATGCAGAAGTTCCTAGCATGCCTTCTGAAAAATGTTGTTTGCTATTATCAACTTATAGGGAATCTGTAAATTGAATCAATACTTGCCTTAATCAAACTTGCAGTTACTTTTTTGAGATATAACAAGTTAAATGCAGATCATTACGTGAGATCATCCCACCCACCACTCTCATGACCGTGTGCCTGCTTCCCCCCACCCCCACTGAACCCATGCGCCTCCTCCCCGCAGATTTCTTCCTCGCCTCCTCCCTCCCTCCTCCTTCGCCGCCTCCTCCCCGCTCCTCCGCCGCCTCCTCCTCCCCACCCCGTGCCGCCGCCGTCTCCTCCTGCCCCACTCCTTCGCTCCGCCGCCGCTTCCTCCTCCCCACCCTTCCACCCCGCCGCCTCCTCCTCCCCACCCCGTGTCGCCTCCTCCCACCCCACGGCGGCACCACCTCCTCCCCATCCCTCCGCTCCGCCGCCTCCCCCCCACCCCGCCGCCGCCTCGTGTTTATGCATCAATCGCAGCCTATGCTGCTTGTATGGAAAGATGTGGATGCGCTTCTGCGTTGCTGATTGTTGGGTCTATTCCAAATTGCAAACCGCAGCTCGTGTCTCTGGCGCAAGCGGGGCATGAGATCACGCAGGACAGTCTGAAGCGTGAAGGTAAACTGAGCTACATCTGTTTCCCTTTTGTTCAGTGAGTGTATTTCTGTGTGGGTATATAAACTAGATACTTTATGGTGGTTCTTGCAGACCTGAGTAGCTCGGATCCACCTGTGATGGAAGGTCTCGATGAACTACTTGCTGTAAGTCTATATAATCTACAGCTTATGTGTCACTGGAACGCATTATCCACTTCGCACACTATGATGTTTAAATGGATGATTGCTTTTCAGAGATCAAAGGCCATGGTAAAGAGGGTTCACCCAGAAGACAATGGTAAGATATGCTCCTGCCTGGTGAATCATGTATTGGTTAGTCGGCTATGATGCTAACCATTTCTTTCGTGCAGGCACCCCTCAGGTCCAAGCACCTTCTACAAACCACTGGTTCAGTTCAAAATCAGCAAAGGTACTAGACTTATGAAGTGCTTCAAGATCTTGTACACGTTGTGAGCTTAATTTACACCATGTTTATCATCAGGGCGATTGTCACTTTGCACTCTTGGCTAAATAGCTGAACTCTTATAGCTTCTTGTTGAATCATAGAAATTGTCATAGTTTTCTCTAATGCCAAGTGGAGCACTGGAGTTCAACATTGAATGGTTTTTTACCTTCATTGGATCTTTGCAGACGTAAATGCCTCTGACTGCTGTTACTTCTGTAATTGATGGCTTAAAAAGACTATACATCGAAAAATTGAAGCCTTTGGAAGTTGAATACCGGTTCAACGATTTTGCTTCCCCATTACTTGTATAGACTTCTGTTCACAGTTTAGGCTCCCTAAAAGTTTCAGATGACAATATTCTTGAGTTCTTTCATGCTGATTGTATTGTTATGCCATTACTTACATGGCATTACATTGGTTCTACAATTTTTCAGACAAACAGTGATTTTGATGCAAAGCCGATGGTCATGCTCTTGGGTCAATATTCTACAGGGAAAACAACATTTATTAAGCATCTGCTGAAAACAAGTTACCCAGGTTCAGCTTTATCTAATACATAATATTTGAGTTTCAGTCTTAACCACACCATCCGTCTTTGGTGTTAATTTTATCTGGTAGTGTCAAAGTGTAACTTTAGCTTGCCCTTTTCAATTGCAGGAGCTCATGTCGGACCAGAGCCAATTACTGACAGATTCATAGTTGTCATGGTAAATGTTTGGACACTGGATATGTCGTATAGTTATTATTTGAGCATATGAACTGAGGGAACTTCTCTAAAATATGCCAAACATATATAATCGATCTTGAATTCGTGTGCAAATTGCAATTTTACACTTTGCGCTTTCGAAATACTATTTTTGTTAAACCAATAAACCATTTTAGCATTTTTTTACTGATCCGTTGCATACGTTGATCAGATCATTAGGAAGTATGCTGAGCAACTTTTGCAAGGGTTGGAGTATCTACATAGCAATGCAATAATACATAGAGACATCAAGGTACAAACTCTGAAGCCTGTAGAGTTAATGGCATAATTTTTTAATCCTTGATTGTTTGGTTATTTTCCTTATCGTGATGATTCCTGGCATTTTATGAAATTTCAGGGTGCAAACATTCTTGTTGATAACAAAGGGTGCATTAAGCTCGCTGATTTTGGGGCATCTAAGCAAGTGGCGAAGTTGGTAAGATTGAAAAATTATCATGTTCATTGTTCTGTTAACTATTCAGGTCAAGAATTCCCGTGCAAAATTAGTTGAATGTTCACTAATATGATGCTTGATTTATTTACGAGTATGAACATGTATGCTTTGTTTGATACATGATGACGTAAGATAAAATTGATGTTTATTATTCAGTTTGAGATCATGTTTGATAGTATGTATCACTTTTATTTGGTATTCCGTTGCAACGCACGGGCACTTTACTAGTAAACCAAAATGGCCAGTTCAAGATGCTAAGAATAAACATCATATAGATATAGCACGATTGAAGAATGAAATATATGATACACAGTAGATCAATAGCGTACTCTGTTTTACTAGCCCCACCAAGATAGGTTAAAAACAAAATAAGCAATTTGCCAAAACTAGACTACTAAATAGATAAAATCGGTACATAATCTGAGATGTAACATATCAAAAACTTGCAAGAAATTGTAAGAAAAATGTAGTACTGTGGAACCAATATAATAAAGACAAAGATATTACCTGCCGAAGTGCTGAATTAGAATTTTGCTGCTGGTTCTTTCCAGACCACTGAACTGCCTCCATCAGCACATCCCACAGCATGCGGACAACTTCGATGTCAGGAAATTTAGCATCTTTCACCTGTTGCTTGACAGCCTCAGTGACCTCAGATATTTCGGTCTCTTCATTGATCATGGTAGTCAGTGTTGACTTTATCTCCTTAAGTTTAACCTCAAACATTTTCTTTTCATTGTACTCAACAAGGCTAGTCAAACCTTCTTTGCTGATGCAAGCATAAATAAACACATCAGCGCATAATAACAAAATAGACGACAGAACTCATATACAAATGAAACCATAATGAAACTAAGTTTTAAAATCACTCATACACAAATGAAAACATAATGAAACTGAACCCAAAGATTAGATATTATACTAAGTTATATGCCAAAGACAAACATATAACCCTTGATAACAACTTACGTAAAATGCTCAGATAGAGCCTCAGAGGTTCTCTTTGCTGATGGGAAAAATTCCAGCAAATTGTCCTCCATTTTGCCTTTCTTCAAAAGTGAAATTAGATCATCCAAACTGTTTTCCTTCAGATATTCCTTGAAAAACTCAGTAATGAATGAAAGCACTATCCCTTTGGCAACAAGATTGTCCTTGAACAATGGCTGGAAGACTGCCTCAGGTGGAAGCCCTGATAACTTCTGAGAAAATGCAAGTGCTGTGAAAATGGCAAGTTTCTTCCTCTCATTTTCCTCAAAGAACTCCAGGGATTGGAGGAACTTGCGCATAACATTTTCAAGATTTTTTATCAAGAAAGGTTTCCTGCGTAATGTTTTCTGAATATAGAGGACATAAGGCAAAATTGCTTCATGCTGTGCTGCACAATCAAGGACAGAATAGGGATGACGTTCTCCTTCTTCTTCAGGTTTTATTGTGCCAGGTTGAGTGCGCCCTCCAATGAAAACAACCTGCATTTTCTCAAAACATTTACTATTTTGCATTGCATGAGAAGCAAATAAATAAATAAAATAGGCAAAAGAAGCCCAACTACTTATTCTGGTTATGACATTATGCACGAGTTGAATCTGAAACATGATTCGACATTGAGCGTGCCAATCTCAAAAGCCAAACAAGAATAATGGCATAAACAGAATAAGTACCACCCAACTAGGACTTAGCACAGCTTGCCCAGAACATCTATCATTCAGAGGATGACAGAATACTCATTTTGAACACCTTTAACTTTAACATGCAATACTTTTGTACTTTTAAATTATGTTCAAAATCATTACGCAGAAAGGATTTTTTTAAAACAAGGAAATAACTATGCACAATTCAAACAAATTACATTGGAACTTTGATGTGCATAAAAACAGCTTGACCCAAGGCAGTGTGGCATCATGGCAATAGAGCATAATCATTTCCCAGCGCATATTTAGGGAATGAATGCATTGAAGTCATAATCTTGAAGTACAGTTCAAAATCATACAAAAGCCAAATAGAAATTTGAGCAAAATTCCTTCATCGAAAGGGCACTGATGCACAACAATACTCAAAACAGCCTACAATATATAAGTTCGAAGAAAACCGGAATAATCAATGCAGTACAACTAAGCCATTCAGTCATTCACAAATATGGACATCTGGAGAAAGGGCATAGCCATATGAAAATTATGAATATAGACAGTTCCATGGACCATACCTCAAAAAAGGTGTCCCCGTAACGTGAGAAGTTGAGATCTGAGGACTCAATACTTTTGGCAACAAGTTCCTGCCAGCGAAGCACTTTTATTAAGAATTGATTGCACAGGGTAGAAAATACAACAGAAAAAAAAGTCAAAGCAATATATCCAAAGGTCTCTGGTCAGTTTTAATTGCAAATTTAGATGTTAGTTTGTATATGAACATTCTATCAGTCCAACTTATCTTCAATCTGGTTATAAGAATAAACACCACAATTTATTAGCTATTATGCAATTCCTTGGTTTTTTCTCGTGAAACTTGGATATATATACATGAAACTTCTGCAATGACCACACTAAGTGATGACCATGGTTTACAAAATAAGTTGTGTATGAGGCAGAGGAGTTGATAAAGTATTGAACAGACTGTTTCACATGAAATACAGGTTAGATGTTTGTTCACCTACCTCTTATCATCTTATGTATAATGTAAAGTTGAGATGTCAAGAATGCTTTACAAAGCAAAACTGCATCTCTCTCATGAGTAGAAGCTAGAAAATACAGTTCAGATGTCAAGAATATTTTACAAAGCCTAACTGCAGATCTCTTAGGGGTAGACTAGAAAGCACAGGTGAAATGTCAATGTTTAACAAGGACTAACCAGATCTCCATCATTATCCAGATAAATCTGGACAATTGCATCAGAGAATGATGCAGGGTCTAAAGGAGCTGCAATATTCCGTTTGCGGGTCTTAATCCGCTGGCCTCTGCAATATTTGCATAACAAAAAATTATATTGACATGGATAATCTTATTACATGAAATTTTCAAAGAAATTTGCGATCTACCACAACACTATGCATTGACACTTCTGACAGTACACAAAAAGGGAGGTAAATCACAACTTCTTATAACAAAACCATGTAAAGCAAGTATAATTCATGTGGGAGAAGATTTCATATGTTAGGATAAAAAATTGCGAAAAGTTACATTAGTACAAGTGTAAAAGATCAACACAGCCAAGGGATGGTCAATGTCAACAAAAACTTAATTAGGGATAGCTCAAAATGAACAAAACTAATGAAATTTGAAATACAACAGCACTCTGGCCCAATTTGCTGCCCCGCTTCTATTGGAATACTACCATTTATCAACAAGAATATATAAATTTAACCATAACGATCAAAAGAAATTAAAAGAAGCTACTTTTTTAGCCTAAAGTACACGATATTGAGATATCTAGGACATATAGATAGACCGTGACGAATGAGTAGGGGGTGACATATCCATAACAATATGATCAAGTAATACAAGAAATAGTAAAACACAAGAGTATGAGTAAGCGCAAGAGTGTTACCCAAGAGTGGGTTTCTCCTTCGAGCTGCAAAGAAAAGAGATAACAGAAATTAGGCCATACCATGGAAAACGAAAAATGCCATGTCCAGCTACCATATGGGAACAAAATAGTGACAGCTAGACCTTTCTTCTCCACAAATAAGATAAACAGCCACAAACATGTACTGCTATGATTCATTTACTGACAATTCATTTAGCACTTAGATCAGAATGGGCGAAGATGCAAAAAGTCCTACAGAAAGCAAAACGTGGGGTGTTTGTTTAATTCCTACTTTGTCAATCATTCCTGAGATGCTAAGATCTAACATAAGTTATCAAAAAGATCTATATGACATATATAGATCAACTAAAATCCCATGTTTCACCAATCCTGTATTTCTTTGTTGCTAAAATCAACAGTAGTCAAACAAATAAGGAAACAAATAAAGATTCTGTCAAAAAAAACTAAACAAACCAAAAATCGAATAACTTATAAACCCCTCGCTTCGTTTTCTCCAGACCTATTGATCCAACGCCTGAAAACGTACCAAGCAACCAGTAGATTCACTAAAACATGAAAATGGAAACGATGAGGCCATCCATGGAGAACTCAAAAATCTTCACGAACATCTCAGAAAATGGGTGAACCTATCATACGCACCAAAAACCTATCTACCGACGCCCAAACCAATTATCAGAAGGGATCAACTGATCAAGGAACCTAAGAAACTGGCAGGAGAACAGCAACTCCATCCAACGCCTCAAAACTTCAATCAAACCATCAAATTTTCCAAACCAAGGAAATCTACACATCCTAAAAACAATCTCCATGCCCATTTCAAAAACAGAAAATAAAACGAATCTATCTATAGAAAATAAACCAAGGAACCTCGCAGGGATTAAACCAAGAAACGTCAGAAGGAACCTAATCGGCTATAAAAAAAACTGGATCCGACCAAACCTAGCGTCGAATCCACTCTTTCAACCCCCCACGCGAACCATCAAAACCCACCGCACCAATACCAAAATCACTTGCCACACCCCAGAGCACCCAAATCAAGAACCATCACCACCAACCAACCCTACCGCCGAGCTACACAGACCGCTAAGCGTCGCGCCAAGGAAAAGCAGAGATCTAGGGAAGGCGATCGCGTCGATCCGCACCTCATAAACAACGATCTGTCGCGGAGAGGAGGGGTCGAGAGGATCCGGGCGTCGGGGGTAGGTCGGGGCGTGCAGCCGCCGCGGCGAGGAGGGGGCGATAAAACCTAGCTTCTGGGATGCGGCGTGGTGTGGCGGCGGCACGAGGGGGCGGGGGATAAAGGGCCTGTTCTTTTCCTCGAAGTCGGTGATTTTGGTTTTCACAAGATCTAACTTTTAAATGGTGTATTTTTTAAGATGGGTCTACTGTGTTAAACGATCTACACGTTAAAAGCCCAACATCTGTACCGCCAAAATCGCAAATGAGTATCTGTCTCTCCGTAATCAGACAGAAATGCAATTAAAATTCAAAATTTTAGCTAAAAGCCATGTCGGTAGAAAAGAACAGCCCCAAGGAGGGTGAGGCAAAGGCGAACGAGTGGCCTGGAAAGGAAGGAGATTAGTGTATCTATAATAATTATTATATTGAAAAAAGATTATGAATTTATTATTTAGATTTATTGGTGGAAACTATATATTAGAGCTGTAGTATCTATTATAGTATAGTTAAAAAACATCTAGATAATTCATTTCAAATATACACCTAATTATTTTAATTTTTAGATAAACTAAAAATAGTAAACAAAAAATCAAAAGAACAGGACCATTGGTAATCATAATGATTTTGACCCAACCATGAGGGCGATCCCTTTCACATCAACTATCCTGGGATTTTGTCGGATCTACAACGAGTTGTCTAGTTGGATAACCTTTGGGTTTACAATCCCTAGGGCTTCGACGGCTCCCGCAGTCTGGACATCCGAGCACGCTGTTCGATTTGCTCCAGCCCTCCTTGCCTTATGGCCGTCGACACGTGGGGGCATTGCTGCCGGATCCAACGGATCTGACTGTCCCCTTCATCGCCAGCGACCTCCGTGGCCCCTCATCAAGACCCCCCACCGATTCTCCAACCTCCTTCCTCTCCTTCTCGATCCCAGATTGGCACGCCTAGATCCGTCGCCACTGCCTCAGGGTTTGGCGCCTCCTTGCCGCCTCCATTTTATCAAAGGTTGCTTGCCTTTTGCTCTTTGTTTGCCCCCTTTGGTTTGCATATATTGTGCATGATTATTTTGCTCTCTGTTTGCCCCTTTGATTTGCATATGTTGGGCCGACGACACTCTAAAGATGGCGACACCTCAGTCTTACGGCGCCCTTCTTCTCTACCTCCTCCTCCCTTCCGGACAGAGAGAGGGTAATCTCATCCATTTAATCCCCGAGAGTGCAAATACAGATCATCAGTAATTCACCCCGAGAAGCTAATTCTATCGTTCCTTCCCATCGCCAAGCCTTGAGGTTTGCTTCTTTTGATTTAGGGAAAGATCAAATTTATGACTACTACTTGCCTTACTTACACAAACACTGTGGTGATTCGATGTTTACTTTTATAGATTTACAAAAATTCATACCCTAGCCTATCGGTCAAATTCTCACAAGGCACGAAGAGTGTACATGTGTTAGGTTCTGATCTCTTCCTTTTCTTTATGTACATTTCTCCCTTTGTTTTTCATCAAACACTAGCTATTGTCTTGTTTTAATATCTAGGTCCCTTGCTTGGCAGATTTTTTCACCACATGGAAGAGGAAAATTTTACGGGCTAGAGGCCGGATCGTATACCAAACCATATTTAAGTTTATGCACTCATTTCCTGAGGGCCTCCGGATGTTTCATGCTTGGTTTCTTTTTAATAGCGGTGTGCACATGGTTGCATCAAGAGGGTTCTTCTCACAGGTATGCTGTTGAGAATCTAGTCAATTTTCGACATATTTTAATCCAGAAATTTAACATATAAAGTATGACATACAAAAGCATGAGTGATTCAACAATGATGTATTCATATTCGCTAACGAACAAGCTAACAGCAGCATCTATTAACATATTCATAGCGTACAGAAACAAATACATCGATAAGTTTTCGTGTTATACCTAAGGGCGGGGCGGTGTCGGAGACACCGGATGCGCCGTTACCATCAATCGACATGATGGCCTATTCGATGTAGTCGATCGAGGCGTGATGTAGGACGAGGCGTGATGCAGGAAGATGTTCGTCGTGTAGTTCACCACCAGGATGTAGAGGACGTCACAGAATGAGCAGTCGCGCCAAAACGCTCCCCAAAAACTTGATCGCCCGTCTACCCATGCGGTACAGGACGGGCGGAGTTTTGAGGCCTACTCGCCCGTAACCTTCGCGCAAGGTTTCGGACCGGAGATTGCGAGAGCAAGAAAAAAAATGTAACCGAATATCGTTCTTTCTATATTCTTTCCCGTATGGAGTAGAGAGCCTTTTATACTATGTTCCTCTATAACAAAGAAACCGAAGATGCCGAGTAACCGCAAAGAAAACGAAGAGGCCGAGTAATCGCAGCCATTAATCACTAGTAATCGCAGCCATTACTCAAAGTAACCGCAGCCATAATTTACTAGTAATCGCACCGTTATCGCCAAAGAATTCGTTAATGCGAGTCGGTGCGTTCGATTTTCGAATAGATAAAGAAAACGCGCCGCACCGACACGCCCACGCAGCGTGCGACGCACGCCACGCCACGCCACGCACACACATGCACCGCACCGCACCGCACGACGTGGCGAGCGAGCGAGTTACACTCATGCACAACTAAACAATGGACTATGCCTTGAATTGACAGTTTTGTGTGAACAAGCTTTACGTAAATCCTTTACTAGTACTAGACTGCCTAAAGCATCCCCTCTGGTTGGAGCGTATAAGTCATACTCCAGGCCTATTCATGAGTATCTAGAGATCACCCAAATCTCATAGACTGTGACCAGCAGTCGAACTCATATAGGTGTGTTCCTTCTAAGATGTCATGTAGGCCGATACCTCTGCTCTAAATAAGCCACTCGGATTACATTGAGGTAAAACCAACCTACCATACAGAATAGGAGAGAAGTGCATCATTGAAGAAATGAGTCCCAGAAGGTCTCTCCTCCCGATCAACCAACGACTTGTTTCACCATCCTATTTCACGGGATCTCCGATCACGTAGAACAGGTTACCACTGTGGTATGACTCATGTGGGTCTCAGGCACATCTCACTCGATGCACTATCTATCACATTACGTGATAAACCCTTTGTAAATTGGTTGGCCAGATTCTTAGCTGTCTGGACATAGTCCAGTGCTATCACTCCGGAGTTTTTCAGCTTTCTGACAGACTTCAACCGCCTCTTAACATGCCTAGATGACTTCATGTTGTCCTTAGAACTGTTCACCTTGATAATCGCAGTCTGATTATCACAGTTCATCAGGATAGCCGGTATCGGTTTTTCAACCCACCGGCAAATCCATAAGGAGTTCGCGAAGCCACTCGGCTTCAACGATGGCGGTATCTAATGTTGTGAGTTCTGCCCATTGTTGACCTCGTTAAGATGGTCGCTTGCAAGACTTCGTGAAACAAGACCACCTCCAAAAGTGAACACATATCCACTCGTGGCTTTTATCTCATCAGCATCAGAGATCCAATTTGAATCACTGTAGCCCTCCAGTACCTTTGGGTACCTAGCATAGTGAATGTCATAGCTCATGGTTGCCTTTAGATAGCGCATCACTCTCTCAAGAGCACGCCAATGATCATCTCCCGGATTTGAAACAAATCGGCTTAGCTTGCTCACAGCAAACGAGATGTCAGGCCTCGTAGCACTAGCTAAATACATCAATGAGCCAATAATCTGAGAGTATCTCAATTGATCCCTTGTTATTCTTGGTTTTCCTCAATAACACACTAGGATCATAAGGGTAGAAGCAGCTTGCGGTCACTATAACCAAAGCAACTCAAGACCTTCTCCACATAGTGGGATTGCACAAGTGTAACCCCACCATCACCTCCTCTCAGTAGCTTAATGTTAAGAATCACATCAGCCACTCCCAAATCTTTCATCTCAAAACTCTTGGACAGAAAGTCCTTGACCTCCTCAATCACATTGAGGTTGGTCCCAAAAATCAGTATGTCATCAACATACAAGAACAAGATCACTCCTTCTCCCCACCATAGCGATAGTACACACATCCGTCGGCTTCATTCACAAAGAAAGCCGTGAGATGTCAATGTTCGTCGAACTTCTCATGCCATTGCTTACGTGCTTGCTTTAGGCCATACAAAGAATTTAACAACTTGCATACCTTTCCTTCTTGACCTTCTACCACAAACCCGTCTGGCTGATCCATATAAATTTTCTCCTCCAACGCTCCATTTAGGAAATCTGTCTTAACGTTCATTTGATGAACGAGAAGACCATGAGAGGCAGCTAGGGCAAGTAGTACTCGAATTGTGGTCAATCGGGCAACAGGTGAATAAGTATCAAAGAAGTCCTCGCCTAATTTCTGAGTATAACTCTTGGCCACAAGTCTTGCCTTGTACTTTTCAATTGTACCATCAGGCCTAAGCTTTTTCTTGAAAACCCATTTACATCCTCTGTGTTTACTCCCATAAGGACGGTCAACGACCTCCCAAGTTCCATTAGACATAATAGAGTCCATCTCACCTGCATCGCTTCCTTCCAGTAGTCGGAGTCAGGAGAAGAATATGCCTCTTCAATGATTCTTGGAGTGCCATCGATGAGGTATACAATGAAATCATCACCAAAGGATTTTGCAATCCTCTGTCTTTTACTCTTTCGAGTAATTTCATTGTTATCCTCCTCAGGATTTTCCATAGGCGTTTGCTCAACATGTTCTATCGGCACAAAAGAATCAAGGGAAATTATAGGTTCTTGATTAGATGAGCTAGGTATATCACATTTCATAGGAAATTCATTCTCAAAAAATGTAGCATCTCTGGACTCTATGATTGTACCAACACGCACGTCAGGTACTCTAGTTTTTATAATTAAGAACCTATAACCCACGCAGTGCATAGCATAACCAAGAAATACACAATCTACGGTTTTGGTCCAAGTTTGCGCTTCTTGACAATTGGCACATTAACTTTGGCCAAACATCCCCAGGTGCGCAAGTATGACAAAGTCAACTTCTTCTTTTCCCATTCCTCGAATGGTGTTACTTCTTTGTTCTTTGTAGGAACTCTATTCAGGACATGACACGCGGTCAATAAAGCCTCACCACACCATTCCTTAGAAAGTCCCGCAGTGTCTAACATGGCGTTAATTAAGTCAGTTAGAGTGCGGTTCTTTCTTTTGGCAACCCCGTTTGATTCGGGAGAATAGGGGGGCAATTCCATGTTCCTCGCAAAATGAAGTAAACTCATTTGAAAAATACTCTCCCCCACGATCAGACCTTACCCGCTTGATTTTTCTCTCAAGTTGGTTTTCTACCTCAGCTTTATAGATCTTAAAGTAATCAAATGCTTCATCTTTTGTTTTCAATAAATACACATAGCAAAATCTAGTGCAATCATCTATAAGCGTCATGAAATATTTCTTTACACCTTTAGTCAATACGCCATTCATCTCGCACAAATCGGAATGAATGAGTTCTAACGGTGCCAAATTCCTCGCCTCTTTTGCTGCCTTGTGAGGCTGGCGAGGTTGTTTCGATTGAACACACGCATGGCACTTAGAACCTTTGACCAAAGTGAATTTCGGGATTAAACTCATATTAGCTAAGCGCGTCATACACCCAAAGTTAACATGACAAAGTCGTGAATGCCAAACATGAGATTCATCATCATCGTTACACACATGGTTCACAACTTTATTATAGGAATCCATCAAAGAGAAACGAAACAAGCCTCCGCTCTCATAACCTTTACCAACAAATGTTCCATACTTAGACACGACACATTTATTGGACTCAAATGTAAGCCTAAAACCATCTCTACACAGTAGAGATCCACTGACGAGATTCTTCTTTATGGAGGGACATCTTTGACGTTCTTCTTGCACGGACTTTCCAAGTAAACTTCAGATCGACCGTACCAATACCATGAACAATGCATGCGATCCGTTCCCCATCAACAAGGAGCAACCTCGACAGGCTGGTAAGATGAAAACAAGAAAATATCGACACACATGAATATTAGCACCGGTGTCAACCCACCACTCGTGTGATTGACAAACCGAAGAATTGTAGGTAAATAATTACCATACCCGATGTTCCTCCAAAGATCACTAATAACCCCTGTTGGCAGACTTCTTCTGCTTATCCTTGCGGTCTGGACAATCCTTAGCCCAATGGCCAGAATCACCGCACACAAAGTAGATGCCCTTTCCTTTGCCTTTCTTCTTAAATTCAGTAGTGGCCTTGGGCTTGACAAAAGGCTTATTTTTCTTCTTATTGTGGATAGCCTGAGGGTTCTTCTTCTGCACCAAATTGGCACTAGAACCTCCCTCAAGTGACAACTTTCTTGCCACAGTATCTTTTGCCCTCGCCTTCTCTTCAACACCAAGAGTACCAATGAGATCGGTGAACACCGAACTCCCGCCTCTTGTGTTTTAGAGAGGTAGCAAAATCCGACCAAGAAGGTGGTAACTTGGCGATAATACCGCCAGCCACAAACTTGTCCGGTAACTCGCACTTATTATTCTCAAGCTCCTTTGCCAATGCCTGAATTTCATGAGCTTGTTCTACTACAGAACGGTCATCGACCATCTTGTAGTCATAGAACTGCTCCATGACATACAGCTCACTGCCAGCATCGGAAACTCCGAACTTGGCCTCAAGTGCATCCCACATCTCTTTGCCCGTAGGCAAATGCATGTACACATCCACAATGTTATCTCGCCAAGATGTTAACAAGTGCGCCGAAACAAGTTATCCGCTATATTGAACTTGCGTTCGTTCTCGCAGATAGAGGCTCACGGCTTGCCTTGTGCAACATGAAAACATTCCATAGCAGTAAACCACAGGATTGCACGTGCACGCCATCTCTTAAAATTGGAACCATCAAACAGAAGGTGCGGCTTAAGCGACGCAGCAAAGCCAACTACCGAAAAGGACCTATCAAGTTTTTGGATTGTTGAGAGTCTAGTCAATTTTCGGCATATTTTAATCCAGAAATTCAACATATAAAGCATGACATACAAAAGCATGAGAGATTCAACAATGATGTATTCATATTCGCTAACGAACAAGCTAACAGCAGCATCTATTAACATATTCATAGCGCATGAAACAAATACATCAGATAAGTTTTGTGTTATACCCTCAGGCGGGGCCAGTGTCGGAGACACCGGATGCGCCGTTACCATTAGTCGACATGATGGCCTATTTGATGTAGTCGATCGAGGCGTGATGCAGGACGAGGCGTGATGCAGGAAGATGTTCGCCATCAGTTCACCACCAGGATGTAGAGGACGTCACAGAATGAGCAGTCGCGCCAAAGCGCTCCTCAAAAACTTGATCGCCCGTCTACCCGTGCAGGTGCACAGACGGACGGAGTTTCGGAGGCCTACTCGCCCAGAACCTTCTACGCAAGGTTCGGACCGAGATTGCGAGAGCAAGAACAAAAAGCAGTAACCGAATATCGTTCTTTCTATATTCTTTCCGTATAGAGTAGAGAGCCTTTTATACTGCTCCTCTATAACAAAGAAACCAAGAGGCGAGTAACCGCAACAAAAACGAAGAGGCCAGAGTAACTGCAGCCATTAATCACTAGTAACTGCAGCCATTACTCGAAAGTAACCGTAGCCATAATTTACTAGTAACTGCACCGTTATTGCCAGCAATTCGTTAATGCGAGTCAGTGCGTTTCGATTTTCGAATAGATAAAGAAAAACGCGCCCGCACCCGACACGCCTTCGTTCACGCGTACGCGCACGCACACGCACACGATAATATCACGCACACGCACGGCACGGCGCGGCGCGGCGCGGCGAGGCGAGCGAGCGAGTGAGCGCGCGCGCGTGTTGGCTCTCTTCAATTTCACAAGGGGGGTTACCACGTTCCACCTTTTAAAGTCATACAATCGCTTGTTTGACCACTTCAGCCATCCAACCATGGCTATTCGACCACCCAAAGCCTATGACCACTACATAGATTTTGAACCGTTCCGAACATCTTACTAATCGGATTGGTCCAAACATGTCCTTTTCTTCTTTTTTCTTTAGTTTTAAACTTCCATGAGCTCGTATTCCTTCATCCTAGCTCCGAATGAACCCGTTCAAATTTCTAAATTCTTCTAAAATCCTAAACTATCCATTTATGGACTCTTTTTGAATTTTTGAGTTTATTTGAATTTGTTTGCTTTGGTTCTTCGCGTGTATACTGCGACGATTCCGAAGAGTACGACTTCGAGGATTCACATCAAGACTTCGAACAAGGCAAGTTACACATTTGATCATGTTGCTCCAGTAATGTAAATTATTTGTGTTATTTTTAAAATTATTATGCATGCATACTTTTATTCAAACTTAGTTTAAATCTTATTTAAATTCTAGTTATACCAAGGTCCTTTGTATATGGCCAAACTTGACCTTGAAAACAAACGTGCTTTATTACCATAGATAAAAACCTAGTTAGTACATTAGTATTAACTAAAAATTTTATAGAATTGCTTAGCCATACTTTGAATGATTTTAGGTAGGAATATTTGTTCATAAAGATGGTTCCTAAAATCTATTCTTGACTTTGGTGAGTCAAGAAGGTCTATGGAAGTTTGGTAAAATAAAATTATAAAACTTGGTTTAGACTTGGGCATTGGTATGGTGGTGGGTGCTTGCTAGTATTGATTGCGTTTGGTGACACAATGAGGGTGCTAAGCACAAGGGATATGTGGGTAGCGCCTAAGTCAAATTAAGGATCGGTCTATGATCTACTATTACAAAGCCACATTGTACCACCACAAGCCTGGTATGTGATATATCAGACTAAGTAATTTATGAAGTTCCAACTTAGTTTTGCTATAGGTTGAATTGAGCGTGGTGTAGGCTGCAAGAAGTCTCACATGATACAAGAGAGAGCTCCAACATCTGGATTTATGTTGTGGTGAAATCTTAGTGGTGGCATGATCAAGTTGACAATGGAACATTGTAAAGTTCTTATCATGAACTCTCAGCCACACACCTAAAGCAGTGTGCTAATCGCGTGGCACAACAAGAGGTCATATCTTGGGGGTAAAGTTGTACACCTCTACAGAGTAACAAACTATCCTGGATAGCCGTGACCATGGTCAAGGACATGCTAAGTTTGGTTTTTCACAGATTAGAAGTTGGTTTTATAAAATCTGGTTTATGGTAAATGTGGAATCTGTTGGGAAAGAATGGTCTGGGTGGGATACCCGTGGTTAGGTTAGTGTTACGTTGGTGCCTACACTAACGATATTATTTCAGCTAAAATGTTATTTCTACATATTATACTAAACATATATTTTGTACTTAATTTACTGTATTTACTTCAATTTTTGCTTTTTCGCACAAATAACTTTATTATGCCTTCCTTTGGCAATACCCATGCATGCATCATATCTGTAAAAACTCCTAGTGTAACATGTGGAGTACTTTATGTGCTCACCTTGCTTAAATCTGTTGCCAGATAATGACTTCATCGTATACGGTGAGGAATGTGATGAATGGGCAACGTCTTACTATCATTCGCTTGTGGGTAGGCAGGATGGGCTGCTAGCCTGCTCCTACCTATATCTTCCATTGTTAATGTTTCTTCATGTTTGGCTTTGAGCCTCGTTATTGTAAACTTGGCCATAAGGCCCGTACACTTTGGGTGGGTGAAAGATCAAGCTCCGGTTAAGTTGGTTTTGGTGTTAATGACAAATATCATAATGTGATTTTTAATGATAATATCATTATGCTGTCTTAGTGATATTGACAAATGCATATATGAGACTAATATGTTTGTTTAAGTTTATTTATGATTAGTCTCATTTGGATGGAAAGGTGAAATCAAAGAGTTATGCATTCGAAATTATTCTCTAATATATTAATGCATTCCTTAGATCCAAAATATAGATTGAACTCCACAAATTGTTCAAAATGAATATGTGCATATGTATTCAATATACACACTTGTATGCACATATTTAGGGGGAGTTCTTTATATCTTTTGGACCTTCACAAGTAATGATCCATGCTTCTCTCAATATGCATACTTGAAATCTTTACTTTAAAATACATCGTTGGGTATATATATAACTTGTGTAGTTCACATATACTCACGTGTAATCGGGTTGTCAACTAACTTCTCCATTATATGTTAATGGTTGAATAGTCCAATGACAACCGGATAAGTAAGCTTTGTGCTTATCTTAGAGTATACAAATTGTTGTGTACAAGTTGTATACTCGCAAATCAATTTTTATATCTCATGATTTATGGAGATTGTCACGAATTACACAAAAAAAGGGAAGATTGTTGAATCTTGTCCCTCCATTATGTGTTAATGGTGAAGTTTGCTAATTGATGACAATTGTTTGTGCACTAACAGTTTCCATGAGTTGGATGAATAGGTTAGGTTCCACAAATAAGAATGACTTGGGATGACTTCACGTGTTGAAGATCATCAAGTCAAGACGCGAGAAGAAGATAGATTCATGAGTTGAATGCTATCAAGAAGATGAAGGCTTCATGTGTTGAAGGCCATCAAGGTGAATATGTGTTGATCAAGCAAAGACCATCATGTGTTGATAGAGTTGATGTGAAAGATGCATTATGTGTTAATGCATATCAAGATGATGACCCTTGACTAGCTAGGGCTAAGGATGTGTTCCTAGTCTTTTACCGGTCTTGGTGTTTGGTTGGAAGACCGGATTGCTAGTATAGGTTGCCGTACTATTAAGAGGGGTCATGTCTATTAGTTTAAGTCTCATCATGTGTTGATGACTCATACTCACCTCGCTAGCTCAAATTGACATGAGACTTATATTTGCGAATGTGTTTTACAAATAGTTGAAGCTCATGTGTTTTGTGACATGGGACTATGCATTGCGAATGTGTTGTGCAAGTGCTTGAAGTCCATGTTTCTATTCTTTGTAATATGAGGCTTAGATTTGCAAATGTGTTTTGCAAATGGTTGTAACTCATATTTAATCTTTGCGTCATGATTTCAAAAGTGTACAAATGTGTTTTGCAACTTGTTGGAAATCATGTGTGATCCTCGTGTGCATGATATTTTAGTTTGCAAATGTGTTTTGCAAAATCATTGAGATATCTCGACCGCCAGAAAAATCGAAGTACCACTCGTGTGAGCGGTACTACCGGTGAGCGGAAGTACCGGCATGTGTTGAGCGGTACTACCGGCTCCCAGAAGCTCCAAATCCCGAGCGGAGCCTTTTTTCAGAGAGCGCCAAGTTTGGGCTCGACTCGAGAGGAAGTACCGCGTCCACTTTGCGGTACTACCGGCGAGCGGTACTACCGCGCCGACTGTGTAACGGCTATTTCAGAAGCTCTGACATAGCCGTTACAGTGCGTCAGAAGTGGAGCGGTACTACCGGCCGTTGGCCGGCGGCAGTTCCGCTCGTCCTAATTTTTCAGGACTTTTGCTCCAACGGCTAGTTTTTTGGTGTGAGGTATTTATACCCCTTGAGGCCGGTTCGAGAAGTAGCTGGAGTATTCATTTGTGAACCCTTGAGCTAGTTTGAGGTTCTCCACTCAATTGTGCATGTGTTGCACTTTGTGAGAAGGGAGAAGAGGACTAGAGTGCATGTGTTGCCTGATGCGGATACGCACAAGCTTAGCACTTTTGAGTCAAATACAATATTTCATTGGAAAGAAGTATTGAGCCGCATTAAATATTGTCAGGTGAATTTATTTCTTAAGGAGTTTCCTTTAATTGGTGATGAACTTGGAATACTACCTTATGCTAGTATTTTATGTATTCTTGGGTACGATTCATGTTAAGACTTGAGAGAGCAAAAGGGAGGAGCACAAGGACTTAAACTACAAGTTTTGAATAAGATTTTCAAGCCAAATTCAGACCTCCCACGTGCTCAATCCAATTCAAACTCGGATTCAACTCAGGATTCAATTCGGATTCGGTTCGGGACAGCCTGACAAGCAGTTACTAAAAAGGTCATAACGTTCACAAACGGAGTCCGATTCAGGTGTTGTTGTACTCATTGGAAAGATAATTTCAAGAGCTACGCAATGGATCCAGCCCCACCTTCAAATTCATCACGGATAAAAAGTTATGACCAAAATATTGTGACGGCTTAATTTTAGGTTTTTCCTTTGTGTGAGTTTGTTTCCAAATACATGTAGGGATGAGTTGGAGTTGGTTTATTACCTCTTGGCCAGCCATGAGGTCGACAGGGACCTATATATTCAGGGTTAGACCCCCATTGTAAGGCAGACCACGTTTGAGAATAATGAATCTACTAAAGTTTGTTCGAGTTTAGCATTGCTACCGAAGTTCCATAGGGAATTAGGAGTGATTTTCTTCAATCAAGATCGTTCAACCTTTCCATTGGGAATTGGGAGCGCGATAGATCTTCGCTTGGTGGTCGGCGCAATCAACACGAGTGTGTTTTGGCGGATTAAAGAGTGTTCGTCCCTTGCATTGGCATTGGATGATCATTACGATTCATCAAGGCTCCCGTGAGTATCCATCCTACGTCGAGAAGATCGGGCGACCCGTATCATTGCCTCTAGGTGAGGACTTTGTGTCCAGCGAGCTTGTGCATCCTTTGCATGTGGTGAGAGTCAAGCGAGGGGCTTAGCTAGTTACTCTTGGAGTTTACCAACTCCTAGACGGCGTTGGAGGCGTCGTGCGCAGTGATCTTCTCAACGGAGGTTGTGAGAAGGCCCGGCAAAGTTGTGGAGGTCGGAGCTCACCTACCCGGAGCGGGAAAGAGCTACCACTAGTGGATTGAGCTGTTTCAGCTTAATTTGTGGAGCTAGTCTGATTTGTTTGGGCTAACCTCAACGTGGATTAGGGGAGAGCGATAACTCTTCGAACACCACGGTAAAAAGGGACCGTGTCAAATTGTGGTTTGTTTCTTTGTTCCCTATTTACACTCAAGCAATTTACATTCATAGAATTAAATTGATTGCTTGTATACCTAGGGCTGCAAACGTTAACCTAGGATAGAATTTGGTGCCTTAGGCGATATTCTTGGTGTAGGCGCTTTTTAAGCTAAACCAAATTGATTTACACTTCCGCATTATATACTTGGTTTAGGCAAATAGAAAAGCTCTCGAATTAATTAGCAATAATTTGTGGAGAATTTTTTTAAGACCGCCTATTCACCCCCCTCTAGTCGGCCACCTCGATATTACAAGTGGTATCAGAGCTTGGTGTCTCATATATTAGACTTAACCGTCTAGAGAGTAAAGGATGGCGACTAGTGGGTTTGTGCACCTAGATGAACCACCTCACTTTAATGGCCAAAATTATGATAATTGGAAAATCCGAATGATTCGTTATTTTAAGGCCATGAGCCTAAACATATGGTGGATTGTAGATGTGGGCTTTTCTCCTCCAAAGGATCCTCACGCTCCAACAATTGAGGATGAGAAATGTTCACATCTCGACGCTCAAGCAACTAACGCTTTATTTAGTACTTTGAGTGTAGAGGCGTTCAATGAAATATGCAATCTTAAGAGCGCTCATGATATGTGGACAAAAATTCAAGACAAATATGAAGTGTCCACCTCATCCGATGAGGATTGCATAAAAGAGTGGATGTTGGGAGATGAATGCTCTACTTCTAGCTCCGACGATGAAGAATCCACTATTCCCTCCACATCAACTAAATGACTCATGGCAAAAGGTAATAAGAAGGTAAATTTCAATGATGAAAATGATGAACCTTCATATGATGAATTGATGGATATGTTAGAACAATTAAATGAATTTCTTGGAAAGGAGAAAGCTAAATTTAAGGTTTTGAAGAAAGAATATGTCTCTCTTCAAAATGATTATGATGTATTAAAAGAGGAACATGAAATTCTCCTTCTCAAGGAATATTCTAAGCCTAGTGTGGATATAGGCATAACTTGTGATTTAATAGATGATTTGCCTTGTATAAGTTCTACTTCTAGCAAGTCATCTAAAATTTATGTACCTACCTCATGTGAGGATTTGCTAGAAATTCCTTGTTGCTCAAAAATAGATGCTACTAACTCCTCTATGCATATTGAGATTAATCTTGTAGAGGAGAATAATGAGCTCAAGGCCCAAGTCACAAGTTTGAGAAAAGACTTGGAAAAGAGTTACAAAGGAAAGGACTCTCTTGACAAAATTTTGGGAAGTCAAAAATTGTCAAATGACAAGAGAGGTATAGACTTTATCTCCAAGAAAGAGAATAGCAAGACAAGGCACAATACAAGACACACAAAGAAAATCAAGTGCTTTGGATGCAACAAGATAGATCACTTCGCCTCTAAGTGCCCCAACAAGATGGAAAACAAGAAAAATCCATCAACAAAGAGGCAAACCGGCAACAAGCAAGGCAAGAAAATAAGAAGATGTAATAATTGCTGAACTTGCTATAATTGCCGGGAGAAGAGACATCTTAGTAAGGATTGTCCCAAAGGTATCATTTCTAAGCCATTTTTGGTAAATGAAAAATATTTGCTTAGGAAAGATAGAAATAGCAATGTGTTTGCTGGAAATGCTAGTTCACTTAAAACTAATGTTAGGGCCATTTGGGTGCCCAAATCTCTTGTAACTAACATTCATGGAGCCAACCAAGTTTTGGGTACCAAAATGCACTTAAATGGTTAATAGGTACTTGGAGAGGCATTGGAGGCTTGGCACATTCATGAAGAGGTGAATTCCACCATATGCACAATGGAAGCCAAGCTTGAGGATAATCATGTAAAATCATGAACCAATGCCATCTCGGTAACACATATCTACATTCATGTATTAAGCCCCAAGCCTTGTGTAGGTTGCATTTCATGAAAATAATTTAAAAGGGGTTTCTCTTGCTCTTGTGCTTAATTTCATTATTGTAATTATGAGCAAGATGTAAGTGGCATATTAAGGGGGAGTGTTAAATCATATTCATGTATACTACGTTCCAAAGTGTGCCCATATTAATTAAGTGCTAGAATTGTTTTTCAAAATTGAGTCATTTAGCCAAAAATCAAAATGTTGAAATAATAAGTATATCTTTGAAAAACTAGTTGAAACATTTATACAAATGCTTTTCAAAGGTTTTACAAAGGTTTTGGCTTTAGAAAAACTTATTTCAAGTAAAATTGAGTTTCCATCCCAAAACTATCATTCTAGTATCTTGTTTTGGCTTTAAACTCAAAAATTTGCTAAAATCAATTCTAAAAGGAATTTGAAAATGTGTTCAATACCAAAAACCTAGAGTTGGCTACTTCAAACATAATTGGTATTCAAAAGTTTTCCAAAAGGCCAACTAATCAAAAGTTATTTGGTTTTGAAACTCGCCCAAAATATTGAGTTGACCAAGTGGTCACAATCTAGCACTTAAGTGAGTTTTACCATTTGAGCTTAATCTATTAACATATATTATCTCACAAGGGTAATCACAACCCATACATTTAATTAAATGTTTAAAATACCCCAAAATGCTCATTTCTGCATTCTTGAAGAATTTATTGAAAATGAGTTTGTTTTGAAAAATTAAAAGCTAAATTTGTTAAAAACTATATTGAAAAGAATTTTAATCCTGGCCTATAGTTGGAAATGCTCCACAAGTAGTGTTTATTTCTGTGTGAAAGACTTTGGAGCAATGTACAACAATATATCAATCCCTAAAATTTTCCATCTCTTGGCTGCTCCCAGAAAAATCAGAACTTCCGTTCCTACCTGCGGAACTTCCGTCGGCTGAAACTTCCGCTCGTCGTTGCGGAACTTCCGCATCTGACTTGAGCGTCAGAAACCGCCCGACCCATGGGTTTTTCTCCTGGCTCTCTCTCTCCTGTGCGGAAGCTCCGCTCTCTCTGCCTCCGCCCGCGCCCGTGCTCTCCTTCCTCCTGTCTCTCTCTCCTCAAAAGAACCTCCAAAAACCGCCGCCTTGATATCCAAATCCTCTACGGATTTCTTCAATCTCTCGCGTTTTTCTGCTTGCAAGGGGTTCAACTCCTCTAATCCTCCAGGTAATCCAGATCAATCTCCCCTCTTGCTCTCATTTTGAACCCTAGGTCAAATTTCGGTTCAATCTAAAATGCGAATGATATTTTGCGGTAGATTTGGGGCAAATGTTTACTTTTGGTGTCTTAAGGTGTTTACACACCCATTCCTTGGAATTAATCCAAGAAAAACACCAAAAATTTGCACGCATTGCTTAACCCTAAATCGGCCAGGGAGAGCGGAACTATCAGCTCGATAGAGAGCGGATACTGCTTTTACGGTGCTTTCCGCCTGCTGAAAACAAAGAAGCTTCATTCCTTTTTAATCTTCTTTGATCTATTCTTCCTTGACTCTTAAACTATCCCTCCTTGTTCTTAGATGGCTAGGACAAGGAATGGCGGGAGAAGGGTGCACTCCCCTCCTTCTGGTGCCTCTGAAGGCTCTTCTGAAGCAAGGGAAGACAGATGCAATGCCATTGCATCAGAGTCAGATACAGAGACTGAGTAGCAAGTCAGTTCTCCAATGGAAGAATCTGATGAAGACTTGGGTGATAGGCAGGAACCACATATTGATCTCAAGAAAATCCCTGCAGAAGAATATGCCAGGATAAGGTATAGGAGTCAGTTCTTGCTACCATGCAACTCCACAAATCCCAGATTTCACACTAAATTTCAGGAGCAGGTCTATAAGCAGCTATATAAGACAAGACCCTTTGCTGATCACAAATTTGTGGATTGGGATAATCTGGGCTCTATTGAAAAATATGATGGAGCATATGAAATGTTTCAGAGAGCTGGTTTGCATCATTTGGTGGCATTGAGGTCAAATTACAATGAAGATGTTATCAAGCAGCTCTATGCCACTGTCTACATCTCTTCAAATTTTCAACACATAGCCTGGATGACAGGGAGTCAGCCGGTACAGGCCACCAGGCATGACTTTGAGTTGACTCTGAGGAATGAGTCCAGTGATTATGAGAGAGTGTATGACAGGACAGCACTTGAGCTCCTTGCTGTTTCACAATACTATGATCAGGCCTCCAATTCATTCCGGGCAAGTTAGTTGGCCTGAGTCCTCTTCCCAGTCTGATTAGCAGAATTATCAACCACACTATTCTTCCCAAGAGTGGGAATTATGATGCCATTCGCAGCCATGCATGGAACCTCATCAATTATGTTATGGAAGGTCGCAAGTTTGATGTGGTGGATTTGATAATAAGGGAGATAGCCTCGTCAAAGAATGACAGAGTCAGACGGATTAACTATGTTCCTTACATTATGGCTTTGATCATGAGGAAGGTTGAGTACAGAGGAGGCATGGACACTGTTCACAAGGCATATAAGCCTAGACCAGATCCTCCTATTCCTGCTGCAGTCCGCTCTCAGTCTTCACATCCAGCGGCTCCTTCAGCGACACCAGCAGCTCCCTCTTCCTCAGCACCAGCAGCTCCCTCCTTTTCAGCTCTAGCAGCTCAGCCAGTAGATGATGAGCAGTTCTCTCTCTCCAGGATCTACTCTGCCATTCTTCAGGTCCGAGACTCTCAGGTTGAGGGGTTTGCCTCTGTGTCTTCTCAGTTGGCCTCCATTTCATCTCGCATGGACTCTTTTGATGGGAGACTCTCAGCCATTGAGCAGACCTTGACTCGTCCTCCTTCGCCCCTTCACTACTCTCGCTGCCGTCGTCGTGTTCCCTCTCCTCCTGCACCTCAAGAGTAGCCTTTTTCGGCATTTGTTGCTAAAGGAGGAGAAGTCGAGAAGATGGGCAAGGATAAGATAGATGGGCTAAACGTCTTTAGTTATGTATCTTTTGGATGTAATGAACATGGTTTAACTATGTCTCTTTTGGATGCTTATGGATGTAATGACCGTTATGATTAATGCTATGTTTGAACTATGCTTAGATAAATCTGAATTGCATGCATCATGTGTCAAAATTTGTCATTCCATATGATTGAAATGTATTTTGTTAACTCATATGAAGATGAGAAAGCAAAATAATCCATGGAAGTCCAATTGGTTTAGATGTTAAACATTTGTTGCAAAATCATTTTATCTTCTTCTTTCAAAGGGCACTTTGCCATATCTTTTCATTGGAGAAGTATTTTTCAAAAATTCTTGTTGCAGAAGGTCACTAATAGCATAAAGTTTATATCTGCAAAATTTGAAAACATTTCAAGTTAATTTGTAAAAGTTTTGACCTTTTCTCTCTTTGAAAAATTGCTGAAAATTCAGAATGGTAATGATTCTGAGCCAATTTGTGATTTTTGTATCTTAAACTGAGTTCAGATTTAAAAGAAGTCACAATAATGAAAATTGATCCTCTATAGTTGTTCTTCAATGTCAAATTTCCTCAGAATTTTTAAAGAACTTTTGATCAATTTTCCATCTCTCCCTAAAAGCTTATGTGAGATGCAAAAGTCTGAAATTTTCACACCTTCAGTTTTCTGAAAAACCTGTTTTGAGCTGTTTTATGATTTTTTTATCTTTAAGTAGGCTCAAAATTTGAGGAAGCTATAATTGAAAATTTTGATCCTCAAACATTAATCTATACTGACAAATTTTCTCAGATTTATTGGCTATTTGTAAGTCAGTTTTTTCAGGAAGCTTTTGAAGGCCACTTGGAATGCAAAATCAAGAAATGATCCACATGTTACAAGTGTTTTATATACACATGGTATCAAGCTCCTCATGCTCTAAATTGATATTAAACCCCTCATAGTGCAATAATCAATGCTATTTGTGTTAATTGACTCTTTTTGGTGGTTAATGCCAAATGGGGGAGAAATTTGAGATAATAGCTTTCTTGACATTGGGGGAGATAAATTTAATATTGTGATAATGCCAAATAGGTGAGAAATAATAGAAATACTATTTGCTACTAGGGGAGAATTATGATAATATGTTTATCAAGGAGAAGTTAATTGAATGGTGCCAAAATGTGAAAATTTTAAAATTTTAACGTTAAATGTTGATTAATGCTTTCACCTTCTCTCATGCGCTTATTTTTTATATCATTTAGTCATTTTCACCAATATGCTATTATCATAAATGGATTTGTCATAAATCACCAAAAAGAGGGAGATTGAAAGATCAAGCTCCGGTTAAGTTGGTTTTGGTGTTAATGACAAATATCATAATGTGATTTTTAATGATAATATCATTATGATGTCTTAGTGATATTGACAAATGCATATATGAGACTAATATGTTTGTTTAAGTTTATTTATGATTAGTCTCATTTGGATGGAAAGGTGAAATCAAAGAGGTATGCATTTGAAATTATTCTCTAATATATTAGTGCATTCGTTAGATCCAAAATATAGATTGAACTCCACAAATTGTTCAAAATGAATATGTGCATATGTATTCAATATACACACTTGTATGCACACATTTAGGGGAGTTCTTTATGTATTTTGGAAATTCACATGTAATGATCCATGCTTCTCTCAATATGCATACTTGAAATCTTTACTTTAAAATACATTGTTGGGTATATATATAACTTGTGTAGTTCATATATACTCACGTGTAATCAGGTTGTCAACTAACTTCTCCATTATATGTTAATGGTTGAATAGTCAAATGACAACCGGATAAGTAAGTTTTGTGCTTATCTTAGAGTATACAAATTGTTGTATATAAGTTGTATACTCGCAAATCAATTTTTATATCTCATAATTTATGGAGATTGTCAGGAATTACACAAAAAAGGGGAAGATTGTTGAATCTTGTCCCTCCATTATGTGTTAATGGTGAAGTTTGGTAATTGATGATAATTGTTTTGTGGACTAACGGTTTTCATGAGTTGGATGAATAGGTTAGGTTCCACAAATAAGGATGAAAAATCGGAAGTACCAGCTCTATGTGAGCGGTACTACCGGTGAGCGAAAGTACCGGCATGTGTTGAGCGGTACTACCGGCTCCCGGAAGCTCCGAATCCCGAGCGGAGCCTTTTTTCCAGAGAGCGCCAAGTTTGAGCTCGACTCGAGCGGAAGTACTGCAGCCGACTTTGCGGTACTACCATGAGCGGTACTACTGGCAAAATGAACGGCGGTACTATCATGCTGATCGTGTAACGGCTATTTCGTAAGCTCGACATAGCCATATTCTGGTGTCAAGTGGAGTGGTACTACTGGCCGTTGGCCGGCGGTAGTTCCGCTCGTCCTGATTTTTCAGGACTTTTGGTCCAACGGATAGTTTTTTGGTGTGAGGTATTTATACCTGTAATATCCCGGAAGAGATTCGACGATTAGTCAATTAAATAAAGAGAGAGACATTAAAGGAGAAAGTAAAATATCATTGTTGAGGGTTTTCGAAATTTTAGGACAACACGGGCTGGGCTTTGGCCTGTGGGAATGTTTGGCCCAAAGGGGAGGGAGGCAGCCACCTTTACCCTAGCCGCCCCATCTCTCCCCTTGCGCACACCCCACCCCTCTCCTCTTAGCAGCCGCCACCTCTCCATCTCCTCCTCTCCACTCCTCCATTGGGTGATCAAGGCTTCCACTCGCTCACGGACGAACGGGAGAAGGCGAAACGTTGGATCCGGAGGAAGGGAAGAACAAGAGGAAGGAGGAGGAAGAAAAAAAGGAGGAATTCGGGAGGAGATCTTCGTGTTCTTCATCCATTCGTCAAGGGTAATCCTTGTTTCCCATTAGAATAATATTCTTTGATCTTGATAGCAATTTTGTCAGTCTGGACTGCTAGGACAGAATGTGGTAGACGGCGGTTTTGGGTTAGATCCGTGGGGATTCAGGTCTGGACCCCTCCTAGAGAATTGTAGAGGACGAAATTATCTTTCCATGAAGTCCTACAACGCATGATTTCGAGTTGCGTAGCAAAAGTTATGATTTTTCTAAGTTGACTGTTTTGCATCTCGGAGGGTTTCCCGACGGGTTTCGGTAGATCGATTTTAGAATTTTGTAAACGGGCGAATCAGAGGATCTTCATATTAGGAAACTTGTAGATAATTTTCTTAGCTTTCCAGAAAGGTCAAGAAGTCCAAATTCCGATTTTGTGGTGGAAGTTACGGCGTTTTAGTGCGCTGTCCCGAGATAAATACAGATTGAGGAAAACTGGTTGGATCGGGTAGAATATGGCCGAATCTGGAAGGCTCCCCAAATAGGTTTAGTTAGATAATTTAATTATCTTTCCATAGAATCTGAGAACGCCTCAGTTGAACCTTTTATCAAAAGTTATGAATTTTTCAAGGTGACTGTCTGCAGAAGTCGGTGTTGGTGAGGGAAGATTTGAGTTTGGGTCAAGTTAAATATGTTGGGTTAGTTTAAGGGTGTTGTTATTTTTATCTAAAGACCCACTACTGTTGTCTTAGCAAATATTATAATTATTATTCAGGAGGAGGACGGATTCGCGGGTTGCACCTTCTACTCATCCTCCGTTTTCTCATGGTTAAGGCAAGTATAATGATGGTTTATGATTGATGGTGTGGATTATTGATGTTTGATGAATTGTTGATGTTTGATGAATGGATGATATTTGATCTAAATTGTGAGTATATGTGTTCATGATATGATAATGATATGTTGATATCGTTTATGGTCGATTGCATTTGAAAGTGATTATGAGAATTTATGATGCATGGATATGGTGAATGCAATTTTATTTTATTGAGACATTCACATATATGCATCATGCCGATATATTGAAGTCTTGGTCACGAGATGACCAAGCGCCGAGGTCCCCGTCTGTTGATGTCATGACGGGCTAAAGGTCCCCATACTTGCGGAGTATGGGCAATTGGTCCCGCATGCGGAGGGTGCAGGCATGGGTGTGCATTGACGGATGCACACCCGCGTCACCGTAAAAAGCGAAAGAGATGAGAAAGAGGAGCTTTTGATCATAATGCATAGCATGAATTCATATGTAATATGTTTAACTTGAGAGTTAATGTTCATGCTTGCATTTGATCTGATTATACTTGCCGAGTCGTTGGACTCACTCTTGTTGTTGTTTGTCTATTTTAGGTACCAATGTGAGATCGGCATACATGGGGACATGAATGGCTAGTTCGATTCACGTGCACAATTCCTTCATTAAGAAATAAAGACAGTCATGATAATCTTGTTGGCTTGATAGCTTAATTGGTTCGATTTATATTTCATCGATTAAATGTAATAAAGACTTAGTACCTTTTGATATTATCTTCCGCTCATTATTTAGAACTTGTGCTATTCATGCTTGTCGAATCTGTTATTACGTTAATAAACAAAGGAGGTCATGCCGAAATTTTTAGGTAATTTATATTAGTTGTTGATATATTGTGGATAGTTAGTAGCATTTCGGGCCTATGTTAGGTCGGGTGTTACTGATTGGTATCGAGCGGTCAGAGGTCCGTGGTTAATGAAATATTAATTTGACACACTAAGCACTGTAGGTGGGAATGGGATTTGCATTGCATCTACGTTTCCGTTGATTATCATAGTTAAATATGTACCTAATGTTTGACTTTGTACTTATTATGAGATGATCTTTTGGGTGCTTATGATTTGACTATATGACTGTATGTGTGTGGATAGTTAAGTTGAGAGACAGAGATCACGGTGCGGCCGTAGGTATGGCCAAGTTATAGCACTCTCGTGGTATTCAATTGGTGAGGATCTTCCTTGGGTAAACTAATTTCAAAGGTTAGGAATAAGTTCTTTAGAAAAGTTTCTCTATTCCTTGAGTTGAATTTAGTCAATTCTCATCCTGTTGTGGAGGAAGAATTTATCTTGGGGTAGTGATTCATTTCGTTAAGGGTTTTCATTTGGTCTCTAAATGTTCCTAGAAGCAATTATTGTATTTCAAACTATTGAAATGTTTTTGCTGCTTGAGAACATTGTTGATTTGCAAAGTTGGTCCCTTTATGGGAGTTTTGTCTTGTGGTAAACGTGTCTCATTGGTTCGCTTGGTATTCTTATTAATGAAAGTTTTATGTTGTAAACTTGTTAACATAGGAAAGATTTGGATCAATGAATTTCTTTGGATTATTTCGTGTGTTGAAGTTTAATTCCTCCCCTTTTGGAAAGAGAGTGTTAAAACCCTTTGTAGCGTTTTGCTATGCTTAAGTGGAAGGTGGTAATCATATAAACTAATTCGTAAGGTATGAATTGTCAAGTTGAGAAGTTAGCGTGGTGCATAATTAATTCCAACTAGCATCCTTGAAGGTGTAGTTGATTAATTTTGATATTGCCTTGTAATAGTTCATTAAAGAACTGTGATTAAGAAATTGCTTATACATGATTGGAACCCATGTAGTTATTGCAGAGGGTGCAAAAGAATTACAATGATTATTATGATTGGTTAAATTTCTATCATGAGGATAAATTGAATTATGTTTGTCTTTAGTGATTAATCTAACTGTTTGGAATTATTAAGAAGAAGGTGTTGGAATAATGTCTTGGTAATATTAACATTTAGTCTGTTATTTATTTAGATATTGTATGAGCTTGTTCAATTGCTAGATTCATCTATCTTTCACCATGCTAAATTGTTGAAATATGTATAAAGAAAAAGATGAAGGTTGATGTATTAACTTGTAGAATTTTGCCTTACAAAGCTGGTATTATTGAGGTTTAAAGTTTATTTTGTTCTATTTTCCGAACGTAAGGTGGGATATTAAATATATGCTCATAATTCTTTTGTGGTTATAAACGAGTTAGATCATGAATGGTGTTATGATAAAATAATAATCAACTATTGCTAGTAATGACTAGAGTACAATCAATTTGAGCTAAATTAGAGTTGAGCATCAAAAGAATTGAATATATGGAACTTAATGAGAGATTTATACTAGCATGTTTTGCAAGAATGCCCTGTTCTAGTATCATCTTATTTAAGAGCTTTGTTCTAATATGGTGGCTTGTGCACTAGACTTTTCCTAGATTAAATAATTGCAATCTTGTTCGGATAATAGAAACATGATGAAGTAAATTAATATGTTCCTTTTGGAAAAGTTGTAAAGGGATATGAGGATATGATAATTCTTGTTAGGAGTGAACTATTTTGATGTTAGTATGATTGTCAAGATGTGGTTTTGATGATAATCTTGAATGTTCTATAAATAAAAGAATTTGATAACTTCCATAATAGTATTTAAATCAAAGGCTTTGGAATTTGCATACTCGACCTTTTAGACCTCATGACTTAGGTGGTAGTTGAAATTGTTTTGAGCAAATTAAAGTTACCGAGAAGTTTTATTAGTTCTCAAAAGATTTATGAGTTGTGGTCTTTAAGTTTCTTTCATTGGAATTGTCAAGGTAACACCGTAATCGAAGAAAATTGTTCTCTTTGGTAAAAGAAAGATTGTGGTAAAAGTATTTGAGGATGAAGTCGGGTTGTGTAACTTCTATAGGTGTGCTTAATTTCTTATTTTCACCGCATAAAAGTTTCTTGAGGTTAAGATGACAATGTTGTATTCTTATTGGTTGATATTGGATATTTCTCTTCTTGAGGGCATGTGCCATCAACTGTGATCTTATGTTTTGTTTTCTAAGACCATCGCTATTTCTCTTGGTCCGGTGTCTATTGCGATCGGTAGAGTTTCCCATGTGTTGAGATTTACTTTTATCTCTCCTAAGAAAGGGTAACCGATTTGGGTTGCAAGCCCTTTTAGGATATGTATGGTAACCGGTCGGTGTGTTTATGCGATTGGTTTGGGTGAGATTGTGGGTGTCAAATTGCTTGAGATTCTTGGAGTGATAAATTGATTCGGTCAAATAATTCTCGGTGAGGATTTGATTTAAAGAAGATGTTGCCTTTGGAGCTAACTAGTTATCTTGTTGCAACTAGAAGAACCTATAGTAAATTGTGGTTCAAGAGTGTTACAATCATTTGGATGGAACAAGAGAATCATTGAAAGTAAGAGAATCTTAATCAATTTTATTGGAGTATCGAGATTGGGTACTTGTAGGGGGTTAGTAGGAGGATTATGATGGTATAGTAATGAGATTATAATTGTGAAGAAGACGGATTGTTACGGGAATTTTTGGGATAGTAGAAATTGTTGAAATTATTGCCATATATGACTTGGATTCATGAGTAACCCTACGGAGTTAGAATCCTCCTATAGATAATCGGGTTGAGAATAAATTTTATATAGTTGTTAATGATTGAGCATGGATGATGGTGAAAGATTCTAGTCCCGAATTCAAGAGTTTTTGTATCAATTATGTCTGAGTACATGAATAGGAACCCGGAGAAGGAAAATTTTGGTTTGGTGATCTATGCTAGGACACAGGCTAATGATGTTGTGTGAGAATAGTGGAATATGTGGATTCTAAATAGTGTGATGAACCATGATAGAATCCTTTGGGTGTAGTAAATGAATGTGTGGGTTGAGAATTCCATGATTGTTTACCCTTAAAAGAATTGTGGTGAAGAGATTGTGGGTGAAACTAACGATGAGGTGTATTGGAAATTATTCATTAAAATAACCGGTGGTAGAGGAGTTGACTAGAGTATGTTATTGTAAGAGCAGTAGAGTCCCTCTGCAAAGGTGAGGTCGATGCACTCGGGTGGAACATAGTGTTGATGTTGCAAATTTAAAGGAAATGAGTGGTGTGGTGTGGGATGATTTGGAATCTCGTGATTCAGAGAGAGTTTTCCTAAAAGAAAAAAAAATAAATATATATATATTTTCTTGCGTAGCAAAATGCTCTTTTGATTCTTGTTTGAGCTTTGTGATGAAAGTAAGATTCTTTTGTGGTTTGAAGTTGACTTTAAGTTGGCTTGTGTGGTTTTTTCGGTTCGGAGACATATACGAGATAATGGACGGGTTGAACATTTGAGTGATTCCCTTTGGAGTATGTGTTGGTTGATTGCAAACTACCTACTGGGAATGTGGAGAGGTTCTCGTGTTGAATCCTCGATTGTTCTTTTCTTCTATGATTTGACTCTTTGGTAAGGACCGAGTGATGTGTGATTGCAACAAGAATCCTTTATTTTCTATTGTATTTTGTTAGTAAAGGAGTTTGTTTACAACGAGCAACGGTGTGCGTCCGTAGTTAAAGGAGGTACTCCTTGTTGAGGCAAAGAGCTCGATTGAGAGTGGAAACACGAGATACACGTGTTGTGCAGGTTCTGGGGGTTGGTACTAAAGGGAATAATAACCCGATGTGTGATTAATCGCTCCGGTTAGTTGTGAGGAATAGGAGATTGACCGCTTTGGGTCCGTAAGACATCCGAATGAGTGGGCTTGGTGAAGGAGAATCGTGGGCCGTCGAGCAGACAAAAAAAGCTATGCGAATGTGAGGAGAAGGGATCCGAATTTGAAGTGGGGATCGGTGTTTGAGAGTATTTTCCACAGGTGTGGTGGGGTCGATACCAATGGAAGTTTAGCCCGAGGTACGCCGAGCCCTCACGAACATGGTTCGGATCGGAAGTTAATCTAGGCTTTGGGTGCAAGTATGGAGGAATAATAATAAAAAATTCAAAGTACGTCAAGATGTTTGGTCGCAAAGAAAGAGAGAGAGGCAACATAGAATTGGAGTCTCGCAACCGTGAGCAATATCCGATGATATTCACAACATATGCGTGTTAGTATGGTCAAGTTTTTAGATATGGTTAATCCTCGGTGTAAGCACGGTTAGAATTGGGTCGAATTTGTTTAAGGGGTAGAATGTAATATCCGCAAGAGATTCGATGATTAGTCAATTAAATAAAGAGAGGGACATTAAAGGAGAAAGTAAAATATCATTGTTGAGGGTTTTCAAATTTTAGGACAACTCGGGCTGGGCTTTGGCCTGTGGGAATGTTGGCCCAAAGGGGAGGGAGGCACCACCTTTACCCTAGCCGCCCCATCTCTCCCCTTGCGCACACCCCACCCTCTCCCTCCTAGCAGCCGCCACCTCTCCATCTCCTCCTCTCCACTCCTCCATTGGGTGATCAAGGCTTCCACTCGCCACGGACGAACGGGAGAAGGCGAAACGTTGGATCCGGAGGAAGGGAAGAACAAGAGGAAGGAGGAGGAAGAAAAAAGGAGGAATTCGGGAGGAGATCTTCGTGTTCTTCATCCATTCGTCAAGGGGTAATCCTTGTTTCCCATTAGAATAATATTCTTTGATCTTGATAGCAATTTTCGTCAGTCTGGACTGCTAGGACAGAATGTGGTAGACGGTGGTTTTGGGTTAGATCCGTGGGGATTCAGGTCTGGACCCCTCCTAGAGAATTGTAGAGGACGAAATTATCTTTCCATGAAGTCCTACAACGCGTGATTTTGAGTTGCGTAGCAAAAGTTATGATTTTTCTAAGTTACTGTTTTGCATCTCGGAGGGTTTCCCGACGGGTTTCGGTAGATCGATTTTAGAATTTTGTAAACGGGCGAATCAGAGGATCTTCATATTAGAAAACTTGTAGATAATTTTCTTATCTTTCCAGAAAGGTCAAGAAGTCCAAATTCCGATTTTTGTGGTGGAAGTTACGGCATTTTTAGTGCGCTGTCCCGAGATAAATACAGATTGAGGAAAACTGGTTGGATCGGGTAGAATATGGCCGAATCTGGAAGGCTCCCCAAATAGGTTTAGTTAGATAATTTAATTATCTTTCCATAGAATCTGAGAACGCCTCAGTTGAACCTTTTATCAAAAGTTATGAATTTTTCAAGGTGACTGTCTGCAGAAGTCGTGTTGGCCGAGGAAGATTTGAGTTTGGGTCAAGTTAAATATGTTGGGTTAGTTTAAGGGTGTTGTTATTTTTATCTAAAGACCCACTACTGTTGTCTTAGCAAATATTATAATTATTATTCAGGAGGAGGACGGATTCGCGGGGTTGCACCTTCTACTCATCCTCCGCTTTCTCGGTTAAGGCAAGTATAATGATGGTTTATGATTGATGGTGTGGATTATTGATGTTTGATGAATTGTTGATGTTTGATGAATGGATGATATTTGATCTAAATTGTGAGTATATGTGTTCATGATATGATAATGATATGTTGATATCGTTTATGGTCGATTGCATTTGAAAGTGATTATGAGAATTTATGATGCATGGATATGGTGAATGCAATTTTATTTTATTGAGACATTCACATATATGCATCATGCCGATATATTGAAGTCTTGGTCACGAGATGACCAAGCGCCGAGGTCCCCGTCCTGTTGATGTCATGACGGGCTAAAGGTCCCCATACTTATGGAGTATGGGCACTGGTCCCTGCACTGGAGGGTACAGGCATGGGTGTGCATTGACGGATGCACACCAGACACGGTAAAATGCGAAAGAGATGAGAAAGATGAGTTTTTTGATCATAATGCATAGCATGAATTCATATGTAATATGTTTAACTTGAGAGTTAATGTTCATGCTTGCATTTGATCTGATTATACTTGCCGAGTCGTTGGACTCACTCTTGTTGTTGTTTGTCTATTTTAGGTACCAATGTGAGATCAGCATACATGGGGACATGAATGGCTAGTTCAGATTCACGTGCACAATTCCTTCATTAAGAAATAAAGACAGTCATGATAATTTTGTTGGCTTGATAGCTTAATTGGTTCAGTTTATATTTCATCAGATTAAATATAATAAAGACTTAGTACCTTTTGATATTATCTTTCCGTTCATTATTTAGAACTTGTGCTATTCATGCTTGTCGGAACTGTTATTACGTTAATAAACAAAGGAGGTCATGCCGAAATTTTTAGGTAATTTATATTAGTTATTGATATATTGTGGATAGTTAGTAGCATTTCAGGCCTATGTTAGGCTGGGGTGTTACAATACCCCCTTGAGGCCGGTTGGAGAAGTAGCTGGAGTATTCATTTGTGAACCCTTGAGCTAGTTTGAGGTTCTCCACTCAATTGTGCATGTGTTGCACTTTGTGAGAAGGGAGAAGAGGACTAGAGTGCATGTGTTGCCTCTAGGTGAGGACTTTGTGTCCAGCAAGATTGTGCATCATTTGCACGTGGTGAGAGTCAAGCGAGGGGCTTGACTTGTTACTCTTGGAGTTTGCCGACTCCTAGACGGCGTTGGAGGCGTCGTGCGCGGTGATCTTCTCAACGGATGTTGTGAGAAGGCCCGGCAAAGTTGTGAAGGTCGGAGCTCACCTACCTGGAGCGGGAAAGAGCTACCACTAGTGGATTGAGGAGTTTCGGCTTAATTTGTGGAGCCGGTCCGATTTGTTTGGGGTAACCTCAACGTGGATTAGGGGAGAGCGGTAACTCTCCGAACACCACGGTAAAAAGAGACCGTGTCAAATTGTGGTTTATTTCTTTGTTCCCTATTTACACTCAAGCAATTTACATTCATAGAATTAAATTGATTGTTTGTATACCTAGGACTGCAAACCTTAACCTAGGATAGAATTTGGTGCCTTAGGCTTTATTTTTGGTGTAGGCGCTATTTAAGCTAAACCAAATTGATTTACACTTCCACATTATATACTTGGTTTAAGCAAATAGAAAAGCTCTCGAATTAATTAGCAATAATTTGTAGATAATTTTTTTTAGACCGCCTATTCACCCCCTCTAGTCGGCCACCTCGATCTTACAATGGGTTCTTTGGGCTATTGGTTTATGGCTTATAGCTTAAATATTTGAATCATGGCTGTTCGCGAGAGGCAATACGTAGAGAAAAATAGTCGTATGCGATTTTGGCCGGTACAACTAAACTCAGTATACTTTTTATTACAATTTTCTTATTGAACCCACCTTTAAAACGCATCATTTAAAAGCTAGTTACTGTAGACAGTACAACCATAAGCCAACTTTAAGTTCAAAAGAACTCGGCCTTTGTTTTATAATAAAGTTTGGTCGTTATGAATGATATGTATCCATGTTACCTTGTGTGCACTAGTTTTTCCTGGACTTGTGCGATTAACACAGAGGGTTCCGGAGTTGTTGTTCTGGGATCTGACAATGCTTACATCAGATGAACATTGTATCATGTAGCCAAGCTTGTTGTGATGTTGATGATTCCAGGTTAACCTGAAAAAAGTGTCAGCTTTTCCTTTTGTTTGTAATACATATGTCCAGATGCATGGTTTGGGGAATGGATGTGTTCACTGAGTCAGCCTTTTTTGGTCTGCAAACTCTATGCCTTTATAGCAGTCCACTTATTCTTAACAGTTTTTGTCCAAGGAACATATTTGCTCAAATAGCACTTCAGCAGGTTGGCAACTGATAGCAGTTAACAAGAGCTGGTGTTGCCAACCATTGCTGAATTCAATTGGATACAATAACGTGTACGACTCTCTTAATTCTTATTTATGTTCTTAGCTCAATAATTTAGAAGTATTTTTGCAGTACTTATGTTGCTATCTTGATGATTTTTTTCACTGTTTTCCATGTTTGTGTTAACTCTAGATGCTCGGTTTAGATTCTTTCCCTTCACTATCCAGGGAAAAAGAGTAGTCTGGCTATGACATGCTGCTTCCTACACATGATTTCCAATCCACCTAAATTACAGTTCGTCAAGAAAAAATGTGGTCCATCAAGAGATGCTCCTTGCCAATGAGATGTTTCTACAACCTTAGGTCTGCAGTTTTCGAGGTGATTTCCTATTTAGGAATGGAGCCAATGATTCCCACCTTGTTTCTTTACCATTGTTGGTTTTGCTTCCATGATCGAATAGATAGATTAAATTTGGTTACCTTCATTTTGTTACTTTGCGAGCACGCCAGGGTTCCTATAGTAAGCATTGCTTTCCAAGTGTTGATTCTATATAAAATTGTTGTATTAGGAAACAGTTCCACCGCTCTTTTAAGATACATTCAATCAGATTGCTTCATAGTTTACCTATCATGATATACCATCTCATCTACCATTTGTCCTTTCCTCTCTTCAAATTGCATTTGTTTTCATTTGTATGCACGGATTCCCAAAGCTCCGAATTATGTAACACAATGCAATGCCCTTAACACAATGCAATGCCCTTACGGGGATGCCTTTAGTTGACCTTTCAAGCAGAAATGAACGAGGTAAAAAAAGATTTTTGTAGGTGATAGGACGAGGTATTGATGTACGTACTCTCATATTACAGAGATGTTCTACGAAATACAGTTAGATAGGGATGCTCATCTGTTTCCTTTCTATATTTTTGGTCATCTCTTCTCTATTCTCCTTTACTTCAAATTACTGGATTGGCTTATGTCATTATTATCAGATTTTGTTTTTATTCCGTATCTAGCCCTTGCATACGGTGTTGTACATGTTCTTTGACTTTTAGTGACAATAGAAGCAAAAGAAATTAGCTAAGACAGACCACTTCGTTGGACCCATCTACAAACAAGCCAAGGGAAAGGTATCTTCTTAGTCCTTAAATTCACCTGGTACATGTTTAATAGGAACTACATTAGGCCATCCATAGACTTTTTTGGCATGCAAACCCTAATCTGAGAACATTTACGATGCCTTGGTAACAGTTAGGAGGCCTTGTTAACATTTTCCGTACGAAACTTAGTGAGCTTCTTCTCATGGAGACCATTAATTTTGTCTGGAATGGACAACATATGTTCTACCTTACCAGCTTTATTCACTATAGTCTCTTGTTGTTTCTATGTGGTGGGTATTAGTTACCTAGAGGATAGCCTATATACGATCCTTTACAGAAAATGTTTATGGTATCGTGGTATATGCACTTCTATAGTCCGGAATAAAAAAGTAGACTTCTTGTTTACAGAGAAAATTTCGTATGGTTTGCATAGATTTTCATCGTATTGTTGAGGGTTTTGTTCGGGTCTGCTTTATAGGATACGTTGTCTATACGATGATAGATACTTGCTTTAGTGCATAATATCTAACCTGCATTTACACTTAAAAAGGACGCATGTTGCACTACCTAGCTTTCTATCAACAACCATTCCTTTTTTAGCTAATGATTTAGTTAGATAGATATCTTTTGTCAATAGGAACAAAAAGAGAGTGCTTCCTAAAATATTTGCCTTACTTTTACCACCGTATTAGGTCAGGGTGCTTGCCATGTTTATGATTGTTTGGCCTACAGACATGGTCCCTAAGCCAGCAAATTTTTTCACTTTATATGCTTCAGAAGTATGTCGATAACATTTCCCTTTTCCATTACATGGGAAAGAAGTTTCACCGTCTTAATTAGTCTCACTTTCATTGTATTTGTTGTTCCCTTTCTTGTCTTTCCATTACTAGCTTCTTTTAAAGCTGAACCTCATCAATAATCTACTGAATGCAGACTGACATGACCTTTTCACAAAAAACAAAAATGCAAATCATCAAGATAGATAATAACAAAGCAGCCACATATCACAAAGTAAAAGGCCCCGTTCAAATATTTTTTTACTTTTGTTTCTTCTATTCCAAAAAAAAACCTTTAGAGCTGTTTGATTGAAGAGAATGATGTGATCCTCTTTGTATAAGGATCATCATGGCCCAATTCGTAGATTGTAGAAGAGTATTTTTTAGTGTTTGTCAGCACATCGCATCCCCAGAACCATATTATTATGTATCTAAGCTTTTTTTTGTTACTACTGAAAGCATTAGACATTAAGTGGCCACAGTGATTACCCTAAACATACTTTTGTCTTTCAGTCCTAGATTCTAATAATTCTTTACTAAACATACTTATGCAAGATATTTCCTGTGATTACATGATCATAATATTATTTTAATGTCTAACCATCAAACAGACATATCAAGCAGTTATTGTTCTGTTTGAAAGCAACAGTCCGTGGATTGGTGGAAACACAGTAAGCCAATTCCTTGAATGTACTTCAGCAAGTTACGTCTGAATTATTTGCCTTTTTCACAGATAAGGATCTCACTTTATTATGTTTCAAATATTTCTTTGTACTCAACAAAAGATTGCTGATCGAAAATAGCATAACATTGCAGCCCTTATTAAATTATAATGCTTGCTTTTCTTATGTGTGTTGTAGACTAGCCACTCTTAATAAGCAGATTGTCCAAAACTATCAAAGTTATGAACACATAAACAAAGAGCCTCTTGGGCTGGAGCCACAACATTGTGTACTTCGGATGCTGATTGTCTTTAGTGGTACAAAATTTGTGCAATTGCATGGAAAGGCTGGCGTCATTTTAAGATGGTGCACTCCTGACCTTCAGTTCATTATCCCAGCCTTCACTTTTCTTATGTGTGTTGCAGATTAGCCACTCTTAATAAGCAGATTGGCCAAAGCTATGAGTATATGAACACGTAAACAAGGAGCCTCTTGGGCTGGAGCCATATGGCCTGTTCTTTTTGGCTGCGGTTTATGGCTTTTAGCTGCGGCTTGTGACTTTGGACTGTTTGTGCAAGATATTACAGAGTAACAGAAACTCGCGTACGGTTTTTAGCGATATAAATGAAGTCAGCAAAGTATGTACTACAATTAACTAGTAGACCCTATCTTGAAAAGATATTTGTTTAAAGAGTTAGTTACTGTAGAAAAGCCGAAAAGCAGCTTTTAGAAGCTGAAAAGAACAGGGCTATAGCATTGTGTACTTCGGCTGCTGATTGTCTTCAGGTGCAAAATTTGTGCGATTTCATAGAAAGGCTTGTGTCATTTTAAGATGCTGCACTTCTGGCCTTCAGTTCATGATCCCAGCCTTCGCTATTCACATTACGATTTATTAGTGACTGAATGAAAAGCTCAGTGTAATTTGTATTTCACTTTCTATCACCTCCATATTAGCTGCAGCCTTGTGTACTTATGGTTCGCCATCATACCTTTTTTTTTGTCTATATGGGTTTTAAACGGGTACAATTTACATGTTAACTACTTATATATTTGTTATCGGTTATCTGTGTTGTGTGTGATTCCTGAACCATTTTATGCCATATTCATTGCCGAACTTCACTGCTTCATTGTTGTCAAACAGATGATTTCATGACCGACACAACATAGCACACATTTCTACCTAGTATGATTTAGGTAAGTAGGAGCTGTTGAGTTACAATCGCATGCTTTGAGCTCAACAGTCGTATGGGCCATGCAGCTCATACCAGAAAGCGCTCTCTCAAATTTTTGAACCTTATAATAAGGGCATCTCCAAGGTATAGGATCTAGATAGGTCCTAAGGTCAAATGACATGGCTTAGTGCTATTTCTCGCAATGTATGGAACTCATATGAGTATCAGTGGGGTTCACAGCTTAATAAAATATTAGCTCACCCCCTGTCTCCCCACCCCTCCTTCTCTCTCCACCCCTCCTCTCCTGTTCTCCATAGAAATAGATCCCTCCCCATTACCATTCTCTCAACCCTTACCCAAATCCACCACTTCCCCCATCACCGACCCTCCACACCTCTCCACATACCCTTTCAATCGCATCAAGCAGCGAAGCACAAGCAAATCCATGGTAGTGGCTGAGGAGAAGGTCCATGATAGGATCCCAACAACTGGATCCGGCGGGATCCGCCCTCCCGACGACCGGATCCAATAGCGGCAGCTCTTCCTCCTTGGCTCTAGGCGATCGGATCCGGAGGTTACGGTCGACTATGCAAGATGACAATGACGGGCTGGCTTCCTGCTTGGCACGGTGGGGAATCGGCAACACAGCTCCCTTCTCAGCACGACGGTGGGGACCACCATACCTTTGCGTCATCTGACAAGTGGTCCCCACTTCATATTTTATTCCTTGGGATTGAGCCTCAAGCTTGAGGTCAACTCCATGATTTTTTTTAGCTTGTTGTCTATCTCCAAATGTTTATGTTCAGTCCTAAGTTCGCTCTCTCATCCTTAGTGTGGTACTATAGTTGATTATGGATAAGCAAATGTTAAAAAAGGGCAGCACAATAATGTCTCCGATTCCAATGAAAATATACAAACTTCTAGTGAATAGAATAGTTGAAATAGTGTATAGACCAGTCATCCTACAGGCAGTGAGTGTTTGAGTTGTTTTGAATGGTATTAGCTACTCTCTCCATTTTAGAATACTTGGCACTCTTGACTTTGACCAATACCTTGTAATCTTTGATCAATAATATTTTTCTAAAATTTTAATTTCATTATATTAAAATCATATTATTAGATTTGTCATAACATATGCTTTTATAACATCACACTTTCATAATTTTATAAATGTATTAGTATAAAACTAACAGTCAAAGTTTAATTTTAGAGACTACGAAAAGTCAATAGTACCTATATCCTGAAACAGAGGTAGTATATAGCAATTGGAGGATTATTGAATGAAACGGAAAAAAGTCCCAATTTGTCTCATCCCCTTTCCCCTACCTAATCCCTGATCCAAAACATGCGTTGCCTTATTACATGAGAGCTATATCTAAATTCAACACACCAACTAATAAAGGAAAGCTTTTTCTCTGTAGAGGGCTCCTTGCACTGCAAAGTACCACTGAGTTAAATTTGTAGAATTCTAACTATTTATAAATTAAAAGTTTATAGTGTGAGAACTCCCAAATATTGATGAGGTTTTGTTGGTCACTCCCAAATAGTGTGGCTAGCAAGTTATGCCCCAAAATTTATGGCAGGAGAGTGTGCGTTTAAAGAACTTTGGTGCTGACAATTTTCAGTAGTACTGCGTACACTATACTCCTCCTGCTAGATAGTCTAGAGAAGGCAGAAGGAAGAGTCGAAGAGTATACTACTAAGAAGGGAAGAGGAAAAGAGGAGATAGGATATGAGGAAACATCATCGGATGAATTCTTCGAGCAGAATCCGGTCGTCTAACGGCCAGACCACACTTTAATATTTCCTCTTCAATCCTAGGTAGAGGAGATGAACCACCTAATAATCATCTCCTCCCTAAAATTTCTCAATTTTTTCTCCGAATTCTTGACCTGTATTCCAAGTAAAGGAGAAGAACAACCAAATAATCATCTCCCTAAAATTTCTCAGTTTTTTATCCCAATTCTTGATCTGTATCCCTTACCTTCTTTATTATTGGGTTCTTAAAGGATTGTAGCTTATTGTTCTTTTCTTGATGTGACGCGTCATCAGTTATTGATTCTTCATTTGGTAAATTAGCTACAGGAGAGGATCGCTAATGGCGGAATTGGTCGGGCCGTGAGTTACCGCTACTGCCATTGTCGAAACCACATTTGCCTCCACGACGACATCATCTCCACGCATTTTTGTTTTTTCACGCGATGAACATAGCTGTGGGGCCGAAGGAGGATAGGTAACTTATGACAGGGCTTCACACAGTTGCTGATAATATTTCAGTGCCATCCACAGCTGATCCATCTATCTTTCACAATTGACAGATTGTTTCTTTTACGACTCATCTATAACTATGGACTAAGCTTCATTAGTGAAGTATTTTTCAATGTCCTACCATTATCTACACATGTTTGCATGTGAATTATGGTTGTTTCTTCCATTTTGTGTTATATACTCTTATTAGTGTGATTACATTGTAGTTTAATCGTGGATTGTTTTACTTTCGAGTAATACTATTTGCTCCATGCTTGTGAGTCCGCCCTAGCTACGTTATAGTCATGGGCCCGCCACTGCCTTATGTCCTCATGTTTACATTCCACTTCTGTAAATTCCAGAACTATAATCTTATGACTGAAACATTAGACAACTGAAAAAGGAAGTTTGACATAAACCCAAAGCAAAGTTATCATCGATTATGGGAATTTGGTGGATTAGCCAAACATGCTGGAAGCAACATGACTGGAATTGATTTTCCTTTCCTTGCGAGGGAAATTGTGAAGATGACGATGTACTTACAGAGTAAAAAAATAAAGGCATTCCTTCACGAGAAGGTACCTAGCAATCAGGCTACTTTCATCCCTATATTAGTTTGATGGAAATTATTTGTTTCAGAAATCTTGTTGTAGATAAAAAACTTTATGATGGGCAGGAAAATATGAGATTAAGTTCAGCCCTGTTGTTGCATATTTGTGTTATTACAACTTGAAGAGCTTCTATTACATGACTTACTATTTACTGATATTGCATAAATTAGTTTATTTTACATGATTTGTTATTTGCCACCATAAGTTGTAAGATCTAATTGCTTGTATTAACATGAGAATGGAGCTTTTGATATAAGGAGGTCATGTTTTCATTAAGCTATTCATATTTCCTACTACTTATAATCAAGCAAAGACATGATGAAACATTGGCATATGTTTAGCTCCTCCTGTTACATGATGACAATCTATTTTAATTTTCATAAGATGGGATACAATACAGAGAGACATATCTTGTATATGGTGTATGTGGTATATCTAATGCACGCACCTATTCTCTATCTCTACTAATATAAAATAAGAGTTTGTCTATCGTCCTTCCCTCCCCACGCACACAACGCGCTCCTTCCATCCTCACATCGCACGTTCCCATGAAAATTTGATGTTATCACGTTTGCTAATATGTACACGACACCAATGATTAGATTATAGTCATCAAAGATGTGCTATTTGTATAGTGCTTATTTTTCGTTGTGACGCATGGTCATATAACTAGTGATAGTAAAATGTACCACATCTTTCCCTAGCTAAAAGTCCTCCTACGCAACTTCATGGACCTTAAACCTTGTCACCATTAATCACTCAGAATAAAACATGCCCTACCCACTTGGACCCATGTTACAGTCCAGAATAGGGATGGTAATTTTACCCATTTGTCTAATCAGCTGTGGGTAAATACTCTAACAAAGTTTGCTATATTCCTATTTTAGTGCCTATGGGTACGTTCATGGGCACAAAATCCTACCCACCGGGTAAACGGGCATAAGCATATTCTAGTACCACTTGCAAAAAAAAAATCTGATTCACAATTTGTAAAGCCCAGATAACATGGCCCAGCCAGCCAACTCCTCAGACTCCAGATGCGGCGAACCTAACCACAAAGACCTAATGGGTTTGATCTGGCTCATGGCTTATGGTATTGTACTTTGCTACAGTAACTAGCTTTTAAACGATTCGTTTTTAAGGCAATGTCTACTAGTTGATTATTGTACACACTATAATGACTTCAGCTACACTAGCCAAAATCGCATATGATTGTCTTTCTCTTCGTAATTTCTCTCGCGAATAGACATAATTCAAAAGCCATAAAGCAAAAGGCATAAGCCACAACCTAAAAGAACCTAGAACAATCACAACTCTTAGCTCCGCTCCAACTAGCTTATGGCTTAAGCTTATGACTGTGACTTTTGATTGAAATTGCACTATAACAGTTGTTATCTTTTTTATGAGAAAAATAGGGAAAATAGAAAAAATTGAGAAAAAAATAAAAACTATTATATTGGCATAGACAATACAAAGAAATAAGGAGAAAAAAAGCTAAAATAAATTAAAATTAAAAATCGATGTATTTAAAATAACTTCTAACTTAAATAAATCAAAAACAAAAAAATTGGTAAACTGAAGCCATAGCGGGCCTTACTGTCCAAACGCAGACCTCGCCACACACCCGCGTCACTCCTCACTCGAGACTCGATTCGAGCGCTTGTCGCGTCTACCCCTCTCCCCCACGGCCCCCCTCGCTGTCTCCGATCTCCCCTCGCGCGCCCTCTACACCGCTCGCCTCGTCCGTCCGCCGCCGCCTCCTCCGATCGCCAGCAACAGCCATCCACGCTCCCCTCGAACTCAGATTCCTCCCGCGCCAAGCCCCAAGAAACCCGGAGGAGGGTGGGCAGGATGATCGGCGTGGGGAAGGCGAAGCAGTACGCGAACGTGCTCGACAAGCCCCTCAGCCGCGGCAGGCAAGAGGTACACGTCGTCTCCACCTCGAAACCCCTTCAGATCTGCACAACCACGGCCTCGATCCGTGCTAAATGTTTAGATCTTGTTAGGACGGCAGCCCAATCTGCCCCGGCTCTTTGTTGCCAGAGGTTTTGTTAGGCAGGCTGCAGGTGTAGGCAACTAAGGCTAGGTTTGCGGGTTAGGAGAGTAGTTGTGCAAGTAGTGTTTGATGAAATGCGTTTCAGCTCCTGTTTGGTTAGTTCGAGCAGCGTCATGGTTTTTGACTCATGGACTATTAATTGTGTGAGAGGATTATTTCTTTTTGTTAGTGGGATACGGATGGCAACGTGAACTTTGCCGGAAGTTGAAATAGAATGCATGGTGGTGGTAGCTTCGATTGGAATTGTAGAGGAATGTGGCACTACTTTATCCATGTGTTTCTTCAAAGATGGAAAGAAAATGCATGACAGTATTACAGTAGTTGAAATGTTTGCCCAACATGTAAAGTGAACGATACTATGCAATCTTAATTATACATTTCAGATTTAAATACATTTTTTACATCTAAACAAATCATTTATCCACTTCCATTATTTTCTAGGGTACATTCAAGTGAACCTATCACTTAACTTGTAAGCAACAAAAGGAAACTATGTCTTAAAAAGGGCCAAATACAATGACAACTAGAGCTCTTACATTGGGAGAGGTCATCTCATGAGTTGAATTGTGTTATTATTTCCCAGATTGGAAGTTTTTCTTAACCTTGTAAAGAACAATGGCATGGATACATGTTATATCAATGCATCGGCTAGATAATGAAAGTGAGATGTGCTCTACAAGGCTTGTTTATTGATATAAAATACTTGGATTAGAGGGGGTTAACTATATGTTGGAAGGGCAGAGAAATGGTACTCATGCTACATACTTTGTTTCCTATGTTCCGAAATGTTAAAATAATCTCCAGTCCCCCAAATTAAAATATGAATAATGGTAATGAGAATACAATATTCAAGAGCAAATAAGATTGGATCAAACTTCAAAGAACAACAAAAGGACCAAACAGGATCAAAATAAAATTCTCCTATTTGTGTCTCCCAACCTAATACCAAAAACAATTACAGCATCAAACCACCGCCTACAACGCGACATAGACGCATGCAATATTATTGGTTCTTATTACATCACGCCAAAATATGCACACTAGCCACTATTGGTGCTGACATGGGACTGTAGGGCCTCAAAACAAGCTAGCTAAGATAGCAGAGCTTCTTGGCATTGACCCAGCCTCCCCATTGGACTCACAGCTTACTCATTGGCATCGATGTTCTGGTGTCAGTGCTCAATGTCTGGAGGAGCATACAGGATACATTAACAAAGGAAAAACCAAAAAAGTCCAATTTTGCCCCTAAACTTTCACAGCAGTTCATATTGGACCCTCTACTACAAACCCGGTTATTTAACCCCCTCAACTTTGAAAACCATTGCAATTTTCACTCTGGTGAGTTTTAGTGGTTTTGCTTATATGGCAGCCAACTGGGCTCGATTTTTTTAGTCAGCAAGCCACCTCACACAGTCAGCCAGCCAAAATAAAATACAGATTCCTCTCTTCTTCTTTGTTCCCTCCTTCCTTAGCTATGCCCCGGGTCGGTGGCGAGATCTGGTGGACAGGGGATGTCATATGAGCGTCAACCACCACATATGCTTTCCAAGTTTTTGTCTTCTTGACAAATTGTTTATCAAATGTTGTGCTTTCCTAATGTTATTGGTGTATCTCCAGATGATTATTGTGGTTTCTATTGTATAACTTTTGACACTATTGCGCTTCCTGGCCTGTTTTGTTATCATTTATGCTTAATAAATGTTGTATGTAATTCATAGGTCAGTTTGAGTGCATTTGCATTCTTGTTCTCGGAGTTGGTTCAATACAACCAGACACAAGTTGACAACATTGCTGAGCTGGAACGAAGGTAGTTTCTATTGTTTATATACACACGTCTGGTCATATTGTTAGCCGTTGATGAACCTGTATCGAAGTTAATTTTACGCATACAACTGATTATTTACTGTCCTGTGGCATTTTCATTTTTTCTGGATTGGCGCCTGGTACAAACTTAGTACATGCTACTAGGACTGGAAACGAGCCAAGCTGACCCGGCTCGAGCCAGGCTCGCCCAGGCTCGGCAGGAACATTGGCTTGGCTCGTTAAGGAAACGAGCCAAAGACTTAGCTCGGCTCGGTTTGAATGTAGGCTCGAGCTAGCTCATTTGGCTCGCGAGCCATGCATGCTTTTTTTGGCTCTATGCTTGTGCTTGCATAACAAATTATTTGTAACTCCGTAATGGCCACATAATGTATGTAAAAATGTATTAAGTACAATGTATAAGCTATGGGCCTGTTTACGTGGTCATGCTTATGGTGAAATTTTGAATTTTGACTGCTTACAGTGCAGATTACGGAGAGACAGATACTCACTTGCGATTTTGGCGACATGATGTTGGGTTTTAACGTGTAGATCGTTTAACTTGTAGACCCCGTCTTGAGAAAATACTCCGTTTGAAAGTTAGGTACTGTAGCAAAAGCTAAAAGCCGTCAGCTTCAGAGGAAAAGAACATGGCTTATAGCCCATGACATCAAAAAATGGCTCTTGACATCAAAAATTCACATGATAGTTCATGAAACATTAGGAAATCCATTCTTCACATCAATAGTTCACAAAAGTTCATGACAGATGCATGAAACAGATGCATCACAAATGGCTCATGACATCAAAAGTTCACATGATAGTTCATGAAACAAAAGTTCACATCAAAGTTCATGAAACAAATGCATCACAAATGGCTCATGACATCGAAAGTTCACATATAAGCAATAAAAAAGATGATAATAGGAAATGACTTAACCATAGCAAGCCAGATAACCCAGATGATTTTAGGAGAACAATGGTCAAGGCGCTGGGGAGGGTGGCTGTGGGGAGCGGCGGCGACGGTGGCTCTGGGAAGCGAGCCGTGAGCGAGACTTGGCTCGGCTTGCCACGTCATGAGCCCGAGCCGAACCGGCTCGAGCCTGTTTCGAGCTGAGCTGGCTCGCGAGCCTCGAGCTTTTTTTCCTAGCCTTACATGCTTCTATCTGATAGCCATGTCGCATGAAGTTTCAGGTATTATGTATTTGGCACTTACCATGTGCTAATGTCTTAAATCCAGAATTTCAGATAGTGTAAAGAGGGTTTTACAACTGCTTGACATTGAGATGTTGTCTTATCCTGATGAAACTAGAACATTTGGTTGGTCAAATTTCTGCAATCCCATTCGTACATATGCCTAATATTTCAATATACGCATCCATTATGAATTAAATCTAGGTTATCTTACTGTAAGATGAGATCTCTTAATTTTTCTTTGTAGAATGGAGACCATAGATATGCCTGTGCTAAATCATTTAATAAAATCGGACCATTTTTTCATGTGTTAATATTCTGCAATGCTTGATATTACATCTGTTTCTCTTCTTTTACACACAGGCTGGAGGATGCTGGTTATGCTGTTGGTGCAAGAGTTCTTGAACTTGTCTGTCACAGGGAAAAGGTTTGATGCATAGTTCTCGTCTTCAATGATTGCGTTGGTCTGGAATATGGCTCTGTAGTAGAGCGTAGTCTCTTAATTTATATACTCATTGTGAAAAGTTGAAATAGGAACAACCATGGTAATTAATTTTCCAGACTAATTGAATAATAACGACTGAAGTTTTATCTCTTAATTTTTAATGGATTTTATAAATGTGAAATGTTCATATGCTATAGTTTCTGTATGGGTTTTAGATGCTCTCCAGAATTACAGCATTAACATCTTTGTTATTGACTTACTGCATAAATGCTTGGTGTCTCGTTTTCCTATACCTTTTTCCATTTGAGACAGTCATGTTAATAAAAAATAATTAATTCAGGGTAATAGGCGAGAGACTCGACTGCTGGGGATTTTATCATTCATTCACAGCACCGTATGGAAGGTATTGTTTGGAAAGGTAATCTGTTCTTCCTAATGCCTATCAGTCCTTATTCCTACTCTATTCCACAATGCTAATTGCCATAATTGTAGGGGTTTTTCATAAAATGCCACTCTAAAGATTGTTGTTTCAGAAAATGGTTCTCAATGTCTCACTGACACGACATGCATCGACTGGCATTTCCTGAAATCATAGTTATCAGACCCGGACTAGACCAGCGATCTGACTCGAAAAAACCGGACTTGGCCGGTCCATCCATGCTATTGGATTGGTCATGTAGTCAGCCCGTTGAACCGGTAAAATCCTGGTTGGACCGGCTGGCTTTTTAGTGAACCACCTAAGTAAGCCCGGTTTGGCCCAAACCCACTCACCCTATTGTGCCAGAAATTAGACAAAAAGAGTGGCTGCCAGGTTTCAAACCTAGCTCCACACGCAAAGCAAGCCACTCTAGCCAAGTGCACCCCCACGGTTGATTTATATAATAATCAATTAATCTGCAAGAAATTTATATAGTAACCAATTAGTTTGCAACAAGGTTATTAAGGCGTCGCTTAAGCGGTAAGGCGGTAGAGGGGTGGCAAGGCGTCGCCCCGCCTTACGTTCGTGCCTTGGGCAGCGGCTACACCAGAGAGATAGCGGGCAGCTGGGCAGGAAGAAGGCGGCGGAAGAGGCGGGCTAAGTTTACCTCACGTCCTCACGCCGCCTCTGCCTCCAGGGCGCCGTCGAGCTGCTTATACGGGGAAGGCCTGATCTTCTCAGTGAGGAACCATGGATAGTTGATGCGAAGTAGACGATGTCGCTAGTTGAACACTCGCGCCAATGCACGAACCCTCAACTCTTCAGAATACGCCAAAAACACACCGGATAATTGTTCGTCGCGAGATCACGAACGACGAACGCCAAATCCCCAATTCCCAATGGAATGACGGCTTGATCTGAATTGCAGAACAAAACAATGGATCGTCTAGTTCTCTCTCAAAGTCCTCGCATGAACTCTGGTGTTGAAAGAATAAGCAATAGCTATGTTTCAATCTTATGCATAAATTGGTCTCCCTTTTACAGGGGTGGTGGCTGTCTTTTAAAGAGATACAAGGGGTAGAGAGTCGGCCAAACACTTGGAGGCCGAATAGGACTCGATTACAAAGCCCTAGGCCTACTTTGACTCGGACTGAAAAAGTGACGTGACTTGTTTCGCAGTTTCTGACCGACTCATAGGGAATTTGGAGGTGAGGCCAAATCCATTTGAAAGTAGACTTCAAGAGCTTTCCATAGAGTACAAGAACACCTCAATCGGACTCCGTTTGTAAAAGTTATGGTCGTTTTAGTAGGTGCCTGTTGGGCTATCCCGAACCAAATCCAAATTGAGTTCTGAATTGAATCCGAGTTTGAATTCGGTTGTGCATGTGGGAGGTCCGAACTGGCCTTCCAAATCTTGTCCAAAACTTAGGCTTTAAGTTTTTGGGCTTCTCCCCTGTTGCTCTTCCACTGCATGAGCTTCTTTCCTCCTTGATCAGCTGCATGGGTCGCTTGGCTTTCTCCTTTCCATCCCAATGGGCTGTGAGCCTTTTGTTCTTGGTAGCAAATATGATTACCCATCTTGTGCTTCTCCGTTGCTTTGGCCCCGGAATCATCATAATATTTAAACCTAATAATAAACAAGAATTTGGCATAAGGTAGTATATCGTTCCCACGAATAGGAGGAAATTCATTAAGAAACAAATTCACCTGACAATGTTTAATGCGGCTCAATACTTTCCAGTGAAATAATGTATTTGACTGAAAAGTGCTAAGCATGTGCGTATCCGCATCATCCTCCCATTCTTCAAGAAAAGCCATCCTCGGCTTTTGGTAGCCTGAAATTGTACCTTTGGAGATAAGCTCTTGTACTTGTTTCTGAATTTCCTTTGTTTCCTCGGGATTGGTACGATACGGTGGTCGGTTCGGCAGCGACGCTCCGGAATCAAGAAGATCTTATGTTCTATCCCGCGGATTGGTGGTTGCCCAGCTGGTACCTCCTCTGGAAAGACGTCGCTGAAATCCTGCAAAACACGAACAACACCACTAGAAAGAGAAGTTAAGTCATTAGTCAAAAGCAATGTGTCTTTGTACAACAGTACAACGTGCACCAAATTAGGATCCTCGCTGAATTCTCTCATCTCTGATTTGGTGGCTAACATCACTAAATTCTTCTCTCCCTCACATTTCTTGTTACTACTTAGATGGTTCTCTCGCTCTTGCGCACTCTCAACGTGCATCTCAATTTTCTGCATGGAAGAATTGACAATGCTATGTGTAAGCGGCTTCAAGATGACATCCATATTGTTCCATCGAAATGTGTAGCGATTTGTACGCCCATCGTGAACAATGAACGATCATATTGCCATGGTCGTCCCAAGAGCAAGTGACATATCGTCATAGGCACAACATCGCGATCCACTCAGATCGGTGTACTTCCCAATAGAAAACGTCACACGCACCATATAGTTCACCTTCACTTCCTCTTTGTCGCTCAACCATTGCACATGATAAGGATGCGGATGCGGCAAATACTTCAAACCCAACTTATGACACATATCCTTAATAGCCAAATTGTGACAACGCCCGCCATCAATGACCACTTTGCACACCTTACCCTTATCAAGCTTTGCCCAAGTCTGAAATAAATTGCACCGTTGTTCGAGTGATGACGATGGCATCACACTAAGCTCCTTGGGCGTGCAAACAATAGAATACTGCTTAGTGTTAGGAAACTCAGGATCGCACTCACATTGTTCTATGTCATCAGTGTGCAAGACTGCCTGTGCATCAGGCGACTCATCATCACTAGCCGAAACATAACCGCCATTCTCTGTGATAAGCATAGTTCTGACATTTGGGCAGTCCCTCTGAAAATGGCCAACACCCTTACACTTGTGGCAAATAACGTCACGTGAACGGCCTGTCGACCCCATAGATGAGGTCGCACGAGCAGCGGGCGCCACAGGTCGATGCACCGGTGATGGTGTACTCTGGCCTCTTACTTGCGAATCGCGCATCGTCAGATTGCTTCCTACGAAGTGCCCTTGTTTGGTGGTCGTTGTTATATAGTCGTCTCTGATCGGTCAAGAACGTGACCGAGTAGTGAACCGTGCGTCGTCAATCACTTGTCGCCGGCCGGCGTGCTTGGTGCAAAGAACTCAATCATATCATTATAGGGATGATGATTGACAATACGCTTGACAGCATGATTCATGCCAGCTAGAAATCTCGCCATGGTCTGTTCTTCATTCTCGCGGACATCTGCATGTATCATGATAGTCTCCATTTCCTTATGATATTCATCAATTGATTTCATACCTTGTCGCACTCGCCAACTTCTCAAATAGTGAGCACTTGTAGTGGCGAGGTACAAAGCGTGTCCGCAAATGCCGCTTCATCTCGCTCCGTGTGATAATCGGCAACTCATGGCGCTCCATGCGCTTACGGATGAATTGCTCCCACCAATGTGTGGTATAATCATCCAAGCCATTGGACGCAAGCAACAACTTCTTCTCATTGGAATAGTTGTTCATCCGAAACAACTTATCAACTTTCAGCTCCCAAGTGAGGTATTATTCCACATCTGTACCACCTGAAAATATAGGAAGATTAAATTTGGGCTTAGTGACACAATCCTCGGCGTCGTTGTGGCGAGGACGCTGCACGTTGCGATCGTGGCGCTGTCGGTCATCGTAGTCATCGACGGGGAAATCGTCATCCCAGCGCTCGACCGCGTCAGCCCAGCTACGAGGTGCATGATGCACACCTCCTCCGTGGCCACCCTGTGGTGCACCTCCACCCTGGCCACCGTTGCCTCGGCCAGGACCATGTGCCTGAGGGCGTGCCGCGGCTGCCATCCCGACGTTTGGCGGCACCGCCATGCGACGCGCCTGTCGCTGACGTCGTTCCTCATCCAGACGAATAGCACACTCCTCGGTCTCATTGTGCAGAACGACCGAAGGGCCGTGCACACTTGTGTCATCAGTTGGTGCACCCCCACGTAGATTGTGTTGTGCGAACATGGCACGCAGCTCCAGAAAGTTATTGTTGATGGTCGTACGCAATTGTGTGACCTCCTCCCCGAGGGTGTTCAGTCCAGTCTGAACTTCCCCGAGCTCATCACGCACGCCATTGTCACCATCCTGAAGTTGTTTTTGTAGCATCTCACACAACCGAATGTACTCGGTCCACGTCACCGGCGTCTCCGGATTAGGTGGATCCTCCTCGTGACCTGACATGGGAACGACTCACAAACAAGAAATTAGGTTATATCCGGGTTAGTAAAATAAAAGCTCTCTCTAAGCTTGCAACTCACTGTCCTGAAAACAAGACAAGCTTACCGTTCCAAAGTGAATCAAAGACGGCAAATCGACAAATGTGACAAATAACGACCTCAACCCAGAATGTATGAGCGTAACCAAGAGCAAGGAGTACACAAACGGTGTAGGTGGAGCTTGGACAGTTATGTGGATATGTTATGCAATCTGATATTCAAGGTATTGTAAAGCTAAGTAATGATCCAAGCTAGAGTATCTTGCCTATGTGCCGATCCAATAGGTTTAAGTGAAGTAAATGAACGCACACGCAAAGATAAATGTGACTTAATGCAAGCAAAGGAATGAGCTAGCTGGAAGCAATCTGAAAGTAATATTGAAATAGCTCGTTGTGCACCAAGTACTAGGAGAGACGCTAGCCAATTGCAATAACCAAAATAGAGGGCACAAGATTGCTCAAGAATTTTAGTCACTCAAACTGAAATTATAAACTAGAACCACTCACCCAAATCAGCCTTCTCGCACCTTTTTTTCGTTTTTTTGCTACCGTGACACTGACCCAAATATGTTCCAATCAACGCTCGAGTCTCTCTCTAAACTTTGAAATTTTTTGATTGGCTGGAGTGGGTGATGCACAGGCCCAATGTTCAGTTATAAGTATTCAGGAGCAGCCCTTAATGCAATATCAATGACTAGTCTCAAGTATTCAAAGGATATAAGTAAATGATACAGAGACACCAAATGTGGTTCGGCCGGCTATGATGTAGTGGCCGAAACATAAGTTGGGGCAATTGGACACGAATTGTGTTTGAGCTAGAGGTTGATTCGGACTCTAGTCCCACCAAGGAGTTCGGATAAGGAAACAAAACCAACTCGGATTGTGCTCTCAAGATAGTGCACGGTATAGCAAGCAAAAACTACCTGGTTTTGTTCTTTTTTTTGGTTGTTGATTGAGGGAATCAACCAGCAATTTTGTAGAGTTTATGTGAACACAACGATTAAGCAACGCATCAGGAAACACACGGATCAGCACTAAAACAAAACTCTAATGGACGAAAACTTAACAAAACGCACAGGAAATAAGCAGATTAAACTACGGTTTTGGTATTTCAATTTTCGATTTAATAGATGATAGGACAGAAAACGAATCTAACTACGGGTAAAGAAGTTCTCACCGAGTAAACATAGAATCTGATACCATATGATACGGGGAAGGCCCGATCTTCTCAGTGAGGAACCATGGATAGTTGATGCGATGTAGACGATGTCGCTAGTTGAACACTCGCGCCAATGCATGAACCCTCAACTCTTCAGAATACGCCCAAAACACATCGAATAATTGTTCGTCGCGAGACCACGAACGACGAACGCCAAGTCCCTAATTCCCAATGGAACGACGGCTTGACCTGAATTGCAGAACAAAATAATGGATCGCCTAGTTCACTCTCAAAGTCCTCGCATGAACTCTGGTGTCGAAAGAACAAGCAATAGCTATGTTTCAATCTTATGCATAAATTGGTCTCCCTTTTACAGGGGTGGTGGCTGTCTTTTAAAGAGATACAAGGGGTAGAGAGTCGGCCAAACACTTGGAGGCCGAATAGGACTCGATTACAAAGCCCTAGGCCTACTTTGACTCGGACTGAAAAAGTGACGTGACTTGTTTCGCAGTTTCTGATCGACTCGTAGGGAATTTGGAGGTGAGGCCAGATCCATCTGAAAGTAGACTTCAAGAGCTTTCCATAGAGTACAAGAACACCTCAATCGAACTCCGTTTGTAAAAGTTATGACCGTTTTAGTAGGTGCATGTTGGGCTGTCCTGACCCGAATCTGAATTGAGTTCTGAGTTGAATCCGAGTTTGAATTCGGTTGTGCATGTGGGAGGTCCGAATTGGTCTTCAAAATCTTGTCCAAAACTTGGGCTTTAATTCTTAGGCTTCTCCCCTGTTGCTCTTCCACTGCATGGGTTTCTTTCCTCCTTGATCAGCTGCATGGGCTGCTTGGCTTTCTCCTTTCCATCCTAATGGGATATGAGCCTTTTGTTCTTGGTAGCAAATATGATTACCCACCTTGTGCTTCTCCATTGCTTTGGCCCCGGAATCATCATAATATTCAAACTTAATAATAAACAAGAATTTAGCATAAGGTAGTATATCGTTCCCACGAATAGAAGGAAATTCATTAAGAAACAAATCCACTTGACAATGTTTAATGCGGCTCAATGCTTCTTTCCAGTGAAATAATGTATTTGACTGAAAAGTGCTAAGCATGTGTGTATCCGCATCAACTGCCGACGCCGCCGTTCACCCTCCACCTCGCCCGCAACATTACAGGTGTGTTCTAGCCTCCGTCTCACCTCCCGACGGCAACCCGACCTCCCCACCCCCCTCCCTCCTGACCTCGGAGGAGACCGAGTGAGACGGCGCCGGGAGGCTGAGCCAAGTAGGCCTATGGCGTAGAAAGGCCTGCGAGTAGGTGGCCGGAGTTGAGGCGAAGAGCCGAACTGGAGGCGCCTCCACTGGAAGCTCCCATTATTTGGCTGGCTGGAGTGAGCAAGAAAGGAAGCAAAATGAAGAAAGCATGCACGAGAGAGAGGAGAGAACCAGAGAGCAAGAAGAAGGGATAAGGCAAAGGAAGAAGAGCCAGTGAGTGGCTCTGGACGCTCAGCCAAATGGGAAAAGTAGATGAGAGAGAAAGAAAAGGAGAGAGGAGAATGGAGAGAAGGAAAAAATGAGTGGCCTGCAGTATTCGGCTGCACAGGAAGTAAAGTAGGAGAGATTAGGTGGAGAGAGGAGAACGGAGAGAAGGAAAAATGAGTGGTCAGGAATGTTTGGCTGCACAGGAAGCAAAGGAGGAGCGAGAGATTAGGTGAGGAAACATTAATTGTGAGCAAATAAATTAGTATAATGTTGTTAAATAATTTTATTTGCTACATAGGTTCAAGAATTAGCAACAATAAAGTACATACGTGCTACTAAAATGCTCATTTTATTTGCTGCCCTTTAACGCCTTAGGATACATAAGGCGTCGCCTCGCCTCGCGCCTTATCGCTTAAAAGGTGTGAGGGGGTAGGTCGCCTCACCTCGCCTTACCGTCTTAATAACCTTGGTTTGCAATCATCTGTCCTTTATACCATACTATACTGATAAGATTAGAGCTTTTTAATCAGTTTCATGTCTTGTGCTATCTTAAATATTGTTACATATACTTTGTAAAGGACGAATAAAAATGGTATGTCTATGTATGCACTTTTCACATATCATATATACTAAAAATATTTAAATAAAACATTTGGTCCGGCCGGTGACCTACACCAGTCCGACCGCTGGCCCAAGACCTCATCCAAGTCGATGGCCTGACTAGGTCTGATACATTGCCTGAAACGGCAACCTTTGAGGTGGCATCCTAAAAAAAATCCCTACTTTGTATCCCTTGAGTTTTATTGTTGGTCAGGTGATTCTTAGTGTCATGTGGGGTAAGAAGTATACTAGACGCCGAATAACAACAACATTGTTGCCGACAATGCTACAAAGTAGAGGCATTGATGGGCTACAACCGCCAGGAGTCAGACTCCAATTCGAATTAGGATTGCTAGTTAAAGAAGTCTGGACCGAGTCCGTATTGTATTAGATAGGGTGTTAGCATCCGAGTAGGATTCTACTCGGAAGGAAGCCCAACCCTATGTATTATATATATGATCAAGGATCCTTTAAGGAATAATAAGAAAGTTGCATTACCTCAACTCTGCTTCTGCCTCTCTGGTTATTCCATCTGAAACCCGACCTCCAATTCGACTGCCTATTTCCGATCTATTCTCTCCGCTACCAACTTGGGACAAGACGGCACCTCCGACCGCCCGCCTCCCAGCGATCCGGCACACATTCATACAACCCGAGATCCGAGCGTGACAACTTGGTATCAGAGCCAATGGAAACTTCATCAGAGATGGCAGCGCTTACCCAACAAATTGCCGGCCTTACAGCAGCCATGAGTGAATTGAAGTCAGACATAGCAGCAGAAATCGCTGGAGTCAAAGAGCGCATATCTTCATGGGAGAAACGGCCAGCACATACAGGAGATGGACTACTGCAAGCACCCCCAAGATCGGTGGCCGCCCTCCCACCCCTGCCAACGACCACTTTTCCGCAACAACCGCAGCACCACAGTTCGCTCGCTCCTCGCTTCCATAAACTCTCATTTCCGACGTATGACGGGAAAGAAGATCCCCTCGGATGGCTCAATCGAAGCGAACAATTTTTTCGAGGACAACACACACCAGAACATGACAAGGTCTGGCTCGCGTCTTACCACCTTACGGGCGCAGCACAACAGTGGTATTATCTTTTGGAGCGTGACGAAGGAGAACTGCCGTGGCATCTTTTTAAGGAATACTGCAACCTCCGCTTCGGACCACCCATCCGCAACAATTTTCTTGGAGAATTGGCCAAACTTGAGCGATCAAGACGGTGGAAGATTACCAGGAAAAATTTTTGGCATTACTTTGCCGCGCAGATCCATTGTCTGCATCACAGCAGATCCAACTCTTCACCTCTGGACTTCCAGAACCCATCCGCACCGATGTTGAACTCCAAAATCCAGGAAGCCTACAATTGGCTATGGCATTGGCGCGTGCTTACGAGAAGCGTCATCTGCTCACACAACCCAAACCACCAGCGCGGATACACGGACAGCACCGTCCTTTTTCGGCGTTTCCATCAAATACTACGGCGCCGACCACCGCTGCCAAAAACACATCACCCACGGGAGCAGCGTTTGGAGCAAGACAGCCTGCAACTGGGCCGACGTCCTTTCCCCGGCGACAACTGACTGCAACTCAAATGGCGGAGCGCCGACAGATGGGCCTCTGTTTTAACTGCGATGAACAGTTCGTGTCAGGCCACCGTTGCAAGCGCTTGTTTCTTCTCGAGATCACACCGGATGACCCTCCTATCGACGAGATCACACAAGATGTGGCTGATCTGGAAGAACCCGCAATTTCTCTTCATGCGCTGACAGGGATTCAGCCTCGTTCCACCCAGACCATGAAGCTACCGATATGGATAGGCACAACGCGACTGATTGCGCTCCTTGATTCGGGGTCTACACACAACTTCATCAATGACGAGGCCGCGCAACGAGCAGGCTTACACTTGCGGCCTCAGCTCGGGTTACGAGTCGTCGTCGCAAATGGCGAGCATGTGTCCAGTTCGGGAGTATGCCTCGGGACAGTATTCTCCATTGGTGCTGAATCCTTCCAGATTGATTGCTACTCCATCCCATTAGCTGGCTTTGATATAGTTCTCGGAGTTCAGTGGTTACGCACACTGGGATCCATCATATGGGATTTTGACCGCATGACCATGTCTTTCCAATCAGGAGAGCGGCGTATCACGTGGCAAGGGCTTCAATCTTCAACGGGGCATCTGCACACCATTACAGAGCCTTCGACAGATCTGATGGGCGAGCTTCTGGATGAATTCTCTCAACTATTCGCCGAACCAACAGGGTTGCCTCCACAACGCCCACAGGATCACCGAATTCATCTCTTACCAGGGACAGCACCCATTGCTGTCCGCCCATATCGATACCCGAATATTCAAAAGGACGAACTCGAACGCCAGTGTGCCGAGATGCTGCATCACGGCACCATTCGCCCAAGTACTTCGGCCTTTTCGGCTCCTGTTTTGCTTGTGAAGAAACATGATGGATCTTGGCGCTTTTGTGTCGATTATCGCGCACTCAACGACCGGACTGTCAAAGACAAATTCCCAATTCCGGTGGTCGAAGAACTTCTCGATGAACTCAAGGGTGCGCGGTTTTTTACCAAATTGGACCTACGATCCGGATACCATCAAATACGCATGCACCCTGATGATGTGGAGAAGACGGCGTTCCGAACGCATCAAGGCCTCTTTGAATTTTTGGTCATGCCCTTCGGATTGACAAATGCACCCGCGACATTTCAAGCTCTCATGAACACTATCTTGAAAGCATTTCTTCGTAACTTTGTCCTGGTATTTTTGATGATATCCTTATCTATAGCACTTCTTGGCTGATCACCTTCGACATGTTCGCAGTTTTCAAACGCCACACACTCACCAATTGTTCCTCAAAAGATCCAAATGTTTATTTGGCGCTTCATCGATCACGATTTGGGACATGTGATCACCGCCGGCGTATCTATGGATCAACTGAAGGTTCAAGCAATCACCGATTGGCCGACGCCTCGATCTGTCCGCGCATTGCGAGGATTCCTGGGATTAGCCGGCTACTACAGACGTTTTATCAAAAATTTCGGTTCTCTGGCAACACCTCTCACATCATTACTCAAACGTGATACGTTTAAATGGAATGATCAGGCCGCAAGTGCATTTTCCCTTCTGAAGCACACGATTTCGTCCGCCCCTGTACTCCATTTGCCGGATTTTTCACAAGACTTTATTGTGGAATGTGATGCATCCGGCCGAGCATCGCATGCGGTGTTACACCAAGCGAGGGCCCAATTATGTTCTTCGATCACAAGAATGGTCGGCCGCCATAAGTCCTTGGCAGCTTATGAACAGGAACTCATTGGGTTAGTTCAAGCTATCCGACATTGGAGACCATACTTGTGGGGAAGATCATTCCTGGTGCGTACTGATCACTACAGTCTTAAATTCTTATTGGATCAACGCTTGGCAACAATTCCACAACATCATTGGGTCAGTAAACTTCTTGGCTTTGATTTTCGGGTGGAATATCGCCCAGGCCGACAGAACAAGGTGGCCGACGCACTGTCAAGGCGCGACGCTGACAGCACCTCGCTGCTAGCCATGTCCGCACCCCACTTTGATCTTTTTGATGACCTCCGACGTGAGCTTGCTGCGTCGCAGGAACTCCAAAGCTTGCGTGATCGCATCACTGCAAACCAAGCTGAACCGCATTGGCACTATGTGGATGGTCTCATTCTTTTTAAAGGCAAGGTCTATGTGTTAAACTCCTCTCCAACTCTGCCAACATTGTTAACAGCCGCACATACTATTGGCCATGAGGGCATCCAGAAAACACTACATCGTTTGCGCGCTGATTTTCATATTCCACAAGACAGGCGACTGGTTCAAGAGTTTGTCCAATCCTGCCAAGTTTGTCAACGCAACAAAACCACTCATCTCCACCCAGCAGGCCTTTTGCAACCATTGCCAATTCCACAACACATCTGGGAGGAGATCTCGATGGATTTCATTGAAGGACCACCCCGAGTTAACGGTAAAACTGTCATACTTACCGTGGTTGATCGCTTTTCAAAATACGCACACTTCATTCCCCTCGCACACCCGTATACGGCCTGCTCAGTTGCCCGAGTATTTTTTGCGGAGATTGTTCGATTGCACGGTATCCCTGCTTCCATTGTGAGCGATCGGGATCCTGTGTTCACAAGCCACTTCTGGGAAGAATTATTCACCTTGGCTGGAGTGAAATTAAACCGCAGTTCTGCTTTTCATCCGCAATCCGACGGCCAAACAGAGGTGGTCAACAAGATCATTACCATGTATCTTCGATGTCTTTCAGGTGATAGACCTCGCCAGTGGTTGCAATGGCTTCCTTGGGCTGAATATTGTTACAATACATCATATCAGTCCTCGCTCCGAGAAACACCATTCAAGGTAGTCTATGGACGTGACCCCCCGTCTTTACGTCACTATGAGCCATGTTCTGGACGGGTGGCTGCTGTAGATGTGCTGCTTCAAGACCGGGATGTTCTTTTGGCCGACATACACGAACGCTTGTTGCAGGCTCAACAGCGATATAAACAAACATATGACTCTCATCATCGTGATATCTCCTTCAACGTGGGTCAATGGGTTTGGCTTCGCATTCACCATCGTAAAGCATCTTCGCTTGCCGTACGCACTTATGGTAAATTGGCACCTCGCTTCTATGGGCCCTATGAGATCATTGGAAAAATAGGGTCCGTCGCATATCGTCTGCAACTGCCAAACAACGCAAAAATCCACGACGTTTTCCATGTTAGTCTCCTAAAGCTCTTTCAGGGTGATCCTCCTGGTGTTCTCTCACCTCTACCAGACTTATGCCATGGGAAAGTGACTCTCCAACCAGCACACATTGCTTGCGCAAGGAAGGCGCGTGATAAATGGCAAGTTTTGGTTCACTGGCGTGACTTACCTTCAGCTGATGCGACCTGGGAAGATGTGGACCACTTCAAACAGCAGTATCCAGCTTTTCAGCTCGCGGACGAGCTGTTCCTTGGGGAGGGGAGAGATGTCATGTGGGGTAAGAAGTATACTAGACGCCAGAATAACAACATTGCTGTTGCCAGCAATGCTACAGGCGAGAGGCATTGATGGGCTACAACCGCCAGGAGTCAGACTCCAATTCGAATTAGGATTGCTAGTTAAAGAAGTCTGGACCGAGTCCGTATTGTATTAGATAGGGTGTTAGCATCCGAGTAGGATTCTACTCGGAAGGAAGCCCAACCCTATGTATTATATATATGATCAAGGATCCTTTAAGGAATAATAAGAAAGTTGCATTACCTCAACTCTGCTTCTGCCTCTCTGGTTATTCCATCTGAAACCCGACCTCCAATTCTGACTCGTCTATTTCCGATCTATTCTCTCCTGCTACCAACTTGGGACAGTACGGCACCTCCGACCGCCCCAGCTTCCCAGCGTCCTGGCACACATTCATACAACCTGAGATCCAGACGTGACACTTAGATTATGAGATAATTGTAGTTCTGTTATGCTTTATATGTAGCTGTCCTTGAAGGGGATATATCTAGTGCAAACCATTTATTAGGTGCAATCCTTTTAGCCACTTTGGTTTGAGCACCAAACCAATTTGAAAAATCCCCCCAAATTTTGAGGAGATAGTCTTTGGTGTATTGTGTCATCCTTTAAAATTTCAATTTTAAACTCAAAATAAATTAGGAGGAACTAAACAGATACAATACTCTGGATAGTATCTTTTATCTTTTTCCATTTTCTTTTAGCCTTAGCCAGGGATTTCTATTTTTTGTTTCTACCAACACAAATTGAAATTGAAAATTTAAATAGATGTATGCTAGACTAATGGTTGCTTTCACAAAAAAAAACAGAATTTTTCATGTTGATTTGTTGCTCAGATTAAAATGGTTTTCATGATTGCACCTAATATATAGATATGCCCTTGTTTAGGTGATTGCATCTTTTGTGAACACTTAAACGATTGCAGCTTTTGTTTAACATGCATATAATAATAAATATATATTCTCAGCTGCTGCTGTTTCTCTCGGGTTAGTATAAATAAACCAGTTTCTTGCAGTTGTGTGTTATGGAAGAAATGTCTGCATTCATTTGTAATATGTTTCGATAGTAAATGGTAATCTGTGGTTTTCTTCTGATCACTGGACTCAGTGCATTTGTTTGCTTGCTGATCCCAATAGTTGCGTTCTTATTGTTTCCAGGTGGCTGACTCACTTGAGAAAGGAACAGAGCATGAGGATGAATACATGATTAGTGAAAAGGAGCTTCTTGTCAACCGGTTTGATGAAATCTTGTGAACTTCATAATGTGTTCCTTCAAGTCTCAGACCTGACACTCTTCTTGTTTGATCAGGTTCATTTCCGTGCCAAAAGACATGGGAGCATTTAACTGTGGAGCTTTTGTTGCGGGGATTGTAAGGGTGGGAATTCCAGCTCAAATGTCTAATATTCAACCATATCTTCTTAGATGAATAATATTTCACACTGTTTTGGAACTTATTATAGGGTGTGTTGGATAATGCCGGCTTTCCTGCAGTAGTTACTGCACACTTTGTGCCAATTGAAGGCCATCAAAGGCCAAGGACGACAATCTTGATTAAATTTGCTGAAGAGGTAAACAAATTTGTATTGTTTTTATTTTTCTTCTGCTGCAGATTGATGAAGTCGATACTCTGTACTGTTTGACAGAGAAAAATAGCTTTAGATTTTTTTATGGGATTGCTAATTTCAGAACACTGTAAATTACCTTTCTTTAGAATTATTTAACATTAAGCAAACAATTAATTTTGTAATGTTGTGTAACAAACCATGTAGTATCAGTAAACATACTATTAGACATAACCAAACACTGTAGCTTGGGGATGGCTATGGTACAAACAACTGTTAGCTACAAAATTTCCTTAACATTCCCCCTGAAACACACCCACACATATTTGTGCATCAATCCCCACTCTTAATTGTAGGCTGAATAGTGGATGGTGTGGAAAGAGTATGTAAATGCATAAAATACAAACACATGTACTGTAAATCATTGGTTTGTATATTTAACTTAAATTAGTTAGTGAAATGTAATATTTACTATAACCTGTCATGAACCTTAGTTCATAGGGGGTAAACCCCACCAAGAGGATGGCCGGGTAGCGTCGGCGTAGAGGGAGAGAGAGACTATAGATGAGGAAGACTTTGTTATTTCTCTGCTTGATCCCAATAGCATGCGATAGCCCTTTTATATAGATGGGCTCCCACTAACAGATATAATCTAATTTCAATCATATCTCTAACAAATATAGAAACTAATATCATATCCCTAATCATATCTCTAACAAAAGGAAACTAATCTCTAACTCAAATAGAAACTAATCACTACTTCCTAATAATGAACTGGCTGGGCCTAGAGCGGGCTACGCCTATGACATTACACTCCTCCCGGACATGCAGCTCGTCCTCGAGCTGCTAGGCGGCGGCCATGGTTGCAGTTCCACATCGACGAAGTGTAGCGCTTTCGGCTACACGATGCCTGCAAAAAAATTTTTCGTTTTTTTACTCCCGTCGGTCACCCGTTTACGAAAACCAAACGAACTGACCGAGCACACGCAAAATGGATCCGGCGTCGGAGTCCGGCGAGAGGCGGCGTCGGTGAAGGGTCCGGCTTCGGGGAGAACCCGAAGTGGTCGACTCCGGTGGACCCGGAAACTCGGCGACCGGAAACGGCGACGGCGGCTGCGACTTGCATAGATCCGGGCGGGGGATGGCAATCGGCCATCGGGGACGGCGACGTCGGCAGCGACCTACGTGGAACTGGACAGCGGATGGCGACCGACGACCGAGGACGGCGACGGATCCAGGCGGCATCGGCTACGTAGATTGGCGAAACAGAGCATGCGGCAGATGAGTGCAGCGACGTCAATCTCGGCGAAGGGGACGAGGGCGGCCTGGGCTACCCCGCGCTCGGCGGTGGAGAGCTCGGCAGCACCCGCGATGGGGGAAGATGGGGATGGCGCAGCGACGATAGCGCAGAAATCTTGCCGATTCGAGGCACGGCCACGGAGACGGCGGCGCGGGGAGCGGTGACTCTGGCAGATCCAGTGGTAGGCAGCGGCTCTGACGGAGGATTCGACGGTAAGCAACGACTCCGGCGGTGGATCCGATGGCGAGCAGGCGGCGGATCTGATGACAGATGGTGGCTCCGATGGCTCAAGCGGCGGTCGGAGAGCGGCCAACATGAGCTCGGTTCGGCCTAACGGAAGACGTCCAGGCGGCGGTGGCCTACGCTGAGCGACGGTGGATGAGATGGCCCGAAGGCAATGCTGACAGATCCAGCGGATCCAAGCGGAACAAGGCCAGCGGATCGAGATGTCTCAGCGGCAGCGGCCGACGTAGAGAGCAAGGCGACGCAGAGAGCAGACGGGCACTGACGAACGGAAGGTTGCCGGTGGCTACAGAAGACGTCTCGGCGGCGGCGGTCGACGCAGGGTGACGACAGGTGAGGCGGCATGATGCAGATTGACTGTGGTCCCTATTGGATGCTCTAGTGGTGCCATGACAGTTGCTGGAAATAGTGCCGCTGTCGTCTCTTGTTGTACCTTCCTCTGATTCACGATCTTCTCCAAGATGGCATGCATGTTGAGGAAGATGTCTGTTATCTCTTTGTTGATGCTGGCCATCTTATTAGCGTTAGCTTTTATTGTGGCCAACGACTCGGCAGGAGAAACCATGGTAGCAGAAGTCGTGAGAAGGGATTGACTGCTCTGATACCAAGTTGCCATGAACCTTAGTTCATAGGGGGTAAACACCACCAAGAGGATGACCGGGTGGCGTCGGCGTAGAGGGAGAGAGAGACTATAGATGAGGAGGACTTTGTTATTTCTCTGCTTGGTTCTAATAGCATATGGTAGCCCTCTTATATAGATGAGATTCCCCTAACAGATAGAATCTAATTTCAATCATATCTCTAACAAATATAGAAACTAATATCATATCTCTAATCATATCTCTAACAAAAGGAAACTAATCTCTAACTCAAATAGAAACTAATCTCCACTTCTTAATAATGAGTTCCTAGGCTCAGAGAGGATTACGCCTATGTGTAGGATCGGAAACGGCAACAGAGTGGGGGGGTGAATGGTGCCTTCAAAAATCGCCCTCAAGTATTCACACACAAATCTTCTTCTCCGATAGCTATAGCAGCTATGAAGACAGAAGAAATTTGCTTACTGGAAGCTGAAAACAATTTTATCGAAATACCGAAGATACTCACAGAGAATGCAAAACTAGATCGATAAGAGAACAGAGAAGACTCATCTCAGTCAGGAGTTTAAGAGTAGTTCTGCACCAAAAGTGAGTACTGCAGTCCTGAGAGCAAAACAACTGAAACTGTACTGACCCTGCCATAAAAATTCACAAGCTGCCGAAAAGCAAAGGGAAAAGCTAAAAGGGAAACCAAAACAGAAAAAGACAGACTAAAAATAGCGAAAGGATCAGCTGATGTACGCTGCTTTACCAAAGACTGAAAACATCACCCGCTTCTGAACTGAACCAGAAAACAGAAGAAGCAAAACGAAAACAGGAAATAAATGCTGCAGAGGACACCTGACCGAAAACAGGAAGAAATGCAGTAAACCGGGAACAGACTTCACAGGGGACTGAACATTGGCTACCAGTCTGACCGAAAACAGGATCCTTTGGTTTTGTATGTTGATTCCTGAAAAACTAACTCACTGAAGCATCAGCCGAAAGCATAAAGCACAATAAAGACAGAGGAAGGACTGAAGTACAAAGAGGTTGCCGATTTTCTAAAGACCAGATGCTGCATATCACAACTCAAAGAAAACTGAACTGCCCAAACTGAACTGAACCAAAAGAGGAAGCTGTCAACCGAAAAGAGATGTGCTGCAGAAAAATGAAACCGATTGCTGGTTTGTCGGAATGAAAACAGCAGACAGCGGCTGCACAGAAATTACTAGATGCGACATACTGAGCAGGGAAACAAAATAGCACACATGCAGCGGATGGATTAACCGAAGAATTAAGCTTCTCAGAGCAGAGACAGAAAATTAAACCTAAATAACCACCCAAACTCTTAGGAAGAACAAATCCTGGAAGAGAGAGCAGATTGGCAAAATGGACAGAGCAGGAGATACAAGATTGCCGAGAACTGAAACTTGATTGATCCCGAGAGAAGAGGAAACTCGGCAAGAAGCTGATAAAAAGGGCTGGTTCTTAAATCTCTTGAATCCGAACCTCTTGAATACTACCAGGACTTGGCTTCAGATAAAGAAAACAAGAACTGAACCATTTTTCACAAAGAAACATGAAAAATCGAATTTGCTCTGTCTTCACAAATAGTAAACCCTAGAAAAGATCAAAACAGCGGATGTCTAGCAAGAGATGTTCTGGGAAGAGATGGCTATCAAAAGATTTGCTCTCAGGGTTAAACCAGCCAAATGGCTTTGGTACAGCACCCTATTTCTGAGCTCAAGGATTCTGTAACTTGATCAAAGATTCAACTTCAAAAAGATGGGAACAGAGAAGAACAAGAAACAGTGAACCCAAGAGAGAATCAGACAAAACACCATATGACACACAGAACTCAAAATAAATGCTGAGAGATGAATGATTGCTTTATCAAGGAGTTCTTACAACCATCTCATACCCTATCTCCCATACTGGGCAACACACGCAGTAGAAAGAACACAAAAACTGCCCACACTGCCAGACTTGTTCAGAACACAACAGAGAAAGAGAGCATTACACACATGGAGTGCCAAAAGCACAAGAACCCTCACACACACATGAAGAGAAAAGAAAACCCTAACTCTCTCCTAAAGCCATAAAAAACACACACACACACATGGAGAGCAAATGCACAAAAACCCTCAAGTGGCTCTAGAGAACAACCTCTCTATTTATAGTCTTCCACTAGTAGGTTTCCTCTTTGCTTTATCCATTAGCTCTCAACAACTCTGCGCTTTATCCATTAACGCTAACCGAATCCGCTTCCGCTTTTGCAGTCTTGTGTATTTCCCAAAACGCCCCTGCTGCACCTTTCGGGAAGCTTCTTGCAACCGGTAGCCTGACCGTCTGGACCTCGACTCCTCCCTGGGTCTAGTCCCGATCTGCTCCGCTGCACACGACCGCACCCGGCATCCGACCGTCTGGACCTCCGACTCCTCCTTGAGTCTAGTCCCGGTCTACCTCGCCGCTGCCCGTCGTGTCCACCTTCGGTAGCTCCAGCTGCGGTTCCTCGTCTTCCAACTCGCAACCACATCAGCAGCCTCGATCATCTTCGACGTCTCCGACCGTCCGGACCTCAACACCTCCTATGCCTAGTCCCGGTCCTCCCACGCCTCACCACGACCTAGCTCTGAAGTCCTGCAGCCAACACAGACAAGAAATACATCAAATAGCACCGCTCGATACATGTAAGCATAGCAAAGTCCAAACCTGTCGAATCATCAGAATATGCATCATAATCCCATATGACCAAGTTTGACCAAGTCCGACCGAGCCCGTTACACCACGCAACGTCAAGGTCCGAACCAACCAACTCAAACTCGATTTTGCTAAACCGATGTCAATTACTCATCATACACACGGGATAACCTCCACATGGTCTCTCACTATGACATAACCACTGCTTCATCTTAGGTGACCTAATATAAGAGTGTCCTACAAAATGCTTTGCTAGACATATCAGATATAGGGTATCTTAAACTCCTACGATATTGGGCATAAATTATTTGTTTTTGTACAAGCTGCTAAAATGCACTCCCTGTGTTGCTAAGCAGGTATGGTTTCATAATTGACATGGTCGAATATGCGCCTTTGATGATTATTTTTCTGGTTATATGTTAGTACAAAAACTAAAAATTATACAAAATATATGTTATGGAAGTACTTTTGATGAAAATTACGGTACACTTTAACTAAAAAAAGTCATAAAAAATTCTGAAAATTTTTCTAGATGTACTTCTAAACTTCTCTACAAAAATTTCTAGATGTACTTCAAAACTCCCGGAAAAAAGACAAAAAATATAAGAGTGTCCTACAAAATGCTTTTTTTGGTTAGAGTACACAGTGATTGCACCTCAAGTTAGGTCCCGCTCGGTTTAATGAAAAGTCGTGGCTTATGGTGAAATTGCACCAGAAGCTGGTGAAATTTCACTTGTAATGAAGGTGGGTTATTTGGCGTAATTAAATTTAAAAAAATTTAAAAATAGAAAAAATATGCTAGCTTTTCACGGGCAACGCAAACGTATACGGAAAAAAGAACCGGCAAAAAAGCTCAAAAAAAGCCAAAAGTTCAGAAAAAGATAAAATTTATGAATAGTGCAAACAATATGTTCCCTCAAAATCTACTACTATTTTCATGCAACCAAACTAAATACTTGTGTATATTTATAGCTAAACTTGACGAGTTCGACTGCACGCATCCTAAAATAGCATCTATTTAATAGCAGATGGAGTATCTAAGACTAATGTTTAGATACATCAGGGTAACCTTATTCAAAGAAATGCTTTTTTTTTCAGGTTATACACCGAGAAGCAAGACTTGGCTGAAATTTATGCTATGTATGTACACCACACCTTTTCTGTTCTATTGGTAAGATGGATCTTTTCTAATATGTTTAGGTGGCTGTGAGGACCTCCACTTCATTTATGTAGTAGTGGTTTGAGAGTAGAAGAGGGAGAGGGGAGTGAGATTACTAAGAGGGCTTATCGTTATTGTTGGAATTGTAAAACATTTCTTATCTACCAAGCAAATTGCTCCTGTATTACAAAACGTTTGGCTGTTTTTTTTATGGCTCCGTTCTTTTAGTCTTTTTCAGCCGGCTTTTGGCTTTTACTTCTTTTACCAATCATTATTTATTAGTCTAATAAGCAGCAGTTAAAAGTCGTAAGTCGTAGCCAAAAAAACGACCCTACCTCTTGTTGGAAGGAATGTCTGAGAATTCTTTTTGCGAAGTTCCAAAAGTTTCCTTTTATTTATTTGGTGCATGTTATTCTTGTTCAATATTGCCCCGTATACAGCTAGCTCCACCCACTTCCATGGAGGCAATTGATCTTGGCGTCTCCAGAGGCGAGGAAAAGAGACGGGGAAGTAGAGCAAAATCAAGCTTCCCACGATCCATATGGTAACTGTAGACGTCCCAATCCTGATCCGACACCTGGAGCATAAGATCCTAAGCAGCTTTGTTCGCTACAGATGATCGCTACATAGCATCCTCCGTTAGCAAAATATATTAGGAAATAGTATTGTTCTGAAAGTATTCTTTACCATATTTGAAGGATCCAGCTCGAAATATGAATTCTATATTTGAGTCGCCCAACAAGCGAGGAGCTACATTTTCTGGTCAACATTGTGTGACAGGCATCGGGGGACTCATTTGAAACAAAAAGTTGTATCATACCGTGTCTCACTTCCAATAGCAATTCACTTTGGATGCAACCGTGTCTCACTTAGCTTGGTCAAATTACTTATGCATATGGTTTTACTGTGAGTAGGTTTGTCGGGAACTATGTTCCATAGAGGGAAGAAGATGATGTCGTTGATGAAACCACAACGGAAAACTTATTGATAGTTCACCAATAATAATACTCCCTGACGTGCCAGTAAGAAAGGTCAAGAGAGATTACAATGAGGCAGCTCATGGATTAGCTTAATTAGCTAGAAGAATGGTGCACTGTTCAGTGTGGCTTTCACAATCATCTAATTGTTTTTATCACAGTAGGCAGAAGCACTGTGTAGGAAGCACCTAATTTAGTTGTGCAATTAATCCATAATGACTACGAACCACCCTAGTTAATCCTTTAATCCCTCTTATGATGTGGGGGTGTTGCCTGATCTTCACGACATATGATTAAAGATAACTGGACTAGTGTAGCCTAATAAATGACACCACCAACCATCATCTCTGTTACGGCAATCTACGACACTCGATTCATCCAACCATACACTTCGATCCCTTTGCCTATTCACTCATGTAGAGTAAACGTGCCCTTGCATTCGTAGAGACAAACGCAAGAACGACATAGATAAGAATTTTAGATATTTTCTCAATTCTAAAGGGTAGAAATACTTCATTCAAACCCTAGAACAAAGATGTACAATCTGAACTTTTTGAAGTTATGTTACATGGAGGGGTGCCCTTATATTCATAGCACATTTAGGTCGGTGTTATAGTGCTGCTATCGTATGTTGTGGCATCATGTACTTCATGGCTAAGTATGCCACACGTGCAATGGTCTCGTTATGATGTTGACATGTGTTATGCCACTGCTATAGATGGGTCCCACTGCTCATCTCCTTGGACCAATAGACAACATATCTTTACTATTATAAAAATATGAGTTGGTGGTCATCGGTTCATTCTCCCTTCTTTCTTTTTAGCCATCCGATCAAAGATCAACTGTTCAGATCTGTATGTAGGTAGTTTTTCCGCTCCTCGTAGAAAAGGTCGGGCCGGCGCATGGGCCATGCTCCTCTTCTCTCCCTCCGCATCCTTCGTCTCTAACTTACTTGACAGATTTAAAAACTTTTTAAACATGTTTGTATGCATATTCTAAAATTTTTTACCACTCGCGAGTTTTAAAATATGTAGTATGATAAATTTTAAAAATTCGTAGCAACGCACGGGCATTCAGCTAGTATGTTTTAGTGTTGGAGTTTCTTTAGTCATTATTTCGTCTCTCTGTTCTTTCCTCTTAGATTAAGCTCTCGTTGGCCTCCAATACTTCTTTCTTTTTAAATCTAATAATACATAGAACATACACATTAGGTGGTACCTAATCCTCATGTAAATCAATGCTTAACTCAGTTAAGAGAAGATTCACCTGTTGATGAAATATTTTAGCTCTATCTCTTGTGATTAGTCCAATAAGTACTTGTATGCTTAAGGTAATACTTGATAAAGGAGAAGATGGGTAAGCACTATGGTTGTCATCGTCATCTTCCTAAACAAAATTACTACACAAATATTGAAGACAGAAGCTAAATGTCAAATATGCATCTCGTGGACCATAAACATAAAACAAAATAAAAATGTTAGGCTAGCTGTTTCCACCAAAATAATCCATTTAGTCCCTTAGCCTCGTATCAATAAGCTCGAACCTACATTTTTACGGTGGAAAGGTGGACATTTTAGATAAATAAGAGTGGCAATAGGTTTGGCAAGGGGTAATGCGTGAAGTTTGTGGGGCTAGCTGGGGCCTGGGGAGGCAAAAAAGGTAAGTTGTTAGCGGCAGGGAGGCGGTACCAACAAGGGCGAGAGGTGAACCAATAGTTACAGGGTCTGTTTTTCATCTCACAAGTTAACGGTTTTTAACTTTTATTATAATACCTAACTTTTAAACGAAGTATTTTTTTAAGATAGGATCTACAAGTTAAACGATCTACACCTACGTTACGCGGATACTTCACAAAAGTCACGTGCTGTATCGGACATTGTACGGATACGGACATCGCCCGACACGCTCGACACGTATCCTGCATGTATCCTTTAATTTATAATTATTCAAAAAAATCCCGATACTTCTCCGATACCTATTCGATACTTCCCCGATACTGTAAACCTAATTAACCTCCCTTCACTCCCACGGTCAGATCCAATCCACTCCCACTCCCGCACGCCGCCTCCACTCCCGCTCCCACGCACGCCTCCTCTCCGGCGGCTCCACGCTCGCCGCCTCGGGGCGCCGGCTCCCCACCGCCTCCCCGCACGCTGCCTCGACCTGCCGCTTGTCGCCGCCTCCCGCACGCCACCTCGACGCCGCTTAGGTCCGCCGCCCACGCCGCGTTGACCCGCCGCCCGCCTCGATGCCGCATCCACCCATCGCTCCACGCCGCCTCGACCCGCCACCTCGACGCGCCGTTCCCACCTCCTCGACCCCGCCTCGGCGCTGTTCTCACCGCTCGACCCGCCGCCTCGGCCTGTTCCTCGCCTCGGCTCGCTGTTCCCGCCCACTGCCGCCCACGCCGCCTTGGTCCATTGCATCGATCTTGCTCGCCGCCGCCGCCCGCCGTTCCCGCAGCCTCGCCCGCCGTTCCCGCCTCGGCTCGTCGCCTCCACGCCCTCGGCCACCGTGACGACACCCCTCGGCTCACTGCCTCAAGTCGCCTCCACGCCTTCTCCATGCCTTCTCCACGTCGGCCGCCGTCTCCACACCTTCTCCATGCCGACCAGCTCCCTCGGTGAGCACTGTGCTCTCCCCTTGGTGCCTGCCGCCTCCGTCCATCCCGATCTGACGCCTCCACGCCAGATCTGACTTCCTTGTTCCATGTTTTCTCATGGTTGTCCTTTCCAATATCTATGATGCTATATTTACTTGTTTGTTTGAATCACTTTGTATGATTTACTTTATGTATCACAGTTTAGAACTTGGAAGTTGGAAGTTTAGGGCCAGCTGTGCTAATTTACCAACAATGGCTAGAGAAATCGTTGATATATCTAAGTGTTAGAGGTTTTTTCTTGATTTTGACAATTTGTGATGGGAAGCTTGGCCTTGAGCATCTTGTGGTTTTAGTGTTTTACTATAAGATTAGTGTTGTGAATTAGTAAATAAATTTGTGGTTTGCACTCTGCAGTTTTGGAAGCAAATTTATTTGTCATTTGTCAATTAGTGGAACAAAATTTCTGCTTGGTTAGTTAGAATGGAAGCAAATTTGCATAGGATATTACAATAGGCATTTTGTGGTTGCTTCTGATTGAGTGATTGTTGCTCTGCATGTCTAGGTTTTTCATTTTCAATCAGTAAGTATTGTCATGAAAGGTTGATTTGGCATGATGTCCTGCCCCATCTAGTGGAGCCGCCTTGGCCATAAACATCCTAAATGCCTCTTTTCTACACCCGGGTGTAGTTACTCCCTATGTCGTATCTCACAACGTTAGAAGTATCTCGAATCGGAGGGTATGTACATGTAGTATCTGAGTATTTAAGACTATCTAGGTGGTATGAACAATTTTCGAGGTAGTATGTACATTTTTTAGACATACTCCTTTTATGTGTGTATATGAAGGTATTTCTAAAATATGGTAAAACTATGGTTTCCTTGTAATTTTTCTTGTGGTTCACATCGAGTATCTTATAATTACTATACGAGTATACCTAAAGTGATAAAGGAGTATTTTATGTTTGTTTAGGTGGTATATTAGAGGTGGGAGTAACTACACCGGTGTAGAAAAGATTTTTCCTATATATATATATATATATATATATATATATATATATATATATATATATATATATATATATATAAACGATATCAGATCGGTGTTTTTGGAAAATGGCGAATCGCCAGATCGCGTATCCGTGATCGGGGTATCCGGGTAACATAGATCTACACGTTAAAAACCATTTGTACCGGTCAAAATCGCAAATGAGTATCTGTCCCTCCGTAATCTATACCGTAAACAGCAAAAATTCAAAAATTTCAGCCAAAAACCGTAGCAAAAAAGAACAGGCCACAAAGACATGGTAGTGAAACTAAACCACATATATTTCTTAACATTTAAAATACTCTATAAGATTATTATTATTTACTTTTACTTTAATCCTTAGCATCATTTATATAGGATAAAAAGGTTGTAACGTCAGCTGCTAATATTTACTTCGGTGTTATACAACTTTTTTATTTCTTAACATCGGTACTAAAAAATTTCAATCCTGCCGCACATGCTCTAAGGCGCCCTTTGAATCGAAGGATTTTTGGAGGAAAATCATAGGATGAAGCTTTCACAGGATTAGGTACTGTACACCTCTTTGGTTCGCAGGTAAGGGAAGGGAAATTTCCAGAGGAACACTGCTCACTTCCTTTGGTTTTGGAGGAATTTCACAGGAAAAGTATATCCAATCGGATTGGATGGAAATTTTCGATGGAGGCGAGCGCGTGGTGGGAGAGGAAAGGCAAAAGGGTCAGAAACTCATCGCCGAAGTCGATGCCGAGGCCGTCACAGTCGCCTGAGGTGGAGATTGTAGCCATCGACTCATCGCTAGAACCGAAGCCGTTGCCGTCTCTGAAGACATCTGCGCCACCACCGCATCGAAGCGCCGCACGAAGCCTGCGTCGTCGGCCCCACCGCATAGAGTATCCGTCGTCACCTGGACCGCCTTCCCCGCATGCCGCTGCCTACAGAGGCCTCAAATTTCGCTAGATCCCCGTCCCAGTGCATGTGTCGAGGCCGCTCTGCTCATTCGCCTGCGGCCTGCGGCTACATCCGCCACATCGATCGGAAACGGCGAAGCTGTGAGCAAGAAGGCGAGAGGGAGGCGGAAGGCATGGTCACTAGTAGAGCTGGGACTGCCGGCACGGCCCAAGCCTATCGTGCTTCGTGCCGCTTCGTGCCGTGCCGGCTCGGCCCAGTCATGACATCGTGCCGTATCGTGCCGGCCCGCGTCGTCTCCGGTCAGGCCCAAGCACGGCCCAAAGCCCACCGTGCGGCGTTCGTGCCGTGCCACCAAGCCCACCGAAATTACTATCTGCTGAAGGCGACGACGGTCGTCATCTTCCTTTCTCTCGCACTGCCTCGCTTAAAACTAGTTAAAATAACTGAATTAATTGCATAAACACATGGGCACGCAATGACATAAATATTTCGGGAAAAGTGGAATTTCTTTGATATTTTAGAAATACAATGTTATCGCCGTTAAAACCTTACGCCCCAGTGGGGTTTCCGAGTAAGGAAAAGAGTACAAGAACAACATATGTATATACTAACTATTACAACATGCATAGATAATATCTACTCGGCAATGTCTAGGTCAAGATACGCATTTCGATTTCGGGATCCTCCAGTTGATGTTGTTCCCGCTCTTTGGCTAATTCCGGTCATTGGCACATGTGATTGCCTCCACCATCTTTGGCGTAAGGGATGATCTTCTCTTCTATTATTCTCCCACCGCATCGAATGTCGCTCAAGAGACGGTGGACACCGGCACCAAGAGAACATCTCGTGCGAAATGTGACAAAGACAGAAAGATCCGCTTGTTGTTCTTCCACCACTCGAGCAAGTCTATCTTGCCTCCATCAAGAAGATCGGGATCAATATTTGCAAAATCATGCTCCAAATAGTGGTTCAACTCCGAGGCAATTCCACTTGAGGCCGCCGAGACCGGGAGGACGAAGAAGTAGACTTGCCCTTTAGCTTCTTCCACAAGTGTGATGCCATGCTTGTCTTTCCATGTTGCGTCTCTGCTGTGAGGCCTCCGATCTTCCGCGCTACCAAACTTATCATGATACAAACGGAAAACACGAAAAGCTTCTCTTTCACATGTGCGAAAGCTTCAATAATCTAGGCCAAGACATTCACCTATCCCTCCATACCTATCTCAAACCCGCCAACTTTTTGTAGGATCAAAATAATAGCAAAACAATATAAGTGTGAAAGAGAACCAAAATATTTAACAAATTTTTCTTCCATTGCAACGACGGCATGACTTAAAAGAGCGTCGTCCCTAGATTCTGCAATTAACCAAATAAACTCTATAACTAAGCAAGAGGTAGGATAATAAATACCAGATAAAACCTTTGTTGCTTTATAAAAGGTTTTAAAACTCTCGAAAATGATTAGCAATCTGCCAATCTGTATTAGTAACTACCAATTCATTATTTTGAGAATTAACATTGACAAAAACGGATATGACATTTTCGTAGCCTTGTAACTTTTTTAACATAATATATGTTGAGTTCCACCTCACCTTCATGTCAAGACCAAATTTTCTTGGCTCTTTACCATTAGCTGCACAAGAATCCAGAAGTCGGCTATCACTTGTGGAGAACTTGTGAGGTAACGAATAGCATCACAGATACTGTGCATATATGGACCAATTACTTGCATACCATCTTGAACAACAAGATTGAAGATATGGCATACACATCTCTGGTGGAGGACATAACCACCAATATATGTTTGTAATTTTGGGGTGAGGATGTTCATAGCGGTTGTGTTTGCCGATGCGTTATCAAGAGTTATAGAAGTAATTTTATTATCTATCTTAAAATCATCTAGTACATGTAGTATACGTTCGGCAATAGCCTCTCCCGTGTGCGATTCATTTATTACTTTAAATCCTATAACTCTCTTATTTAGTTTATAATTATCATCTAAATAATGGGCTACAACACTAAGGTATGCACTTCTTTGGTGGGATGATGTCCAAATATCTGATGTTATGGCAAAAGAATACTGAACTTGTTGGAATAATTGTTTTAACTCTACCAATTCCTTTTGATACATCCGTAAAATATCGGATGTAGTAGTTCTCCTACTAACATGTTGGTGCGTGGGCAAAAGCGTTGGATCATTCTTTCGAATGCGCGACTTTCACCCATCCTAATCGGCTGGTCTTCTGAAACAATATATCTAGCAATTTCTTCACGGGCATTAAGCGGGTTGTATACCCAAGTACTTACAGAGCCATCAGCCTCGAAGTTTAGCTGTGTTTGTACTCCTCCTCCCCCTCGGCCTCGGCCCTGTGCCGCCATCTTATGTAAGCATGCCTTGTAGTGGCGGTTCAAGTGTCCCGTCCCTACAATTGCACGAGCACTTAATTTAGCATTACAATAATTACAAGTTGCGATATCTACCGTTTCACCGTCTCGGATTTCCTGGCTCCAAGTCATGTGCTTCCAAGAATCGCCTTCGTGCGAGACCATACGGACTCGGATTCATTGTCCCCATTGACTCGGACCGCACGGTACTCCTCGTAGCCCTCTGCATCGTCCATATGAGCGGTCATCCATGCCGTAATCTCCCATGCTTGGCGAGAGCCGACGAGCATCAACGGGGCGGAGGAGGACTAGGGAGCGACGGCGAGCTTACACTAAGTCGTCCCGCTGTCCTTTTCGAGCTTTGATTCCTCTGCATACTGCTTGAGTGCTCCCTGGTACTGCGACTTCTTGGTAACATGGTGATTACTTAATAAATAAGAATTACAAATACAATAAATATACTTGTGAAATGAGAAGTAACAAATAACTAAATAAAGAGTATAAATGCAGAAAATATATAAGAAGCGCTATGAAAAATGTGAAGCGAAGTGAAGAAATGGAGCTCTATGAATCTGCCTGTGAACAAACTGCAGAGCGGAGGGAGCGGATTTTATAAACACTGAGTGAAGAAATGGAGCTCTGTAATTGGTTAAACGCAGTGAACTGTCTGTGAACAAACTGCAGAGCGGAGGGAGCGGATTTTATAAACACCGAATCGAACGTTGCTCGTCATATCTTATGTTAACGTTGCATGCGTAATCGAACGCTATTTTCGGCTTTTTCCCATCCAATCACTCTCTTTCCGTTCGGTCGCCCTCCTCCCTTTTTCCACCGTCCTACCACTCCTACGCCGCCACTGCTCTCTGCTGCGTGCGTGCGTGCATTTTTTCTTTTTTCCCCCACCGAGGCACCGACGGGCGACGGACGGGACGGGTCACGGTCTCACGGAGACCGCGCCTCCTCAAACCCTCCCGCCTCCCTCCTCTCGTCTCTCCTCGCCTCCCGCTCCTCCTCGGTTCCTCCGCCGGTCCGCCCCCCGACCTCCCCATGGCCCGCCTCCCGACCTCCCCGCCCCCTCCTCCCGACCTCCCCCGCCCTCCCGGTCTCCCCGCCGCCTCCCGGTCTCCCCCGCCTCCTCCCCACCACCTCACCGGCCGCCTCCCCCCACCTCCCGCCCCGCCTCCTCCCCACCTCCCGGCCCCGCCTCCTCCCCACCTCCCCGCCGCCGCCTCCTCCCCACCTCCCTGTGCCCCGCCTCCTCCCCACCTCCCGGCCCCCCGCCTCCTCCTCCACCCCCCGTGCGCCGCCTCCCCCACCTCCCGCCCTCCACCTTCCCGCCGCCGCCCTCCGCCTCCTCCACGGCTCCAGCTCCCCGCCTCCACCGCGGTCCCCGCCTCCCTCGGTCCCGCCGCCTCCCGGCCCTCCACCTCCCCCGCCGGTGGTGTATGGGTGCTCTGGCGGCCATACCGCGCTTCGGCGATAGATGGAGTTGATTAGAGCTTGTGTTTGTGTTGCATATGTGAATCTGTGATTGTGTATTTGTGTTTGCATCGTGAATATGTGATTGTGTATTTGTGTTTGCATCTCGTCTGCCATCGCTGCGGTGCTCGCCGTCGCCGCCGTGGTGGAGCTGGCGAGGTCGCCGGCCGGCGTCTTTGGCCGTGCCTTGCCGTGCTTTCGCCGTCTTTGGCCGTCGGTTGCGTCTTGGCCCGAACGCAAGACGATTCGCCGTGCCGCGTCGTGCCGCCCACCGTGTCGGGCTATCCAGCCCGGCACGCCCATTGTTCGTCTTGGGGCCAAGACGGCCCGCCACGTGTCGTGTCGCGTCGCGTGCTTGGGCCGTGCCGGGCCGGCCGTGCTTCGGGCGGGCCCAAAAAAGCCCGGCCCGATGCCCAGCTCTAGTCACTAGGAAACGACATTGGATAAGGTCACTGGAAAGCACATTTGTACGTGGCGTGTACTGAACCAAGAACGTATTTGGGTGTTATGTTTTTTTTTTCTTCCAAAATTGGCTTCCTTTTTATGTATTCCTGCTACAACTTCCTGTGCTTTTCATTTGGCCCATCCAAACGCTCATCCCTATAATTTTTTATGTGTTTTTCGTTCCTCTATCTTACACACGTTTCTTTTCTATTCCTATGTTTTTTTATTCCTACGTTTCGAAGTGACCCAAGTAGAATGCTTCCCCTGTGACACCCAATTTGGGTGACCCGGAAGGGCCATCACCTAAAATACTTGCTTATATGTTATCGATAAGCGCATCAAGTAAGCATAAATAGGCAGTGACACTAGGGCTGTATCAAACATTTTGGAGACCCTGTGATAAAACTGAAAGTGCAAATGCGTCTTCTTAAAGCTAAAGTACTTCAGTTTAGTTCACATTTATTTTTTGTTGCCTTAAAGTTAGTTCTAAAACGTAAGTAAAATACCATTGAATTCATGCACACAAAGAGCTGCAAATACGTTCAAAAACATATTGTCACAAAAGGCTTCTCATAAATTTAATGAAAAAAATAAACTTATATATGTGGGCGGTATATACAAGTTTAGACAAATTTGAGGTAAATTGATGTATGTAGTGAAGCCGTGAAACTATAAACCAAACAAATGAAACTAAAAAAGAACAATCATAAAAATATATAAAAAGATGTGATGCCTATATTAGGGCATGTTTGAACATGGGATTTTTTTTTGTTAATTCTTATAGGGAATGAATTATTTTACTTGAAATTTTCACAAAGTTCCTGTATCCCAAACATGTCCAAAGAAGGAACTTATTTTTTTCGTACTATCCCTTTTGGACCCGGTTTCAATGGAAGAAATTCGAATCTTGGAGAAATTGTAATAATTCATATGATTACATTCCAAATATAGCCAAAATAGCTAATTTTCAATTCTCTTAAGCAAAGGACTAAAACATTAAGACCTCGTTTGTAACATGGAAATTTCCAAGAAAAAAATGACTATTTCATGTGAAGTTTCTATGTAATGACATTATTCAAAAAAACTTAGGCCCAGAAAATTACGAGCCCCTATGAATTTTTTTTGGGGAGGGCTCTCAGGCTCTATTTTTTTTGGGTTTTTAGGATAGCTTTTCGTTTTGGTTTCTGTGAAAGTCGAAATAAATAGGACGGCTTCTCGAAGCGGATTCTTCAAATGACTTCCTGAGTCAACAACAATGTGTGTCATCTGTGTTGACACCTTTTCTATCATCTGCTGCTGTATCAAAAAGTACAGATAATCACGGTCAAAAAAAACAAGACGAGGCTCCCTTTGTACGGTCCTCAGTGATACTACCGCAAACTAGTGACCATGCTGGTTGCACAACAGGGTGGGTACGGAGAAATTAGAGCATGTGTCACGGATCTCAACACAATTGCATGGTTTAAAAATATTGCAAAAAGGTAATAACAGCTAGCTAATGCCTCAACAGTTCTCAAATAAAAAGAAAATCACTGACTTTATGAATGAAGGAGCAGCTTGCAAGGCATGGGTGTAACTAGTGGCGAAAACGCAGAGTGCGGCCAAACCAATCCGCGTAAATCTTCAGCATATACAAGGCGGATACAAATGCCATGCAAAATATATTCTATTAGATATGCATTCATCATTTTATCCTCCGTGATATCCATCAGATACAAAAACGAGAGCCGGCTGACACTATAAAAGTTTACATATTATAATATGTAGAAATGGCTGACACTAATTTATGAAATTTTACAAATATCATGAATTTACGGCTGACACCCAAGATTACTCTACAGCCATAAATTCATGATGGTAGTTTGGGAATGTTCTACATTTTGTGCTTTATTATAATGGGTGACACCCAAGATTACTCTACAGCCGTAAATTCATGATATTTTTAAAATTTCATAAGGTGTGTAACTGTTTACATTGCTTGAACATGGATCATTTGCTGATAGTTTTTTTATCTTTATTTTGGGTTTTTATTTTATGCAGTTCCTTTGATCTGTTTTAACTTGTTGAAATGCAAATAACTTGACGAAGTTCTCTAGAGGTAATAAAAATGGGCATACTATTTAATCTACAATTCACTAAAACGTCAAGTTCTCTAGAGGTAATAAAAATGGGCATACTATTTAATCTACAATTCACTAAAACAATATCTTATATTCTAATGTGTACTTCTGTGTTCCGTAGCTTTGAGAAAATATTTCAGTGGTACTCATGGATATCTTTCTTGCTTACAGATTGCTGAGAGAGCTTGGCACAAATGTAACAGAAGACTTGGTGAATTGTGCATATAGTTTATGAACTCCTGTTTTTTTTTTTTGCTTAGAGCTTATTTGTGTTTTCTCAGCTTGTGAATAGAGAGAGTATTGTGCTAATATTTTGTTTATTGAGGTAATGCATTGCGTATTATGATAATATAATGAATTCATGGTTTGATGATGTTAACGTAGCAGATGGTGACAATGCTTAGTGGAATAGCGAACACACTAGCGGTAGCATGAAATTGATTATGATAACAACAGAAAAATGTAGGTAAGACAAAACTATTAGAAAAATGAAGCGTTATAACTAAGGGTAATATTGTCTATTCGTCTCCAATCTCTCTTCTCCAATCTCTCTTCTTATATTTTTAGAGCCAACCTAATAGCCAAATCCTTTTCAGAGGTACCACCAGATTCTCAAAGAAGTAGATTATCAGAGAATCCAGAGTAGAAGTTAAAAAATAAGAATCTAGAGCACTACCAAATAGACCCTTAGAGAGTAAATGCCACCATCCTTTTAGATTATGGTTTTTCCTGAACAAACAAACAACACGACTTCTTCACCGTCTCTTCGAAGCGGCTTATCAGAACAACCTTTCCAAAGCGGTTTATCGGCATTCGATTCGTTTACACAAACCTCACGTTAAAGTCAAAAGTCATCAGCTACAGTCATAAGTAATAAAGCCGCCTTCGGAAAGAACCTACCCAACATCCTTCAAAAAGGCTAGGCTCAAACAAAATGGGAAAAGCAAGAAACAAAAATGGTGTGTGTTTTTTTGGTTATGGCTGTGGTTGATGGATTTTAATCCTAGCGTAAGCGCTTCTGCGAACGAATTGATGTCGATAATCAGCTTCCAAAAGATTATCCTGATAAGCCACTTTAAAACGACGACGAATAAACCTTCCTGTTTGTTCGTTCAGGAGAAGCCATAGACCATGGGTTTTTGGTTAGTTTCTCCGAAAGTCAAAATGCCCAATGTCAAAATGGGACATGTTCTTAAAGCTGATTTTCTAAATGGCCTTGTGAATTTAAAACCATATGAGCCATCTGTGTCGATGTCTTCGTTATCTATTGTCATGTCAAAAAATACAGATAAAACTATTAGCTGTAGCCAAAAGATATTAATTGTAGAAAAAAAATAAGCTGAAAAGAAAGAAGTCTAAATAAAATCATTTCCAAAAAAGAAAAAGAAAAAAGGCCGCTGAGCAAAAAAAGGAGCCGATCGATCCACCGTTGGTTCCCCCGGCCGCCCAAAGCACGCAGAGCCACTTGCTTCTCCCCGCCCGCGTACTATTTTTTGCTGCCCGCTCCTGTCGCTGTTGGATTCCCTATACTAGTCCGATCCCAGCCTCCTTTTCCCTTTTTCTGGTTGGCTCCCATCGCCTCCTGACGTGTCCCCATCGGTGCTGGTCGGCGCCCCCCGCCCACGGCGCGATCAAGAACGCCACCGCCCTCTCGCAAAGATCGACGGATCTTGGGAGCGTTGGGTTGCAGAGAGGTGGAATCTTGTGGGGAGCATTGGGCGGGGTGGGCTCGCTTGTGATCAAGGAGCAAGACGGCGGCGATAACGGCTGCAGCGGTGGCGGCGGCAGCGGCGGCGCCGTCGGGGGTGGGGAAGGGGCGGTGGAGGGGTGTCGGGTGCCTGGATTGCCTGCAGGATGTGGTGCGGGCGCTGGCGATGGGGTCGTGCCTGACGGCCGAGCAGCGGCCTCAGGAGGTGGCGGCGGTGCCGGGGAAGGAGGGAGGGGGCAGGAGGAGGGAGGAGGAGGCGCCCGGGAGGATCGCTGGGAGTGGCGTGGGCAATGCGGTCTGCCTGTTCACGCGGCAGGGGAAGAAGGGCACCAACCAGGACGCCATGGTCGTGTGGGAGGTATCTAAGATCCCTTTCTTTACTTTACCACTGCGTTTACCTTTTGGTGTTTTGAACGATATAATTCATCGTCAACGTGCGCTTTTCTTTGTTTAACTGACAATGGCTAGGCTTGTGTACACTGCGATAGTGTTCTTGGAGTACCATGAACAAATCGGAGTTCTTTATTGGGGAACATCAAATTAAAATGAAGCATTAAGAATCAACATGTCGGATTGCCAACATCTTGAGCAGCTTTCGCAGGATAAACAATGCATAAAGAATCAGCTTGTTTTAGCTAAAAAGCAACTATCTGATGCGTCGATGATTAGAAACAATAGGATGGCTATGGGTTTTTTTCCTCAAGCATGGCTTTTCATCTTTCGCAAATTTCACAATGAACTTTGCAGACTTGAATGGTTGGATGTAACCAACCATCTTGCCTTACTCTTGCTTGATTTGATATCCCTTAGATTATGCCGTTCCCTCATGCAAAAATAAGGGGTCATTCTTTATTATGTCTTTTGGCCCTAAAGTTATCTTCTTGATGAAATGGTCAATGGTTGAGTAAAGCATGCTTGCAGACAATGCAGCACCAAAATGAGACTCATCCAGTCAAACAGTGCCCCCTTGTTGAGCCATTTATGTGGATAGGAACGTTGCATATCAAAAGAATAGAAAAATAGTGAATGCCAACTTTTCCATTCTTATTTCTCCCAACTTTGACACTCTAACCTTTTAATGAATTAAATATTCTCTAGATGCATCATAAATGAATAATGATATTGGCCTCCACCTCCAACTTTTTTTTACTTTCATTTGTCTTCTCTTTATGTATATTATAACACCTTGGAACTCCATTACATGATGTACAGAACTTTAATGGAAGATCAGGCACAGTTTTTTGTGGAGTTTTTGACGGTCATGGCCCACATGGCCATCTCATTGCGAGGAAAGTCAGAGATACTCTCCCTTCGAAGCTGTGTGATTTAATATATGAAGACTATGGGGAGAGCCCGACCAGCAATTCAGATGGATCAATTCTGGAAGAGACTTTATCTCCATACTCAGATGCAGAGGACAAGTCACCCATGTTGGCTGGACAGAAAGAAGAACATCAAGAATTCTTTGACACAATGAAAGACTCATTCCGAAAGGCTTTTAAAGTCATGGATAAGGAGCTTAAGTTACATCAAAACATAGATAGCATTTGCAGTGGCACTACTGCAGTTACTTTAATCAAGCAGGTACTGTGGTTATCCATTTCCTTGTCATAAATGGATTTAGTATTACTTAATAACTCCAGATGCAGACAATTTAAAGTTATTCCTCTATGTCATCAGGGTCAGGATCTTATTGTTGGAAATCTAGGTGACTCTAGGGCCGTATCAGGAACCAGAGATCAAAACGGTCGATTGGTTGCCCATCAATTGACAGTTGACCAGAAACCTGATCATCCAAGTAAGTCTCTTTCACTCCCTAAATTTAAGTTACTTAATCTTCTATATTTTCTCTTTTCCATTTGAGGCATTGACTAAATCCTGCTGCTTGTGACTGTTTGTGTGATGCCGTTAGGCTAAAGCTTTTTCCCTGTTGCTGCTGAAGTGAGACCTCATTCATTTTTGTAAGATAAATATCCAGCACAACAATGTATGTTATGGTATAGAATTGTTGAAATTGGATATTCAGATATATGAAAGGCACAAGTGGTGAGGGGGTGACGGATGAACTAGAGAGTTTAAATAGAGAACTAAAGAAATTAAAACTGAAAATACCTTATTTTCATGATTGACATAAGAAAAGAAACTGAAACTCACACTGAAGTGCAAGAGATTTAAAGAGTAAAGATTGGCTAGTCAAGGCTCTTCATAAGCACCCATCATCCTGGCACAAAATAATATCTCCAAAAATAGAACTCAGAGACACACAAGAAAAGAGCAAGGAACCTCAAAACCCCAAAACCTAGATTCTACCCCTTTATTTACCCAAAATTTAAAAAAATCTCTTGAGGTGCAGTGTATAAATGACCAGTCTGAAGAATTAGGACAAATATGCTATATCTTTCTGAAATTCTCACCGAGATGAGTAATCCAACTGTATTGAAGGGAGCTTTTATTGCCTGCGAAGAAGCCCAGGAGGTAGGTTAATTTTATCTCACCAGATAGGATGTTTAGTCCCCTTGATGCCTTCTGGATTGGCTTATACAGGTTGTAAATTGACAACCTGGCATCCCCAAATTCAGACATCTATCACTCTTAGGGCATCCATAGTGTATATAATCCAAGAGGTCTTAAGGTGGGTCCCATCTAAACCTTAAGGCCAATGCTGTAATGTATATAACCCACTAGGCCTTAAGATGGTCCCACTTGTCAGATAAAGAAAAAATGTATTTTAATGCTTATGGCGTGTCTTTAGCTTGAGGACCTGGTCTTAAGGTTTTTTGCTTATGGCTCGCTTAAGGTCACCCCTGTAATGTATAAGGTCGACCTTAAGGTGGCTTAAGACCCTCTGTTTTTATACACTGTGGATGCCCTTATATTTTACTAATAACAACAACAACAACAAAGTCTTTTGTCCCAAACAAGTTGGGGTAAGTTAGGAATGAAACCTTTTCAAGATCAAAGAGATATGAGTCTTGAAATAAAACCTACAATGCTAAAATCCTAAGCCGTACAACTTGCTATCTGAGCCAAGAGCCTAAACACTGCCCCAACTTTCTTATGGTTCCGGTACGTGGATCGCTAACTTCTATGCGCTTCTATCCAAAACTAATTCTTTAGATACATTCCAATCTCTCAAGTCTTTTTTAACTGCTTCCTCCCACGTCAGTTTTGGTCGACCTCCGCCTCTTGTTTCATTTTCAGTACGTCTTAAAATTCCACTACGTACTGGTGCCTCAGGAGGCCGTCGTTGAAGATGTCCGAACCATCTCAAACGATGTTGGACAAGCTTCTATTCAATTGGTGCCACCCCCACCCTATCACGTATATCATCATTGCGGATGCAATCCCGCCTTGTATGACCATAGATCCACCACAACATCCTCATCTTCGCTACACTCATTTTATGTATATGTTGTTTTTTTAGTAGCCCAACATTCTGCTCCATATAGAGTCTGATCGCCATCCTATAAAACTTACCCTTTAACTTCTGAGGGACTTTTTTGTCACACAGGACACTAGATGCTTGGCGTCATTTCACCCACCCCGCTCTTATCCTGTGGCTCACGTTTTCATCAATCTCACCGTCCCATTGTAGCATCGATCCCAAATAACGAAATATGTCCTTCTTAGGCACTACTTGTCCATCCAATCTAATATCTCCATCATCTAACTTAGCACCACTGAAATCACACCTCATATACTCAGTTTTAGTCCTACTAAGTCTAAAACCCTTCAATTTTAAGGTCTTCCTCCATAATTCGAGTTTTCTATCAACACCTATCCTACTCTCATCAACCAGCATCACATCATCAGCGAAAAGCATACACCAAGGGATATCTCTTTGTATGTCCCATGTGACCTCATCCATCACTAGGGAAAAAATGTATAGACTCAACGCTGACCCTTGGTGTAGTCCTATCTTAATGGGAAAGTCATTAGTAACACTACCACACGTTCTGACATTAGTCACAACATTATCGTACATGTCCTTAATTAGGGTAATACATTTTGTTGGGACTCTTTTCTTTTGATGCGCCCACCACATGATATTTCCTGGCACTTTTTCATAAGCTTTCTCCAAGTCAATAAATATCATGTAAATGTCCTTCTTTTGCTCCCTATACCTCTCCATCAACTGTCGTAGTAAGAAAATCGCCTCCATAGTCGACCTCCCAGGCATAAAACCAAATTGGTTTGTCGTCACGCTAGTCACTTTTCTTAAACGACGCTCAATCACTTGTTCCCATAGCTTCATTGTGTGGCTCATGAACTTAATTCCTCTATAATTAGTACAACTTGAATGTCTCCTTTATTTTTGAAAATTGGTACTAATGTGCTCCTCCGCCACTCGTTTGGCATTTTGTTTAACCTAAAAATGCTATTAAACAACTTAGTTAGCCAAACAATCGCCACTTCTCCTAGGCATTTCCATACCTCAATAGGGATGTTATCAGGCCCCAACGCCTTACCCACCTTCATCCTTTTTAAGGCCTCTCTTACTTCCGACTCCTGGATTCTCCGAACAAACCACTTATCGGTGTCGTCAAAAATATTATCTAGTTCTATCATACTATAATCATTATCGTGATTGAACAACTTGTCGAAGTAATCTCTCCACCTATCTTTGATCTCCTCGTCTTTCACCCAAAGTCTATTAGTGTCGTTTTTGATGCATTTAACCTGGTTGAAATCTCGTATCTTCCTTTCTCGAATTTTAGCCATCTCGTAGACATCCGTCTCTCCCTCCTTTGTACTTAGTTTCTAATAAATTTCCTCATATGCCTTGCCTCGTGCCTCACTCACCGCTTTCTTCGTATTCTTTTTTGCTGTTTTGTATTTCTGTACGTTGTCATCTCTCCTATCATGATACATGTGCTTGTAGCAAAACTTCTTCTCCTTAATAGCCTTTTGCACTTCCTCGTTCTATCACCATGTGTCTTTTGGTTCTCCTCTTGTCCCTTGGGTCACTCCAAGCACCTTCATAGCCACCTTCCTAATGCGAGTTGCCATTCATCCAACCCTACTTGTGGAGCATATGCACTAACAACATTCAAAACCAAGTCACCAAAAATTAGCTTGACTAGAATAATTCTATCCCCCTGCCTCCTCACATCGACAACTCCACTTTTGAGGCGCTTATTGATTAAGATGTCCACTCCATTCTTGTTTCGTTCTGTTCCAGTATACCACAGTTTGAATCCAGTATGCGCCACCTCCTTTGCCTTCTGGCCCACCCATTTAGTCTTTTGAACGCACAAAATATCTATACGTTTTCTATCGATGTATCAACTATCTCTCTTAACTTACCTGTTAAGGACCCTACATTCCAACTACCCATACGAATCCTACTCTCCTCAACTAGGTGCCTTGCCCCTTGCACTCGTCGAGTAAAGTGCGAAGATCCTTACCCATTTTTCACTACATCTGGGCGCCGATGTAGCGCGTCACTAAGGGAGTGACGTCCCGGCCCTTGCTCATTTACCACCACACCCGGGTTCCGATATGGCGCGTCGCTAAGAGGGTTACGCCCCAACGAAACTTTTAATTTGGGTTTTATTCCATGAAAAGATGGCATGATTTTTACGCTGGCTTGCCAAGCCTAACACAACCCTCCTTTTTCCTGGCTTGGGACAGACTACGTAGAAAATTACATAAGCTACGTAGAAAGCTCTTATATTTTACTAAGCCTCCAGAAAAATGACCAGAACATTGATTCACATCTTTGGATTTCACTGATCTTGGAATCTATGGAAATTTTACACGAAGGGCCATCTGCATGGTAATTGGGTAACTTCAACGCAGCTGCTGCTCACTTGTGCCAAGCTGTAATGTGCATAACTGCACATTAGTACAACTGTGTTGTCAATCTTAGTTCGTAGGGTGTACCTACTGTGCAGAGGAGGGCAGGACGGCACTGTTTGAAAGGGGTTAAGGTAGACAGGGGGAGATGGACTATAGACTGTGAAGAAGAAACTTTTAGTCTTTAGACAGGACATATTTAATTCATTCTTTGAAAAGTGAAAACAAAGATACTATGCTATCCCTTTTATAGGAATGGCCGCTAAGAAACAATCTAACCTCTAACATTATCTACCTAAGAAAATTTATATCTAATACATGGAATATGTCTAAATATGTCTAGTATCTTGAAGGAAACAAACCCAACTAGCAAGGAAACTAAATATTCTAATATTCGAAGTCCATCCAATGCTGTGCCGGTGGGCCTTATCCCTGTGTGAACAGTACAAAGTTCTGATTACTCTGACCAGCAACCACAATGCTTCTACTGATTCGAGTCATTTCAGCAACCTCGGTGCCCCAAGCCCCAAAATGTTGGTTTCCTGTCCAATGTTGTTTCCTTTGAGTGACAAGCCTCTTGATGCCTTCGGCACTTCCCTAACAAACATAAATAATTGGGAAAACTGGCACAGTGACATCTGAAAGCCATTTACTTATGAAAATAACACCACAAAGGTATGATACTGCTGGATGACACTGTACAAAGTATTATGTTCTAACGTAAACATTTTTTGCAGTGTCATTCTTTTGTGGTATCATTGCCCTTTTTCCTAATTACATGTTTCCATGGTTGAATGATAGTAGACAAAAGTAGGGCCAATTTTAGTGTAACCGACTAAGGCTGCATTTGGTCCAGGGTTAAGATAACCGGGTTAGCTAACCTTAACCCGGCCAGTTTAGCTTAATCAAAACTTTGTGTTTGGCAACCAACCTCATTAATCTAAATTACTGTTTGGCTAGATTTGGTGGGTTGGCTAGCTTAACAGTTGTGATGGGTTAGTTTATTCCACCAATTTGGCAGTTTAACTTAATCCTAGGGTAGGAGGGTTAAAAGGTTTTGACCAGGTTAAGTTAATCATCCCTAATCTAAGGGTGTTTGGCAGGTTAAACCCCTAACCCACCTCTTAACCCTGAACCAAATGGGGCCAAAAGTTAACCTTAAGAAGTCCATTTTATTTCTCTGTCTATTTTTACCCTTAAAACTTGGATGAACATTATGTTCAAATATGTGGATATGTCTGCAGTTGTCCGAACTCCTAAAATTTTCTAAGATCATGCAAGCTCACCCATTAGTGGTCTGTAATAATTAATTATTATTTCTTAACTATGAGTAAACCGGCTGATATGCATCCTGGAGTTCTTGCCACCAACAATAAGTGGCCTGTCATGGGCGTGGGCCCTGGGTCCAACCGATTCATTATTAAGAAGTTAGAAATTAGTTTCTATTTATTAGGGATATGATTAAGACTGGATTCTATCTGTTAGAATTAGTTTTTATTTGGTAGAAATATGATTAAGATTATATTCTACCTGTTAGGGGGACCCATCTATATAAGGGGACTACCGTATGTTATTGGGATGAAGCAAAGAAATAACAAAGTTATTCTCATCTATAGTCTCTTCCTCTCCCTCTACACCGACGCCACCCGACCATTCTCTCAGTGGTGTTTACTTCCTATGAACTAAGGTTCAATAACAATTTAATATCAGAGCCAACACTATGGCTTTTGCTGCCGAGGTATCATGTGGCAAGATCATTACTAGCTATGAAAAAATCATCGCTGGACTCAAGAACATAGAGAACATGTTGACGAAGATGATCGCAGCAAAGGAGAAGGCACAAGTGGCTGTTATTGCGTGATCTGCGGCAGCACAAGGGGCAGGAGCAATGGTGGCCGTGCCACGGCAACGACACTGCTACTGCTGCTCCTTCATCCGGCACGGCCAACGCTGCGTCTTCAAGCGACATCAATGTGGTATCTTTCAAGGTCGACGCATCGGCTACAAGCTACACCCCGTGACTACGGTCTGCGGCGACACTATTTAGAGAGGCGGATAGACTATCTTGGCCTCCTTCCCTTCCCCCGTCGCCACCACTAATCCAACATGCCCGTACCTCCCGTACCTCCCTGACCTTCAAGCCTGTCATGGCCTTAGCGCCTGCCACCGTCACCAACCTCGGCCTGGGCTTTGACTTCCTCGGTTGTGCCGTCGCCGACCGCTCCCTCTCCCTCGGCGACACCGTCACCGCCACCCTCGATCCTTGTCCCCGGGCACCAACTCCATCGCCTCCGTCTCCTCCCCCTCACGCCCACACCTCGCCGACCGCCTCTCACGCGACCCCTACGCAACTGCGTCGACGTTGCCGCCATCACCACCCTCCGCGCCCTCGACGTCTGCTCCCACGCCGTCTCCATCCACCTCACCAAGGCCTCCCCCTTGGCTCCACCGCCGTCGCCTCTGCCAAGGCCATCGACGCCCTCTTCGGCTCCCGCCTCCACCGCGACGACCTGTCCTCGCCGGCCTCGAGTCTGAGAAGGCCGCAGTGGCTTCCACGCCGACAATATCGCCCCCGCCATCCTCGGTGGCTTCATCCTCGTCCGTAGCTACGACCCCTTCCACCTCATTCTAGCTCGCCGCTGACCCCTTGGAGCTCCTCCCTGCCGCTGACCCTAGAGCCATCGCCGCCGGTCCCAGATCCCTTCCCCGGCGCGGCTCCAGATCCCATCGCCGCCGCTCTCAAAGACCCTTTTCCCTCTATGACTTCGACGCCTGACCACCGCGACCCCGACGACCGACCTCCGGCGACCACGCCCTCTCTTCCTACGTCGCCGACAAAGACGGCCTCTTCAACCACGTCAAGCAGCTGGAATCGCGCCGTGGCCTCCTTATGCGCCTCGTCCCCCACACCTACAAGGGAACCCTCCATGTCAGACCTACAAGGGAACCCTCCATGTCGGCGTCTGCAACCCCATCATTGGCGCATGCGACGTCCCCCCACCGCTAGAGTGCAGCTTCCTTGGTCGGCATGTGAACGGCTATGCCATCCTCATGGCCGCCTACGGGGTCCTCAACCGAGGGCAACGACTCAGTTGACACGGGACTGCACGTTCTCGCAACTGCTCCTCATCGGCGCCCACCAGGACAACCATCATCTGCACCTTCACTGAAGCACATGGGAAAAAATCTTCAAGGCGACGTCGTACTCCACGACGGGGAGCCGACCCGAACATCCATCACGACAAGGAGCCGAAAGCGCTACACTTCGTCGATGTTGGACTGCAACCATGGCCACTGCCTAGCAGCTTGAGGACGAGCCGCATGTCCAGGAGGGGTGTAATGTCATGGGCGTGGGCCCTAGGCCCAACCGATTTATTATTAGGAAATTAGAGATTAGTTTCTATTTGTTAGGGTATGATTAAGATTATATTCTATCTGTTAGGATTAGTTTCTATTTGTTAGAGATATGATTAAAATTAGATTCTATCTGTTAGGGGGAGCCCATCTATATAAGAGGGTTGCCGTATGCTATTAGGACGAAGCAAAGAAATAACAAAGTCATTCTCATCTATAGTCTCTCCTCTCCCTCTACGCCGACGCCGTTGGGCCATCCTCTCGGCGGTCTTTATCCTCTATGAACTAAGGTTCATAACATGGCCAGTTACTGAAGTCACCTGATCTAGTCTATTAGGTTCTCTACACTAACAAGATTAGTTCTCTGATCTGGATAACTTTCACGACAAGGTTTTCAACAATCCAAAATCTTAAAATAATTCAGTTCAATTAAACAATTAGTAGACTGCCCAAGGTACTACAAAGGACCATGTGGAGACACAAATGGTGTGAGATGATGAAAAAAATAAAAGAGCAATGTTGCTTCTGTTTTGAAGAAGAGAATACGTGTTAACTGGGTATGGTCCATTATTGGAAGATGTCTCCATAGGTAGAATGACGCCTGGAACTATGCCCGGTGGTAAGACCATATCCAGATTATGTTTATTTTTGTTAAAACTTATAAACCTTCCCTGTTAATGATTATATAAAGTAAGGTTGCATTTACTATCCATATTATATCTAGATTTATTGGTTGACATCAAAGCTTCTTGCATAAGATTTGATCTCTCTAGCCCAATACGTTATCATCAATATTTGTAACTACCGAACAAAATTCAGGTCATGACAAAACAATGGGCCTGTTCGGCAAGTCAAAAGTCGGGCGGCTTTTTGCTTTTGCTACAGTACCTAACTTTTAAACGGAGTATTTTTCTAAAGATGGGGTCTACAAGTTAAATGTAGTACACGTTAAAAGCCCAACATCCGTACACCAAAATCGTAAGTGAGTATCGCCTCCGTAATCAGATCTGAAATGTACCAAAATTCAAAAATTTCAGCCAAAACCCATAAGTCGTGAAAAAAAGAACAGCCCAATGCATCTCATTATATATATATATATATATATATATATATATATATATATATTATTCCATACTCCTACGAGCACATACTCTCACTTCTCGTATACCATGTAAATAATGTTATTATACCTCTTTTTATCATTTTAGCATACTGTAAAAATTATTATAAAATACGTCAAAGTGAGTTCCACGAAAAATTTCATCAAAATCTACTTTTTATAACATAATTTGCGTATATACTCCTTTTATGTATGTAAAATGATATATAGCAAAAATAAAGGGTTCCGATGGAAAATTTTCAACCAAGTCACATTGGAGTATCTTAGAATTAGTATTTAAGTATATCGAAAGTGATAAAGAGGTATAACATGTTTGTTTAAGTGATATATTAAAAGTGGGAGCATACTTCCGGGAGTACGAAAAAGGCTTCATATGTATATGTATATGATTTTCTATGTTTCATATCAATTGGCTTCTATGCCACATGTTTATAATGTACTAATGTGTCATGTGGACTAACCATCCAGCAGAACAGTTATTCCGTGGGACTATAGCCGGTCCTCTCTTTTTGCAGTTGTATTTTGCATTGTTTCTTTCAGTCTAGGACATCAAGCTAGGTCCATGAACAATTTTCTTAAGTGGTTGGGTATATGATTGACTGTTTAATACTAACTATCTGTTGCTGCTGTCTTGGTGAATGCAATTAGGGAAATAATGGTGAAAAGCTTAACATAATACAATGTTATGTGGTTACAGGAGAGGCTAGGAGGATCAAGCGATGTAATGGGAGGGTCTTTGCTCATCCGGATGAACCAGATGTGGCTCGCCTTTGGCTTCCTAATTGCAACTCTCCTGGCCTAGCAATGGCCCGAGCTTTTGGTGATTTTTGTCTAAAAGATTTTGGGCTGATCTCTGTACCTGAGGTCACCTATAGGCGAATCACTGAGAAGGATGAGTTCATTGTCCTTGCCACAGACGGGGTAACAAAAAAAAATTAGCAGTTGCTTTCTATGTGATTTTTCAAAGGAGAAAATAAATATTTTCTTCCAGTTTAATATATGCACCACCCGATTTACAAGTGATAAATTACTTGATCTTAACACACTGATACCCAGTTGCACTCTGGCCACAGGTGTGGGATGTACTGTCCAACCAGGAAGTGGTGGATGTTGTTGCCTCGTGCTCTGGCCATTCCACCGCAGCGCGTTCTGTTGTTGATTTAGCAAACCAGACTTGGAAGTTCAAATACCCAACCTCCAAAACTGATGATTGTGCAGCGGTCTGCCTTTTCCTGAACAAGGATGCCGATGCTGATGGGTTATCAGGGCTGTCTGTTACTAGCAAGGGAATTGGATCTAGTCCAAGGATGCCAGCCCGATCAAAGAACCCTCGACACAATAGTAAAAGGGCTATTCCAGAAGATGCAGATGATGGAAGTGACTCAAATATAAGTGGAGATGAGAGGTCCTTGGAGGGCTTCACCCGGTTGAACACTCTTTTGGCGCTACCAAAGTTCGGTGACACAAGTCCGACCAAGAAATGAAGCGTACCAAAATTGCAGTGCGAGTCTGCAACCAGCAGACGCGTTCACTGATGTTTTGGAGCAGAGAGCATTATCGGCTATATTAGCACGCCCGGTGAGCTCCCGTCCTGATCATTGGTTTATCTTATCTAAGAATGAGTAGGGTTGCTGTTTTTGTAAACCCTAACTCGCATTTGGTTACAAGTTAGTGATTTTGCAGCATACGTTTGGAGTCAACTTTCAATTTGTTGAGAGTTGGCTTTGCCTTTTTGTATGACTGCTTATCAAGTTCAGTTTGTCTGCCAAACAATGTATGCGCTTTTCAGTTTTATATATGGACAAATCCTGCTCATTCTAATGATATCTTAATTATCACAGAATCTTGGAAATTTATACCGAAAACAGTTGTTGTCCTGTTTCAATCTTTTTACATACAAGTTGGGTAAGATATGTCGATGGGACAACTGTAGTGCAAACTCATGTCCAGGTGTAATCACGTGAACTTCTCGTGTGGATCGTTGGATAATGGAATGATCGGACTGGTGGGGATTTGAAAAGTTCCTCGCGTGTTGAAATTTTTTTATAAGCATCTCAAGGCCACCAAAATCTAATTCATCCACCTGTGATCCAACATACCAATTACCACGTAAGAGTATGCATGACTGAGCTTACAGTTTGCACTAGTACGTCCCATGTGTTTATAGATTTCTTCTATTGTTAGTAATACTAAAAAAAGGTTTGGACCACAGACGTTATATCTGTGCATTTCTTTGGTGGTCTGTGCGAAATCAACCAAAATTTTCAAAGATGTCAATTGACTTTACATTGCCAATTTGAAAGATCCTTGCTAGCTCCACAAATCGTTAATAGCATAGCATCTCCCCAACCCTCAATCCCTGGATATAACTCTGCGGTTTTATGTGGACAAATCTTGCTCATTCTAGTTAATGATGTATTTATAATCACATAAACAATAAGATTTAATACTCTGCGGTTCTTCGGTTCTGCTATATATTTCCTACCTATCTAAAAGAGTGTGTTCTTTACCTCTCTCCCCTCAAAACAACGTTTCACGTGTGACCCCATCCGCTCCGACTCCTCTCTTCCTCACCCTCCCGACTCATCTTCCCCCACCCCCGCTCCTCCGGGTGGAGCACCGCCGCCCTCTCCTATTGCGATTTCTTCCCCTACCACCTTGCTTCTCACGCCCGGCCACCGTCCCGCCCGCTCCCTCGCCGCGCTCGCCCTCATCCGCATCGCCGTCGCCCGGCTGCTCTCTCGCCGCGCTCGCTTCCATCCGCATCGCCGTCCCTCCCGCTCTCTCCCCGCGCCGCTGTGTTCACCCTCTCCCTCAGCTCCACCCCAAATGCGCCGTGCAACGCGTCATAATCCTCACACTCCCATCCCTGTTCCTCAAATCCCTTCACGATGAAACCCTCCAAAACTCCGCTCCTGTCAAGCCGCCATCCTCTCGAAATCCCTGCACTCATTGCCTCATCCTCCGCCTCCTGCAGGCCATTACCGGCTGCCACGCTAGCGGGTGGTGTGCACGCCGCCGTCGCGAGTGAGGGCTATCGCCATGCCTCATCCTCCATCTCCAGCAAGCCGTCTCCGACCGCCGCACTCGCGGGTGGTGCGCACGTCCGCCGCTGGCAGCGGCGGACCACGCGCAATCATGTACATCTTTTTATGCATGCCAAATGCTCGACGAAAGTACCCAGCTGATGAACCCATCATTTTTACTTGAATCGTCTACATTTCATTCTCTCTTTTTTTGTCTTCTCTGTGTGACTGCAACATCTTCTCATTTGATGCTTTCTTGAGTGCTAGATCCGGAATATCGAGAGGACTGAATACTATTCGGGCATGTCCAATGGACGAGTGCATTGTCGTCAAAAGGAAATCGAGGTCTCTGAAGCAATGTAAGTTCATACACATATCCTCGATGGAGAGGCGTATATATATATATGATATAATTGTTGAATAATCCAGTCCGTTCCCGTGGTCGTAGAGTCAGTCGTAGAGACCGTGGTCAAAGTGTTAGTGAGTCAGTCGATGCAACCGTCGTCGAAGAGTTAGTCGTAGCGACCGTGGTCATAGTTGTAGCGGCTGTAGTCAAAGTCATAAAATTACTGTAGTAGTCGTTTGGCGCATGCTCAGTCCACGTGAAAATGCGTTTTTTGGTGTCTGTTAACATCGTGCGCAACATGGCCTAGATCCGTGGGATCGTGCAGTAGTGGCGCGTAATAAGGGTGGCTTAATTACCGAGTTTAGGCTAGGATTTCTTTAAATAGTAGGCTAATACAACAGAAAATGCTGTCCAGTTTTTTAGCAGCGCAAAACTCTTATGTTCTTGCTCTGTGTTTTCCAACTTCGTATGTGGTCGTGATACGGGGTCGCCCGATCTTCTCGATATAGGATCGATACTCACGGGAGTCTTAATGAATCGTAATGATCCTCCAATGCCAATGCAAGGGACGACACTCTTTAATCCGCCAAAACACACTCGTGTTGATTTCGCCGACCACCGAGCGAAGCTCTATCGTGCACCCAATTTCCAACAGAAAGGCTGAACGATCTTGATTGAAGAAAATCACTCCTAATTCCCTATGGAACTTAGGCAGCAATGCTAAACTCGAACATACTTTAGTAGGTTGATTATTCTCAAACGTGGTCCGTCTTACAATGGGGGTCCAACCCTTAATATATAGTTCTCTGTTCACCTCATGTCTGGCCAAGAGGTCCTAAATCAACTCCAACTCATCCCTACATGTATTTGGAAACAAACTCACACAACAGGAAAAACCTAAAATTAAGCCGCCACAATGTTTCAGTCATAGCTTTTTATCCGTGACGAATTTGAAGGTGGGGTCAGATCCATTGCGTAGTCTTTGAAATTATCTTTCCAACGAGTACAAGAACACCTGAATCGGACTCCGTTTGTGAAAGTTATGACCTTTTAGTAATCGTCTGTCGCTGTCCCGAACCGAATCCGAATTGAATCCTGAGTTGAATCCGAGTTTGAATTGGATTGAGCACGTGGGAGATCCGAATTTGGCTTGAAAATCTTATCCAAAATTTGTAGTTTAAGTCCTTGTGCTCCTCTCTTTTGCTCTTCCAAGTCTTCACATGAATTATAACTAAGAATACATAAAATAATAGCATGATGTATTATTCCAAGTTCATCATCAATTAAAAGATACTCCTTAAGAAATAAATTCACCTGGCAATATTTAATGCGGCTCAATAGTTCTTTCCAGTGAAATAATGTATTTGATTGAAAAGTGCTAAACTTGTGCGTATCCGCATCAGGTCGTGTGTGAGCTCAGGTGTATTGATCGGCTGAAGTTCTTAATAATTGGTATCGAGCTGTGGAACGCCGATCCACGACATGACCTGTGTGAATCCACGGCACCGACGCTCCCGCCTTTCATCGCCACATCCCAGATGATGAGGACATATCTGGCTCGCCTCATTCATCATCTACTCCACAAGATTCTACACAACTGCGAGTTGAAGCTTCTACAAAAAGAGGTTTATGTGGGTCCCACGACTAGGAACCATACTAAGCAAATACAACAAGAGGTGAATGTGTGCCTAGCTGAATCTAATATTGTTGTAGATAATAATTATATACTGCCTAAGTCTCGTATGCTTATTTTACTTAAGTTTGTACCTACGGAGATAATTCAAGCAGAGGGAGCACATTGCAAAAATCAAGACTTAGCTACCGGAGTACATTGTTTAACAACATCCGCCTGTGACCAGTTGGACGTGAAGAAGGCTGAGCTGGACATCAAGAATACTAGCAAGCTGTTCAGGCTATCAAGCGTTGCATGCGTAGTTTCAGAATTTGTCTACCAACTTTTACCTAATCCCACATAAATATGGGCATGTCCAGCATGCATCGGGAGCAGTAATGGATAGGAAATTAAGTCCTCTTTTCAGCACAACAAACGGTGCATCATTTGGAGGCTTGAGTCAAAAGATATACATGTTTCAAGATTAGCTGTCCGGGACAATAACTATAGCGCGAGACCACATGAAGTTACTACTTCTCTAAGCCTAGGGAACCCAAAGGGCACACAAAAATAGATTCCATTTTAGAGTATGTTCACACCTAGCTAGGAGGGTAGTTCCTAGTATAAATACTCCTTTCTTCTAAGGGGAACCACTTTTTTAGCAATATGATTTTAGAATAGGTTAGCCAAGTGCTACTAAAAACTTGAGAATTCTCTCTTCCTTTGCTCTTCTAATTTTCCTAGTGAGATTGCAAAAGCGGTCGTTCGATGGCAACCTTTCTGTGCTTCCAACTTCGTGCGTGGTTGTGTGGATTGGGAACTTAGAGTGTGGTTGGGCGAGTACTTGTTGCAGATCATTGCATAGGCAGTGGTTGGCCTTAAGAATTGTCAAGTTGCACTACTATCTTGGCTACTCGTTGCTAGTAATCTTCACCTTGCATATTTCTCCTCCGTGAAGATCGGGTATCTCCCGCATCACCAGAGACCACGCCGACAGTAGCCGCGGTGCTCTGGTGGCACAAAGGATGGTGAAGGAGGTCAGGGGATCGACGACGTATCCAACTCTCACGAATACGAACTATGGTGATTGAGCCTTGATGATGAAGGTCATGCTCCAAGCGCGGGCTTTGGGACGCCATCGATACTAGCTGATGAGGATATCCCTAGTACTTATGACGTTGTTTATAAAGCAAGATTTATACTTCTAAACAAACAGGTGCTTTTGTTCCTTAAGGAGTTTCCTGTAATTGATGGTGAACTTGGAATACTACCTCATGTTAGTATTTTATGTATTCTTATATATGATTCATGTGAAGACTTGGGAGAGCAAAAGGGAGGAGCCTAAGGACTTAAACTACAAGTTTTGGATAAGATTTTAAAGCCAAATTCGGACTTTCCACGTGCTCAATCTAATTCAAACTCGGATTCAACTCAGGATTCAATTCGGATTCGGTTCGGGACAGCCCGATAGGTAGTTACTAAAGGTCAGAACTTTCACAAACGGAGTCCGATTGTGTGTTCTTGTACTCGTTGGAAAGATAATTTCAAGGGCTACGCAATGGATCTGGCCCTACCTTCAAATTCATCACGGATAAAAAGTTATGACCGAAACATTGTGACGATTTAATTTTAGGTTTTTCTTTTGTGTGTGTTTGTTTCCAAATACATGTAGGGATGAGTTGGAGTTGGTTTAGGACCTCTTGGCCAGCCATGAGGTGGACAGAGAATTATATATTGAGAGTTAGACCTCTATTGTAAGGGGACCACATTTTATGCATAAGATTGAAACATAGCTATTGCTTGTTTTTTCAACATCAGAGTTCATGCGAGGACTTTGAGAGAGTACTAGACGATTCATTGTTCGTTCTGCAATTCAAGGTCAAGCCGTCGTTCCATTGTGAATTGGGGACTTGGTGTTTGTCGTTTGTGGTCTCACGACGAACAATTATCCGATGTATTTTGGGCGTATTCCGAAGAGTTGAGGGTTCGTGCTTTGGCGCAAGTGTTCAACTAGTGACATCGTCTACTTCGCATCAACTATCCATGGTTCCTCACTGAGAAGATCGGGCCCTCCCCGTATCATATGGTATCAGATTCTAGGTTTACTCGGTGAGAACTTCTTTACCCGTAGTTAGATTCATTTTCTGTCCTATCGTCTATTAAACCGAAAATTGCAATACCAAAACCGTAGTTCAATCTGTTATTTCTCGTGAGTTTTGTTAAGTTTTCGTCCATTAGAAATTTTGTTCATGTGCTGATCTTTGTGCTCATTTGCGTAGCTTGATCTTTGTGTCCACATAAACCCTAGAACATTGCTGATTGATTCCATTAATTAGCACCCAAAAATAATAAATACCAATCTGTCATTAGTTGCTTTCGGCTCGGATTAGCAACCCTAGCTGCACCTCGCTGTGGCGTGCTCCAACTTACTCCATTTGCGTCCGAACCGCTTTTGTTTCTTTGAGCATCACTTATATCCTTTCATCTTTGAGACTAGCTATTGATATTGCTTTGGGCTGCTCTTAGATTTTGGTTTACACTTTGCTGAATTGTGGATCTTGCGCAATCAAGAAAGTGGCACAACACACTTTCGGCCATTAAGAAAAGAAGAGAAAAAGAAAAGGCAGTCGCATATAGAAAGAACCACCGCTAAAAATAAACAAAAAAATCTTTTGCCGATTGCTACAAAAAAAACAATTTTTGCTACAGTAACCGCGCATAATGTCGGACTGCTATAGTACCGTCCCATCCATATTTCAGATTGTGTAGTCCTTTTCTTTGAGCAATCTTGTGCCCTCCTATTTTCAATTGCAGTTGGCTAGCGTCTCTCCTAGTACTTGGTGCCAAATGAGCTTGTTACATCGCACTTTTCGTTTACTTCTCGCCAGCTCATTACTTTGTTGGCATTAAGTAACATTTATCTTTGCTTGTACGTTCATTTACTTCACTTAAACCTATTGGATCAGCACATAGGCAAGATACTCTAACTTGGATCATTACTTAGCTTTACAGTACCTTGAAATATCAGATTGCATAGGATATCCACATAAGTATCCAAGCTCCACCTACACCCGTTTGTGTACTCCCTTGCTCTTGGTTACACTCATACATTACCGGGTTGAGGTCGTTCGCTGTCTCATTTGTCGATTTGCCGTCCTTGATTCACTTCGGAACGGTAAGCTTGTCTTGTTTTTAGGATAGTGAGTTGCGAGCGTAGAGAGAGAGTTATTTTGTTTTACTAATCTGGATATAATCTCATTTGCTATTTGTGAGTTGTTGCCATGTCAGGTCATCAGGAGGATCTATCGGTTACTTGGATGGAGTACACTCACTTGCGCAGGATACTACAAAAGCAACTTCAGGATCGTGATAATGGTGTGCGCGATGAGCTTGAGTCCGTTCGGTATGAATTGAACAAACTTGGGGAGGAGGTTACGCATCTATGTACGGACATCAACAACAACTTTTTGGAGCTGCGTACTATGTTCAACTACTTCGACGTGCATCGTAAGGATTTTGTCACTAAGCCCAAATTTCCTATCCCTATATTTTCAAGTAGTACAGATGTGGAAGAATACCTCAATTGGGAGCTAGAAATTGATACGCTATTTCGGATGCACAATTATTCCAATGAGAGGAAGCTCTTACTTGCGTCCAATGGGTTGGCTGATTATGGCACACATTGGTGGGAGCGGTTTGTTCGTAAACGTATGGAAAGCCAGGAATTACCAATTGTCACCTGGAAGCAAATGAAGTAGCATTTTCGTGCACGTTTTGTACCTTACCAATACAAGCGTTTCCTAGTGGAAAAGTTGACAGGACTGCGACAAGGTTTGAAGTCCACTTGTGTGACACAAGAGAAGACGACCAAGCATGTGTTTTTTCCTTCATTCCTGGCTTCATGTAGTATTGCTCCATTGCTTTATGAAGAGAGTGTGATTACTCGTGATTGCTGCGTTACTGACCCACAATCTTTGGGGGATGTAATGTATCCAAACCCATGTGAGAATAAGAGACACATAGTCAAATTGAATGAGAATGATAAAAAGAGTGAGCTGTGTGATTTCGCCATATGTGAAGTGGAGAGCATATCCATTGAGTGTGAGAGAGATACACCAATAAAAAAGAGGAAAGTAGATGATAGCCAAAGTGAGGTTATTGCTGAAATTAACAATTTACTCTCTACTTGTAGTTTTGTTTCTCATATTGTGTAGGTCGATATTAAAAAAGAGGAGTTGAATTTACAACAACCGGCATCGTTGGAAGTAAAAGACGAGGAGATAACCACGGTTGGGGATGGAGTGCTTGTTGCCTCGTGGTTTTGTCATGACGATTTGATACCTACAACACCTACAATAACTAAGAAGGATGTTAAAGGTAACAATAATGGTGTTGAATTGAATATTCATCACACAAAGGTATGTAAGAGTGAAAACTCTAGTGTTCCTTTGAATATTCTATGTTCTGAAATTTTTTCGCTTAATTTACATAATGTGGAATTGATTACTCATAAAGACGTTCTTACTAGAATATCTCTTGATTATTTATAATATATCATGTTCGATGATCCTAAAGAGATATCTAGTGTGATTGAAAACCTTGCTGAAGTTTCATTTTTAAAATCACTAGTTAGTCCTTATGCCTACACATATATGTTTAATTTGATTGGAGATTATGATGTAGATGACAAATTCTATGTTTATCAAACATGGATTACTTTTGATAATCTTGCTGATTTTAAATTGCATGTTTTGCACAAACCATCTATTGAGCAATATCATGGTCACTTTGAGATGGGTTTCCATACAAAATGCCTATGGTTTAGAACGCAACATGATGCCTACTTGTTTATCCTATACCAGTAAACAAAGTAGTGTAGTTGAAGTATGGAAGGCACTAAAAAAATTTCCCCCCAAATTTGAACAACTTGATCTAGCTGGTCCCTTTTATATTTTGTTCATGTGCTTAGAAAAGTTGAGTACGAATTTTTTTCATGGGAGGGAGAATGATGTGAATGAAGGTACCGCAATGTATATATCAAATACATCCTATGGTTGCAGTTGTGTTACTTATTTTGTGCAAAACAACGCGAATAACACAACAATTGATTCATACATATATCACATATATACATTGTTCTTTTTGTTAAGTACATGTCTAGCAAATCATCATGCGCTACACGGAAGTTGTTTGGATGATAAATACATATACCAGGCATATACGTTGTTTTCTTTGTGTAACTCATTTTCAGGCTATCAAAAGCCGATGATGGCTTTTTTTTTGAAGAAAGGGAGGATGATGAGGATATCCCTAGTACTTATGACGCTGTTTATAAAGCAAGATCTATACTTCTAAACAAACATGTGCTTTTGCTCCTGAAGGAATTTCCATTAATTGATGATGAACTTGAAATACTATCTCATGCTAGTATTTTATGTATTCTTAGGTATGATTCATGTGAAGACTTGGGAGAGCTAAAGGGAGGAGCCCAAGGACTTAAATGACAAGTTTTGGATAAGATTTTCAAGCAAAAGGGAGGAGACTCAGGATTCAATTCGGATTCGGTTCGGGACAGCCTGACAGGCAATTACTAAAAAGGTCATAATTTTCACAAACGGAGTCCGATTCAGGTGTTCTTGTACTCGTTGGAAAGATAATTTCAAGGGCTACGCAATGGATCTGGCCCCACCTTCAAATTCATCATGGATAAAAAGCTATGACCGAAAAATTGTGACGGTTTAATTTTAGGTTTTTTCTTTTGTGTGAGTTTGTTTTCAAATACATGTAGGGATGAGTTGAAGTTGGTTTAGGACCTCTTGGCCAGCCATGAGGTGGACAGGGAACTATATATTGAGTGTTAGACCCCATTGTAAGGGGACCAAATTTTATGCATAAGATTGAAACATAGCTATTGCTTGTTCTTTCAACACCAGAGTTCATGCGAGGACTTTGAGAGAGAATTAGACGATCCATTGTTCGTTCTGCAATTAAAGGTCAAGCCGTCGTTCCATTGGGAATTGGGGACTTCGCGTTCGTCGTTTGTGGTCTCACGACGAACAATTATCCGGTGTGTTTTGGGCGTATTCCGAAGAGTTGAGGGTTCGTACATTGGCACGAGTGTTCAACTAGTGACATCGTCTATTTCGCATCAACTATCCACGGTTCCTCACTGAGAAGATCGGGCCCTTCCCGTATCACTAGCGGGGCTGAATTCTAGGAGGATAGGATGGCACTAGAGGCCATCCTGCATGCCGTTTCGCTGGATGTGATCTCCACGCTTGCCATCAAGGCAACCGCCAAGGAGGCATGGGATACCCTGAAGACAATGCGTGTCGGTATTGATCGAGTGCGCAAGGCCAATGCTTAGAAGCTCCGCAAGGAGTTTGAGAGCATTGCTTTCCGCATTGGAGAGTCTGTCGACAACTTCGTGTTGCGGCTCATCGGGCTGGTGAACCAGCTTAGTACCCTCACCGACCTGGAGCCACCGCACAAGGTCGTCGAGAAGTACCGCGTGTCGTCCCCTTTAGGTTCTCCAAAATTGCTCTGTCAATTGGAACCCTGCTTGATCTCTCGACGCTCTTGGTGGAGGAGGTGATGGGAGACTCAAGGCGGCGGAAGATCGAAGCGGGAAGCTGCTCTTCACGGAGGAGTGGTCTGCATGAATGAGGGAGCGGCAGCAGGGGGATCCTCTGACGGCTCCAAGTCCGTCAACTGGCGACGCAAGCCGCTGCGACGACGGTCCGATAGCGGTGACGCAGACGAAAGCAGGGAAGGGCCAGGAACAGGTGGTGGTCGCAACCTCTCGAAGGACAAGTGCCGCAACTGCGGCAAAATGGGGCATTGGGCCAAGCATTGCCGCAGCCAGCAGAAGCGCGTCGAGGCTCATCTAACACAAGGGGATGACGATGAGGCCGCACTCCTGATGGCCAGGGTCGTCACCAGGGCTGTCTCCAGAAATTTGGGGCCCTAGGGCGAATTGCAAAATGAGGCCCTCAATTTTTAAAAAATATTGGTCTAATATAACTAAGGCATACTATCGTACAATCATGTAAGATGTAATTTCAATATGTATTACTCCATATAAGATTTGGAAATATATCAAATATTAAGACCAAAAAAATATAGTACTGACCTCATGTTCTACTAAAAAGCATCATACGTCTTGTATTTCTTGAAATGAAATCTCCAATTATATCTTCATAATTAATCTTCTCCAAGACATCATTTTCAAGCGCTATTATCGCTAACCCGTTGAGTCTTTCTTGTGTCATAGTAGAACGCAAGTAGGATTTCAACAACTTGAGTTTAGGAAAGCTCTTTTCCGCAGATGCAACAGTCACATGAATGGTTAACAAAGTTCTATATGCAATAACAACGTTAGGATAAAAGGGGCGCTTCTTCAAAAACTTCAGAATATCAAGAGGACCCATAAATTCCTCAAGTAAATCTTGGATGAAAGTTAACTCCGCAAACAATTCCTGTCCATCAATATCTTTGTGTTCTCCATTCTTAAGTGAATCCTCAAGATTAACACAAGCAACCATCAAATTCTTATCATCCAAGGATCGCAGCCTATCTGAAGTAAACAAGAAACCAAAAGTTTTTTCATACCCTTGATGCTGTTCAAATCTCTTGGTAAGTGAAACTATAGCTTGATCAATAACGGCTATAAAATAATTAGCCCGAAATGACTCCTCTTCAGATTGTGAAACAATGGATGCATCATCTGCAACCTCATCAAAGTGTCTTTTTCTTTTGATTTTTCGCTTGGGTTGGAACTCTGGATGAATATCCATCTCCATTGCAATTTCTTTTGCAGCTTACAATGCTTTTGAAAAGCCGGTTTCTCTATACTTTTTGAAAAAGGAAATCAGTCCCTGTACATAGGGCTGTGCAATCTGGTACCGAACCGAAAAAACCGAACCGAACTGGTCAACTCGGTTTGACCGGTTTTCGGTTCGGTAACCAGAAAAAGGGTATTTGTGTGTTTCGGTTTTTTCGGCAAAAACCGAGAAAAAACCGAATTTACCGAAAAACCGAAAAGCCCAGTATCGCTCTCAGCGGCCCACCAGATCAACGCCCGCTCGCTCCGCACGCGTCGACGATCGAACGACGGGCGACGAGTACCCAGCTAACCTAACCCTAGCGGCAGCGTTGCGCAGACGGACCGCATCCGCAGTTTCGCACACGCTAGAGGCCGAGTGAGGAGTGAGTGACCGACGCGGTGACGCCCCCCCTCTCGCCATCTCGCCGGTCACCGCCCCCTCTCGCCGCCCCCTGAGCCCCCTCGCCTCGCGTCGCCCTCGCCAGATCCGCTTCCTCTCGATCCGTGCTCCTCGAACCCTAGCCAGATCCGAGCTCCTCGTCGGTCGGCTCACGGATCCGAGCTCGTCGGTCGGCTCGCGGATCCGAGCTCCTCGTCGGTCGGTCGCGGATCCGGCCGGTGCTCGCGCCTCCGCCTCCCTCGGTTTCTCGGTGCCAACGCCGCCCGACTCCCTCGGTGCTCGGCCGCCGCTGCTCGCCTCCTCGGACCTCGGTGCTCACTTGCTCAAGGCCTCGCCTCCTTCGCCCTTGATTGCTCGGTTGTGGGCCGCCCGCCTCCGCCTCCTTCTGCTCCGGTGCTCCGCGCCCGCCTCCTTTCGCCGGTGCTCTCCCTCTCCCAAGACGCCAGAGTTACGGAGTCAATAGGATCTTGCGAAGTAAGTCCTTTCTGGCTTTCTCTCTGTTTCATTAATTGGTACTTTGGTAGATTGCTAGTCTGTTGTGACTTGTGAAGTAGGATCTTGCGAAGTTGTAAGAATTTGTTAGTTGAAATGTTGTTGCATTTACAATTTTGCATACTTGCCACTTTGCCAGATTGCTAGACTGCTAGTGCTAGTTGGACGGTACACTGGACAATTTAGATTTTAGAGAATATTGCCTGGATGCCTTAGTTGGTAGTTGGTACTTGGTACACTAGATTAATGGTTAATTGGTTATCTTCTTTGCATATGCTGTTCTGCAGTCTGTATTTATTTGTGTAATATTGTAAATCTGTAATGTTAAATGTATGTGTAAAGTCTAATGTTTGGCTGTGTCTCACTATCTGTATCTGGACATCTGTTAATCTGTTATTATCTGGCTATCGCCATCGCATCGCCGGTTCGGACTGCTGTTTTCGGACTTCGGTTCGGGAAATCGATGAGATTAACGTTTAGCAATTCGCGTAAACTTTGGTAAAATTGGTATTAACCGATACCGTACCGAAATAAGATGGTATTTACCGATACCATACCGTATTTTGAAAAAAAAACCGTATTTCCCGAAATACTCAAACCGTATTTACCGAACCGTACAAACCGAAAAAACCGAACGAACAGTCCTACCTGTACAGACTCAATTGCAACATCAATAAGCATATCTTTTAATTGTAGCTGCTTGCTGATCAAATTAATAGCAGATAATATTTCATACCAGATGATTATTGCCACTAAAAATTCAAAGCTACCAAGTTCATTTTCTGCCAATGATTTAGCTTCACTACTTTTCAATGGGTCATCATCACTTTCACCACCGTAGTAAAGCCTCTTATTTCGGGATCCAAACCTTATAGCCTTAACACTATCAAGACGACTCTCCCAACGAGTAGATGACAATGATTTCAGAGTCAATCCTGTTATGTTTTCTTTAAGAATTTGCCACCTTTTTGTAGAATTGGCAAATGTCGTATAGATGCGTTGGATAACTCCAAAAAATTCTGTTGCTTTATGACAAGACTTTGCCATATCACATAGTGTCAAATTCAGACTATGGCAACCACAAGCTGAATAAAAAGCTCTTGGATTTATATCCAAAACTTTCTTTTGTACCCCAATATTTTTTCCTTTCATATTGGACCCATTATCATATCCATGTCCTCTCACATTGTCTACATCAAGGTCAAGACTTTTCAATTCCTCTAGTAGAGCATCAAACAATCCTTGCCCAGTGGTATCATTGACATCCAAAAAACCTAAGAATGATTCTTCAATGCAAACAGAACTTGAAGATGTATCAACATATCTTATTATCAAAGACATCTGCTCTTGGTGGCTTGCATCAGGAGTACAACAAGTATAATTGAGAAGTACTTTGCTTCTTTTACCTTTGCAACAATTGCAGACTTGATTGCAGAAGCTAACAAATTTATTAACTCATTCTGGATGGAAGGACCAAGATAATGATCACGGATTTTGTCATTGGTGATGCGATCAACATGCTCTTTGACAATTGGGTCAAATTCAGCCAACATTTGAACCAGTCCTAAGAAATTCCCATTAGTATAACCTGCTATTAGTGCCACGAAATGCTATATTATGTTCTGCAAGAAATTTAACAATTAAAAGAATCCTAAGCAAAACTTTTCTCCAATGCTCCCTTTCTTTTTCAAGTTCTCTTTGGGCAACTTTATCAATTGTTTGATTCTTTTGGAACCTGAGACGCAAGTCATACCATGTAGCCATATTTGTGACATGTTCTCTACTAGTTTCATGCTCTTTAAGTCTATTGCCAAGATGAGTCCAGTCACTAAATCCGTCATTTGCTAACTAACCTCTCACAAGCCCCTTTCTTAATAATTTGCAAAGCAAAACAAAATACTTTGTCAAGCTCTTTGTTTGTATACAAGCCATTCTCTGTCACAATTTTCTCCGTTTGAGAGAACTCTGGTGTAATGCAATGCAGAAAATCTTCTAGAATATTTGTCTCTTGGACCATGCTCAATAGACATGTCTCTTTTAGGACCCTTTTGCACCAAAATATCAATCATTTTAGGATCAAGTGCATCCCAAGTTCTTGGATCAAATATATCAGGCTGAAAAGAATTATCGGCATCATGGCCTTCATCAATTTCTATAGTGTGAGCCTCAACCTCTACTGCATCATATCTTTCACCAATTTTTGTAGTGTGAGCCTCAACCTCTGCATCATCACCTTCATTATTTTCTGTAATGTGAGCCTCGACCTCTACTGTGTCATCATCATGGCTATCATCAACATTAGCATCTGCAATTTCTCTCACAAAAAATCTGTCAAGAGCACCCTTTTGAGATTGAGCTACTGCTTCTAGTCTTTGTCTCTTCTTACGCTTTTCAGCACTAGAATCATACTTCCTATTTCTTGTAGACATGATGAGGATTGACTGATTGAGAAAACAAATGTCTTCCTGTTTTTTTAAAGAAGTATCTGATTACAGAACAAATAAAAATTCTAACCATTGCTGATCAATCTAATCACTAATTAAACATACATATGAGATGTTATCATTTTTTATCTCTAAAAAGGAGCAAACAACAAGTGCCCTACGTACACATGGTTTGAGTATTTTATTGACCTATCATCATATTTGATTCTAAAGCACTAAAGCAGTAAAACCACCAAACAACTGCAGAGCTGTTCTCGCACCTGAGTCCTGACTCCTGACGAGTAGACGAACGAGGCCGGAAGTGGTTGGATGCGCAGGTCAGCAGGTGGTGCTGGGCTACTGGCGCATGCACATCGGCAGGACGCGTAGTCGCGCAGGCGGCACTGGCGGCGAGCCAGCGAACCGTCCCGAGAGTTGCATGCGGCGCGGATGCAGACGACGATCATGTAGTATCCCTATATCATGTGTTGGGCTGGGCAGCCTGGGCTGTACATGATACGTATATAACTACTATACCTATAGCATGGTTTGGGGGCCCTATGCCATCGCCCAGGTCGCACACCCTCATCAACGGGCCTGGTCATCACCATCCCCGAGTCCTCGACGCAGCAAGCCACCATCTTTGCGATCATTGGTGCGGATGGAGATCAGGGATCACCATGCATGCCTGCAGGTGCGAGCTCTAGCAACATAACGATGCCAGGGGCAGAAGCGGCGACGCCCGTGTTGCCAGGCATAGTGGAGTTCAACTCGCCGCCAACCAACCCAGGAGAGGTACTCGACGCCGACCACGATGACGCACCGCTTCGGTATCGCACCATCAACAACGTCATCGGGCCGGTTTCATCCTGTGGTTTTGCATCATGCGACCTCGACTCCGCTAGGCTGCTACTCATCACAGCTGACGAACCAGCATCCTTCGGTGAAGTAGAGCAGCATGAGTGCTGGCGCAAGGCGATACTCGAGGAGATGAAGTCGATGAGGACAACGTGATGAGGACATCCCTTCCACGGATACAACTCATCCACAGCAAGTGTTTCAAGGACCACTTACTCGAGCTCGTGCTCGTCAACTTAATTACCAGGTGAACTCATTCCTAGGTTCATATGTGTAATACCCTGAACGTCGTTACGGCGTAAGTTTTTGAAACAATCGTAGAGTCGCCGGTTTTTCGGTAAATCACGGGAAGGGAAAAATATGAATTGTAGAACATTGTAAAATAAATTAAATAAATTAAAATAATTAATTTGGATGTTTTGGGCTGTCCGGAGGGTGGGCACCGCTTTGGGCAGCCGGCCCAAATGGGGCCGCACCCCTCCCAAACCCTAGCACCCTCTTTATAAACCCCTCCTTGGCCCCTCTCCCTTTTTCCACCCCTGGCCGCCCCCACCCAGATTTCGCCCCATCCCCTTTCCCCACAAGATGCCATCCATTGGAGCAAAGGAGAAAGAGAAGGAAGAAAAAGAAGAAGAAGAGAAGGAAGAAGAAGAGAAGGAGGAGAAGAAGATGAGGCAAGAAGAGGGATGATCCCAAGGGATTCTCTAGGTAATTTTTCCCCATCCCAAATCCTCTGTTTTATGGATTAATTAGGGTTCTTGGCACGTAATTTGATGATAGTTAATAGATCAATTGCCCGATTAGAGTTTAGTCGCGGGCTGATTTTAGATCTATTGGCGCATCGCGGTTTGTCTCGCGGTTTTGATCTAGAAAACGAATTTTTGTGCGGGTCTTCCCAAAAGGAAAGTTGTAGACGACTTCCATATGTATCTTCTGTATTTGTTTGAAATTTTTCTACCGTGGGATCTGGGAGATACGGAGTCGGCAATACCGCTGTTCGGCAGGCGGACAGATTGGTACAGTCCGACGGTGATCCGGGGTTTAAAAATAGTAAACGAATTTTCTGGCCTTGGCCGTAGTTTAGAAAGTTGTACATAATTTAGTTATATAGCTTCTGTATAAATTTGAGAATTTTTATACCTCTGTGCTGTCGGGGGCATGCGTTTGAACGCGGCTGCCCAATCTGCCAGAGCAGAGTTCCTCATCTGTTTTGGGCATTAAATTACTCCTAGCTGTGATTAAAATAAAAATAGTTGTTCTGCATGAAAATTGTAGGTTTTTAAGTCATGAATCCATAGAGGTACCATTTTCTGTATTGGATCTATATTTTTAAAGATACAAAATTATGAAGCAGCGCTGCTGCAGAGGATAATTTACTGAATTGTTGAGCGGAGAAGGGTTTGTGCGGGTTCGGGGTTCTAGCGACATCTTAAATATTTTTAGTTGTGTTTGTATGCTGTGGTTGTGTGCTGAGAGTTGTCTTTTGGACAGGTGGTCTTGTCCCTGAGCGCTCTTGAGTTTTACTTCGTTTCATCGGATTGAGGCAAGTGAACGTAGCCGTTGTTGCTACCGTTTAACTTGTTATTCCTTCTACTTTCAGTTTTCATTATCGTCGTAATTTGATACATTATGCCATGATTGCATGATATTTTTAAATGTGGAGATGATAGCAAGTATTTATCCGTTGATACATTGATAATTTTGCTAGTAGACATGTGAATTTCCTGCTTAGTGTTATATCGTGGAATACGAAGTTAATATGTGGTGGATGTGGAGATGTTGAGAGCATGATAATGCTCCTTGTGGATGAATTAATGTGATTTATGATTTATCATATCATTCATATCATATCATGTCATTTGCATGTATGTATGTCGCCGCACATGCCGCGACTGCATTCTAAGACAACCTCTTCTCCATGGAAGCAATTCCCTACCCTGGAAAGAGTGAAGGAAGATAAGCATTCATATGCATTTATTTGTGTTTAAATGACTGCATCCATATGCCATTTTGCATTCATATGCAATATGTTGTGGTGAACATATGTTGTGGAAAGATTTATTTGCATTCATATGCAATATGTTGTGGTGAAGTTATTTTGTAGATTATTCAACTCCATAGTTGTAATGTGGAATTTACAATTTCATTGTTGTGTTGTGGATTTGGCTTATGTGAGCTATTTGTGGTATGAAGATTGTGGATGTGGTCGTGGAATGGGATTCTTCCCTTGTGTATCGTAAGAGTTGTGGTTGTGGCATGAGATTCTTTTCACTTGTATTAATTGTTGATAGCAATTATGGATGTGCGAATTAATATAATAGTGAGATGATCATACATATGTTTAATTGTCTTTGATGGAGAGTTGAAGTTGAGGATATAACATTGTTATTATAGAAGATTAAATGTTGATGATTAATCTATTGTAGTTGTGGAAGATTAAATGTTTCATTTGCATTTAGTTGTGGATAAAATGACCGCATTCTTATGCCATTTAAATCGGAAATTGAAGAGGTATGATTCATGGAAGTTTATGGTGATTAATAATTATGGACATGAATTATGGTTGTAGTTGTATGGAATTATAAATGATCATGTATAATTGTTTGTAGTTTGAATAGCTTGTTAAACAGTTTGCTTGCTGAGATTTTATCTCACCCTTGCTTCCCCCTACCTACAGGTGGACCTTGAGCATGCATGGGAAGGGTAGAACGGCACCACACTGATACACATGAAACATATTTTTTATACTGTAATAAAGTTGAAAGAATTCTTGACATTTGCATAGCTTTGTTTACATTATCTTAATAATGTTAATTTTGTGAACTATGTTAAATAGTGAATTGCTATCACTATCCTGTTATTCGTTAATTGTTTATGCTTCCACTTATACTATCTTATTTAGTAATTGTTGCCAGTTTAATTTATTTTGTAAATTCGCTAGTTGTAGAACAGTTTTAGTAGCATCCCAGGGTGATGTGGGTCCTGGGGTGTTACAATATGTTACTGAGAATAGACCGCTACCTAATGCAAGTGATTTAATTGTGCTTAGGAACTTGGGAAAGGATGAAGGAAAGGGACATGGAGTCATGGACATGCATGGAAGGAATAATGGTGGTCACCACGTCACTTTAGGACCAAGTCAAGCACGAATTCGAGTTGGACACGCTCGAATCGATTCGACCGCCGCGATGGTACCAAGTTCAAATGGGCATAACTTCCTCATACGGACTCCGTTTGGGACGTTCTTGTACTTCATGGAAATCTTCAAATGCCATCTGAGCCGGCCGCAATCATCAAAAGAGTCCACGTTGGTTTATGAGTCCGAGTCAAAAAAAGGTGCTGCACCACCACCACTTGGGCACATGGGCCTTGTAACCCTAGGGCGTGCACTTGGATGTCACCCCGGTCGTTCTCCCTATAAAGGAGCCGCCGCCTCCGTTGCTAGGACTTGGATTTCGTTAAGTTTAGGTTTAGCCATTGTGTAAACTTTGTTCTTCTGTTGTGTCGGACGACCACCTGTCAAGACAGCTTCGAGATCCCATCTTTGTTATTCGCAATACAATTTATGCTCATTCATATTCGCAATATCAGATTGCCTATGTCTTATTCTTGCTAGTTCTTCGATTGCTCGCAGGATTGAACTGTGTTCAGTTGATCACGCCCCAATGAGGTCAATAACACTTCGGAGTTGGTTCAGCGATTGCTAAGGCGCAAGCGTCGTCGTACGGTTGTAGTCGGATCGTGAGAGTCACCTCCACCGTGAGAGTCACCTCCACCAAAATCGATAGTTATCAATCTCATTGAAAGATCGGACACCTCGTCTTCATCACAACGGCTCTTGGGAACTCATCGGTCTCCCTACAGGCCACCGACCCATTGGGCTTAAGTGGGTCTACAAGGTGAAGCGCGACGAACACGACGCCATCGCCAAGTACAAGGCGCGGTTGGTCGTGAAGGGCTATGTGCAGCGGGCCGGTATCAACTTTGAGGAAATGTTCGCTCCTGTGGCGCACATGGAGTCAGTTCGATTGCTGCTTGCTATGATGGCGCACGATAGGTGGCAAGTAGGGGTGGAAACGGATCGGATACCGTCGAATAGTCTCAAATACGAATACGGATTTATGTTTTTAAAACGGATACGGATACGAATTCAAACATTCTCGAATACGAATACGAATCGAATGTCGTAACGAATATGAATTCGAATCGGATATATGCTTAATTCGGTCGAATACGAATATCCTCCTACGAATGTTGTAATTGACCGGTTTTTCCGATTAGCGGTTTTAAATTCAAATTTTGACATTTGACATTTTCTCAAAATATGATTTCCACAGTTCATATTTCTGGCACCATTGTTTATTCGCACATGTAGCCTACACGGTAACAATTGTATCCATCGACCAAAACTGTAAACATCACCTCGTTCTGTAATGATCTCAGATTTCTGGAATTCAGACGCTTTATAATTTAGTAATGCACGCATCCGACCTGACAAATGGCAGCAACCGCTGGCCACCGAAATGGCAGTGGGTAGAAGCAGTCGCCAGCCGGAGTGTACTAGTTGAGGACTTGGAGTCTTGGCTCGTCAGTCTTGAGTACTAGTTGAGGAATTCTGGAAATGAGGAGTCGAGGAGTTAGTCTTGAGTCTTGAGTACTAGTTGAGCGAAATGAGGAGTGTACTAGTTGAGGTCTTGGTTCTTCCTCTTCTCAAATACGAATGCGAATACGAATACGAATATTTTCGAATACGAATATGAATACGAATATTCTCGAATACGAATGCGAATATGAATATTCTCAAATACGGATACGAATATTGTCGAATACGAATACGAATATTTTCGAATACGGATTTTTGCTTACCACATTCATATTTTCTCAGATACGAATATCGGATAAAACGAATTATCCGTTACCGTTTTCCACCCCTAGTGGCAAGTCCATCACATGGACGTCAAGTTTGCGTTCCTCAATGGCGACCTGATGGAGGAAGTATATGTGTGTCAGCTTGCTGGTTTCGTCATCGACAACGGTGAGCGCAAGGTACTCCGACTCCGAAAGGCGCTTTGCGGACTTCGCCAAGCACCCAGAGCGTGGAACGTCAAGCTCGATGCTAGCCTCTCATCACTAGGGTTTTACAAGAGCGTCTTCGAGCATGCTGTGTACACACGCGGAGATGTGGGGGCATCGGCTGACCATCGAAGTGTATGTCGACGACCTGATCATCACATGCACTGAAGTTGTCGACATTCGCGTGTTCAAGGCCGAGATGAAGATGTTTCAGATGAGTGATCTTGGGTTGCTCTCCTACCTCGGCATCGAAGTGAGCCAAGGGCCATGTGGCATCTCTTTGTGCTAATTGGCCTATGCGCTCAAGGTGATCGAGAAGAGCGGTATGGAGGACCGCAATAGTTGTCAAGCGCCAATGGAAGCTCGCCTGAAGCTGAGCAAGTCGAGCTCCTGTCCGCCGATAAACGCTACTCAGTACCGGAGTATCATTGGCAGTCTCCGGTATTTGGTGAATACGCGGCCGGACATAGCCTATGCGGTGGGCTACACAAGCCGTACATACCAGTTGATAAGTTTGTATCTAAGTGCTATGTTTAGCCTTGCTTAGATACATTTGGGCATTAAGTTGCCTTGACATCATTTCAAACATGAAAACTTGGTTTGGGCAGCCATGGGAGGGAAGTGATTGGTATTTGAACTAGAAAGGATATTTTGGAATCCAAAACTCTAAACTTACTTCATACCCGGGCGGATGGTAAAGTGGGGATTAGTGTGCTGGGAGCACAAAAATGTGGTTTGTGACAGAACCACCCAGGTAACCATAAGGACCGAGTCTTGTGATGACCTCTCAAGGTAAAACAATGCAACCACAAGCTATAAATGGGTATTGTCTGGCCAATTAATTTGCATTGAGCCAGTGCTAGATACGACATCCGGTTGAACATGGGATGATTGCTGGATAGAAGTCTCCTTATGGCGCAAAAGGGGCTTTCAGAGTAAGTGGATAGAACCCCACAGCAGTGGAAGCCTGAGCCGTGTAACTATGTTGGGAATGTGCATTGTAAAGGCCTTGTGATGGTCTTCGTGATCTGCATGCCTAAGGAAGCGTGTGAAATATAATAAGTTGAACATCTCTTGTGGGTAAAGTATGTAGCCTCTGCAGAGTGAAAATTGTTCGAACTGCCGTGCCCACAGTCATGGACGGGCATGTGAACTTACTCAAGCTAGTCTCTGTTTTATAAAAACCATTTGTGTTTGATATGAAAAATAAAAGGGGTGGTTAGTACCCTGACTTTGATTTTCCCTTGGTGAATAGAACCCAGTGAATATAAAGGATGTATAGGACCCAAGAAATAAAAATAGCATATGGTGGATAGAACCATGCTCTGTAAAAAGTGGATGGAACCTTCATTAAGATTATTATCACATTACATTCTTTAAAACATGGTTTAGTTAAAATGATACGTCTCAGGCTTTTTGCTTATTGTATTTCAATTGTGGCTTTATGCAAACAAAAGAACCTCAAGCCGCTCTTTGCCAGCCTTGCATCTATTATAATATTGCATTATGTGTGGTGGCTTGCTGAGTACTTTCGTACTCATTGTTGCTCAATTACTATTATTCGGTAAGTAAGGAGAAAGAAAAATCATGCGGTCATCTAAGGGCATTGACAAGGTTGGAAGATGATGAGGCCATGAATCTAGGTTGCAAGCTCTAGTTGGTTGTCTGTGGGTATATCCTGAGGGTCCTACCTGTGTGATATTTCTGCTTTCATTACTGTTCTTTAATGATTTTGGCTTAATTGGCCCGTGTGTAAGTCTACTATTGTACTTGTTTTGCCTTTGCAAGATATGCATTTGATGTTTAGTAATATATATGTGTGCATTATCTACTGATCTAAAGAATAATGTCGTAGAATCATAGAGGATTCTAGATTCTAAATTTGGGGTCTTACAGTGGTGGTGCTCGTTAGTTGTGGTGCTCAATTATACCCAAAATCTCACCAAATGAGGACTCACCAAAGAAGTCAATCACAAGGGCTCAGCGTCGAGCACGCAGAGCTGGCACTGAAGAGGCGGGCAATCTCCACTGCGAAAACGAGGTCACATCACGTATGCTTAGAGAAGAAGTTGTGGAAGTTGAGAAGATCCCTGAAGATGCCCCTGTTGGTATCTCCGACGTCTGAGGTTGGCATTGGAAATTAAAAGCATGGAGTTGGGCAAGCTAACGACCTTAAACAGCACTACCTGGAGGTAACCCGATTTCTCAATTTCTATTAATTCCACTTATTGTTTAATTTTGAATATTCCATTTTCAAAATTTTGAAAAAATAATTTTATTCATGCAAATAAAAGTAGTTGCAAGTCAATAAAAATCTTGGTTGAAGTTTTCTCCTGCTCAAAAATTTCAAAAATCAAACTGTTAGAAGCTTCTCGTCGCAAAATTGTTGAATTCTTGTGCGATGAAATTTCACTGTGTGAACCCTCTTTTAGCTTTGCCCTAGACGAGCCTCGCTGTAACCAAGCCACATCGGCGCTGGCCAAGGGCATGGCACCAAACAGGCAAGGGGCACTGACAGTGGCCAGCCAACCACCACATCCACACCGGCCGGCCACCACTTTAGCCACCACAATCACTTCATGGAGAAGCTACCAAGGAGAGACCAAACCACCCTTATCCACCAACATGTCCTTTTTTATCCATTGTCAAAGCCTACAAGCTACAAAAAATGGAGGCTAGCACCCACACCGGCCGGCCACATGGTCTTGTTTGGCTGGCCAACCCTATAAAAAGGCATGATGCTCCTCTTCCTCCTCACAACTTCTCCACACATCACACAACTCGAGTTGAAAGAGGAAGGTGCCCAATTCTTAGAAGAACATGTTCGTTCAAAGCGAATGTTCGTTCAACCGGCAAGTGATGGACATTCGGCCACTGTTTTCATCGACCGAAGTTCAATTCGGCCAACATGATGTCCACAACTCCAGAAGACCACTGCATGAGTCACCTTCGTCCATGTCACGTGAGGTAACACTGCATGAAGTTTTTAGCACATCATTTTTCGGCTAACCTTCATGTAAGGCACAATGCATAATCTCTTCAAGAGAAAGAAGGGGATGGGCACGTCCGCGTCCGCTAGTCGTCTATCAACCCGAGCCTCTAGTCGAGCGTCATCCATGCCTTCACATGAAGAAGTAGATGATGATATCATCATGCTAATAACAAAACTGAGGATCGGCTTGGCCAACTGGTGAAGCGCACATTCCATTCCACAAAACTATGGGATGAGGAAATGCTAGACCTCATTAGCATCAAGTGTGACTTCACCAAGTGCCTTAAGAACATTGGATGAACAAAGTTTGTAGAAATCAAAGAATTAGGTTCATCCAGGCTCACTCTTGAATTTCTTTCCACATTCAACTTGAATCACTTGGTAGACAATTATTCCATTCAATGTTGTCTTTTCAACCATGCATACACTTTGACGATAACTGAAGTAGCTATTATCCTAGGCTTTGATCCTAGCTGGCATGCACGCTTAGAGGGATTCAAGGTGTTAAGTTTTTTCAAATTTTGGGTCGGCATTTCTGATCGAGAAAATAAAAACCCTCGAACCAACTAGATCCACAATCCTACTTTTTGTTATCTTCATCGTTGGATCGGTAGCATAGTCATATCCAAAGATGATGCTCGAGTTATAAAATTTCATGATGCTCAATTCTTGTGGGCCATGTGGAAGGGCAAGAAATTGAACCCTACATACATCATGTTAAAGCATTGGAAATATTGGAGCACCAAAACTACACCCATCTACTTCACTTCCTATATCATTGTATTTGCCAAAGCCCTAGATGCGTTAGATGGTAAGGGCATCGATTTTATCGGAGGGGTACACCCTGTTATGAATATTGTGTATATATTGAAGAGGCCCAATGGGCAATATATATAGGGAGTACAAAGGGATATTACAGGGGAATATGTTGATTCCTATTCTATCTCTAATACCCTTAACACCCTTAGCGGGCACAGCGGCCGAAGGAGGCGGCGTCGGGGAGCCAAGATCCGGGCGGGGCGGCGGTCAGCGCGGCCGGTGCAGAGGCTGGCGCGGCCACCAGACGGGTGGGGGAGAGCCGGATCTGGCGTGAAGGTCCTAGATCCGGTGGCGGAGAGGCGGGATGTGAGGCACAGCGCCCGGATCCAAGCGGCGTTGGCCGGATCCGGGCGGGAGTCGGCCTGGCGACGGCAATCAAGAAGAGGCGAGTGGCTGCAGCGGTCCATGCGATGGTCGGTCGCGGCGTCTCACCGGGATCCAGGCGCGGCAAGATCCGATGGCGGTCAAACGATGGCACGACGACGATTTGTTGGCGGTAGCCGTATCTGGCGTGGGGATCCCGGATCCGATGACGACACGGAGGGCGTCGGATCCAGCTAGAGGCGGCCGGATCCGGGCCGAGCAGCCTTAACACACCCTACCCTATATATGGCTCACCTCATGGTACCGTACAGGCCCGAGGTGAAGAGGCACTACGTAAAGTAACCTTTCACCAAGGTCACATTTTCACCCCTCGTAAAAAGGCCAAGCATCCTGAAGCTTTAGAGTTTCATCCTACCCATCTTTTTGAATGCGCTGAATAGTGACAAAGGAGACGGAGAAGCACCACCACTACAACCAGGAAGACAGTGTAGCAGCGCCTCCTTGTGCCTCCATGAGTACAAGCCAGACCACCAATGGATCCGATCGTGGCCAACATAGTACACGCGACGATGCACCCATGCATTCTGTCAGCAGGTCATTAAGCCAAGCCACATTGGACAGTCACCATGACTTCCACAGTCAGTGTCACCCTTTAGGAGTAGGCTAATCCTCCAGACACAGGTATGCTACTCATGAAGATTTCAATATATTAAACAGTGGTATACAAAGAATTGTAGAGACTACGCAGCAGGACCAGGAGAGAGCCGAAAGGATACTCGACTACCAATAGAGATACTAGTAGGCCCTTTGGGGAGTAGAGAGTAGTGCCAATGTGAACAATGATCACATTGGCAGCCTCATGAATGCTTTCCACCATTGTGGAATATATGATCCAAACCAAGCATATCCAGACCCAAACATAGCGTATTTCTGGGGAGGCCATCCTCCAGCACCCCTAGGGCATTATCATAAGTAAAACGACATGACTCAACCCCCAAGTACAACAGAGTAGCAGAATTCGAGTATGGGGGAGAAACTTGTGAGTACCCTACCTTTCTTTACTACTGGTAATTTTTACTGCTTATTGTCTATTCTTTTTTGTATCATGCCATGTCTTTCCGAGAAGAAGACAACCTACCCCAAAGAAGTAGTTGTCTTACCCTAGCAAATAAATAAATATGTATACATATAACTTGAGATTTGAACAAGTTTAATTCACCATTGCACTTGCCTTGCCGAGTTTAGGATTGGTTGCTCTGGAGAATATTTGTAAATACCCTTGTCACAACCTAAAATTTGGCACGGAAGATTTAGAATGTCTTGGTATTGTCGTTGTATGAACACTTGTACTGAGTCACAAGCAATGTTCAAGAAGGTGCTAGGCGCTAGGCGGGCAGCGAGGTGGGGCCTAGCGCCTAGAGAGCCTAGGCGGCTGATTTAAAAATGAGGACAACAGGTTGAAGATAAGTAATTATACATATATATTTGATGTTTAGATAAAAATTTATTACTTTGAGCCTCTTTTTCTTCTTTTCTTTTCCTTCCCCTTTCCTCTCTCTCTCTCCTCCCTTTCTTTCTCCATCTGGCCGACGCCCCAGCCCCTCATTTCTTCTTCCTCTCCACCCCCACGCGGCCACAGCTCTCTTCCTTCCCCTTTCCTCTCACCTCCCCCTCTCCTGATCTGGATCTTGGGCGTCCTCCCCCTCGCGCGCCCAAAATGGGATGTAGGTCGTGGGCTCGCGGCGACGGTGCAGGTGCAGAGAGGTCGCTAGCTTGCGGCGATGGCGTGGAGGATGTGCGATGACGGCGTGGAGGCGGTGTGATGACGGTGCGGATGCAGAGAGGTCGCAGGCTCGTGGCGATGGCGCAGATGCAGAGAGGTCGTGGGCTCGCGGCGACGGCGCTGAGGCAGCGCAATGACGGCGCGGAGGCGGCGGCATGGAGAAACCCTACCTGTTCCTTTTTGCTACAGAGGTGTGTGGTTCTTCTTTAGGCCTCTTCAGTGTCTTCACGACGCCTAGCCTGCCTCGCGCCGCCTCATCGCCTAGTCGGCCGCCCTGCTGCCTCGCTGCCTTGGCACCCGACTAGCACCTTAGGCGAGGCGCCGGGTGGCCACCCAGCGCCTGGGTGGCCGCCTAGGGCGCCTTTTAGAACAGTGGTCACAAGCGGGAATAATTGAACTTAAAAACAAGATTGTTCAAAATCCTGATATTGCACTGTATGGCCATGGTTTACATGATTCTTAGTAAGGTCAATACCTCATAAATCATTTTCAGCACTCGCTTTAAAATCATCTCTTGCTACAACCATACTTGAGAGGATAAGGCTCGTTTTTGTTTATCCTACCACAACCATAAAATTCTTGAATATTTGAACCTCCTCAAAATATCATTTGTAAGTTTGGTGAGTTAAGGTAAGTTTGAAATCCTTTTCGGGAACTGGATCTCCAAAGCTGGCCATTTCGTTTTGCATACCTCTTGATTGCTAACCTTTCGTATTCAACAATGCAGAAGTCATACTGACCTCTGGCATGCCCCGCTGAATATTCCGCCCTGAAAACCAAAAAGCTAATGATGTGTCCACCACCTATGTAGTCAGTCAAGGTCCGATAATTTGAACAGTGATAAAAAGAAGCGCTCTTATAGGTTTGGGAGTCTAGCATTATATCTTAAAAAGGGCTCTGATCTCTCAACATAAGATAAATTATGCTACAAAAGATAAAATGCGGGAATTCCCAATTCTACAACGTCAAGACCATAGCGCTATATCCTGAAGTCAATACTAGTTCAGACTCGACTACTCATTGTGTGGTTCCGATAACAGGGACTTTGTGCTGTGGGATCCTTTGCATTGCACAAGCTTTCTAATTTCTTTCGCGTGAGTCCATCTCCCCCCTTCTCCATAAGCATCAAGTTCCAATTACCAGAATGAGGAAATCGAAAAGTACCGGATTGGATAATCTCTTGACCCTACAAAATTCCAAAACACAGCTGAGTACAATTCAATTCCTTCCAAGCCCCATAATTTGGCCTTCAAAATCTATTAGCACTATGGCTTGAGAGTTTAAGTGAGGGAGGAGACACCTATGACTATGAGTGATACTGAGAAAGAGCCAAATCCTCAAGAGCATTCATTGCATCAAGAACCTTTTTTGCCGTAGCACTTTAAAACCCTAAGGGATAGATCGTGATGGAAGATTGTGAGTACATGGATCACCTTGCTTTTTTTTTTGTCTTCAACTACTTTGCACCACTTGAACTAAACCATCCCACAGGTAACCAAACTTGGGTAAGTACGTATTCGTGCTGAGCCATTCACTGGATGTTTTGCTCGGGACGAGCCAAAGTTTGAGTGTGGGGGTATGTGTTGACACGAGATTTATGCATATTTTACCCCCGAAACCCAGCAAAAGGCATGGTGAAGTGATGACTTAAACCTTGATCATGCTTATTTATGCCTTTATTTACATATATTTTGCACGTCAATGCATTTTGAAGGAAAATACATAAAAGAGGAAAGACACCAGAAAATCACTAAAAAAGAGCAACGAACCCTACCAGTAGTAGGTAGCACGACAGCATAGGCCAGGAGGGCCACCCGACTGGCCAAGCCCACCTAGCCCCGGCCAGCCAATCCTACACATGTCGGTCAAGTTCACCAGGCCCGCCGACCCAGCTTTCCACTGCCTTCAGCTCAAGTGGCCAACTGCCTTTTAGCCAAGTCAAGGAGACTTGGCCGCTCGGCCAAGTTGGCTCCCTTGGGCGGTGCACGTGCGTGGACTCCGCTTCATGCCAAAAGGGTGAGATCCATGCCATCCACTCCTAGCTAGCTAGCCCATCAATGCTCATGGCTAGCAACGCATCCCCTCTCCATCGACTTCAACCCACATACCCGTATGGATGACATCTGGCCAGCCGGCCCAATCGACCTTGGCTGGTTGGCCAAGGCTATAAATAGGAGGGTAGCTCCTCTCAAAACAGAACACAACACCATCAAGGAGAAGAACTCACTACATCACTCCACTGTAGAATAAGTCCTATGGTAGTATAGCAACGTCGAAGTTGCTAATAGCCCAGTAGGGTACTAGGAGCTTTTACTCTTATAGTAGTGCACGACTATAAGGTGTTTTCCAGAGATCCTCCATGATTAGTCTAGCCACATCCCTGAGAGTTAGGCTAAGTTGGTGACATCACTTAATTTGCCTTCTGTGAAAATAGTTATTAGTGTGTTGCGTTTTGCTTGCACAGATAGATATCATTTTACTGTACTTTAGAAAAGAACAAGACTACTATTTAGGAACCACTCACTCCTACCCCTACCAGCTACAGACTCTTGGCTAGCTATCTACCGTGGAACTTATCTAGAGTTGCTACTTATCATTTAACGGTGTCCTATATAAAGGAGGATACGCAGTTAAATAGTTAAGTTGATATCTCCAACAAGCATTTATGGCCCCATTGCTAGGGAAGCAATTAGTCTAGAATATCAACCTTAACATGTAACTAATTTTCAACCACTTTCCTTAACCCCTTACCCCGTTCTTCATTTTCTTTATTTTGCCTTGATTGAACATGTCATTGCATGACCGGATTCAACCTATCAGAAAACTTCTGAGATAATCCTGAGTCAATTCGAAGAATACTCAGGCTTGTCTCAACAAAAAACATGAATAACTCCTAGAAAGATACAAAACTCACGACCTATGACTAGTCTGGGCATCAATAAAAAATTCTATACAAGTGATAAGGTCTTAGAAGGCATCAATTCTAAGATTGAGGGCTTAGCATCAACTGTTCAACAAACAGTTTGCACAACTGGCAACCCTGGTCTCTAACAATCCAGCTGGACGACTACCAGGACAACTGGAACCAAATCCTAAGGAACAAATCAATGTTGTTACTACCAGGTCTAAAGGAAAGCTACCGTACAATCAGAGACCCACAAGGAGACTAAAACTGAAAAGAAAAACGAGGACACTAGAATTCAAAAAACACCTAGGGATGGAGGTCATTTGGCTCTATTCAGTTGAGAAAAATCATATTTCAATAGCCAAAGCGTGTTCTGCAATGCACACATTTTTGCAGTGTCAATCAACCAAAGAGCGATTTTGCAGTGTGTTCTTTTAAATGACATCTGAGCGTGATGTCCTACGTAAAATTTTGCAAAGTTTACACTCATGCTTACAAATGGGCCCAAGGCTACTCACTTGATGAGCCCAAGCAAACTCCAATTTACATCACATTGGAGGAAAGGAGTTCGCACGATCCCACCTTAGTAACCCATAGGGGCGGAATTAGGCCTGGCTTCAACCTGAGGTACGAAAAAATTGGTACTGTATAGCCTAAATATATTCCACCCAATCCAGATAGTAATTCAGCCCATACTCGTCTCGGCAGCCCGACCCATTATTCTCCGATCTTCCCAGTCTCTCGAACAGTCGCCCCAGCCTACCCCGTGGCTGCATCACACTCGCGTAGAAGGGTCGCGCCGTGCCGAAGGCCGAAGCCAAACCGTACGACTACGGCTCCTGCACCCGGCCGGCACTCGACCACCCTCCCAATTGCTGAATCGCCTGGCACCGCTGCCGCCCTCCTGGCCATCTTTCTCGTGCCGCCACCTCCTCCGCCTCACAGACTCCATGCGCTTCCTCGCCCAGTCCCACCCTCACCTTCTTGGCCTCCCTCAGCCGCGTCCCCTGACGACAACGCCCCTCGACCCTCTTTGTTAACCACACCGTGCGGGTCGCCATTCACGAGATGCGGAGGAGGCAGCGGCTGCTACTGCTTTGGGACTGCTATTCGGACTCTCGGAGCATGATGATATGGCGCTCACGGCGTTGGTCAGAGCTGCTGGGGCGATGGTCGATGGAGGGACTGCATGTCGGCGTCCACTTGGGGGCGTATGTTCAGCCGGCGTTCGAAGTGGCCGGAGCGAGGCTTGCTATGGCCGGGATGAGAAGGGACGCCGCTGCCACCAAGTACGCGCGCCAGGTCGCCTCTGCTGCGCTCTTCTCCTCTTTTGTGTGCGTGTGTGTGCGTGTAAACCTAGATGGAATTTTGTGGGCATTTCTGGACTGGACAAGTACAGGAGGAGCATCTAATACTGACTAGCGACAAGTAACCCACGCAACTAGCTAAATGTTTTTTTGCTACAAAATGCTCTTGAAAAAGAGGGCTCAACTGCTGTTACATATCAAATTGCCTTCTATTCTTAAGGCGAATGACTCGTTTCATGTCTTGCTATCTCGCAGGATGAGGAAGAGCATGCAGAAGATGAGGCCTCCTGGGGTCCCTGAGCTCTTTGTCTGCCAGCAGGCTACTCCCCAACACATGCCTTTTCGTTTAAACAGCAATCAAAAGGATTCCATTTTTTGTGATTCAAACAAGTTAGTAGTCTCATGCTATCCTCCAGCAGAACTACAGAGTTATAAAGAAACTCGACCTGAAAGATCAATAGCAATTCCATCTGTATAGCTGGCTAGCTGCAAAGCACAAGTGAAAGGCAATTTCACAAATTTTCTTTTCATCAATTCTAGTTGGTCCAATTATGTTACCTGTACTTGTTTTCATGCCGTCATAAATGTGATACTTACATTGATTAGATTAAAAGGATGAACCTTGACATCTTCCTTTGCATTAACTTTAAGGTGGTGAAAGGAATGACTAAGATCTTTACACTTCTTAAATTCCGTTACTATGTTGTTATTTGTTTTACTTTCTTCTATCCTCGCAATACCTACACTGTATAATCAGGCACCTGAATTTGCATCATGTGTTATTTAATCTGCTTTTCAAACGTAAACAGTGTCTTAGATGGCATAGGCTTTTGGTAATAATTTTTACATTTCTAGGAGAAACATCAGACAAATGAACCTTTTGTCTGTTCGAACAATGGCGAATAATTTTGAAGTGCAAACGGCTCCACTAAGTGATGGGATCCTCCCTGGAATTATACGTCAGATAGTGATAGAGTAAATATTCTGCTAGTTCTAATTCTATGTGCCGTTGTTTTAATTCTTAAATAAAATAAAACGAGGTCACACAGGACATACAAGGAGATATCCCTTGGTGTACGCTTTTCACTGATATGGTGCTGGTTGATGAGAGTAGGATATGTATTGATAGAAAGCTCGAGTTATGGAGCAAGACCTTAGAATTGAAGGGTTTTAGACTTAGTAGGACTAAAATTGAGTATATGAGGTGTGATTTCAGTGGTGCTAGGGTAGATGATGGAGATGTTAGATTGGATGGACAAGTAGTGTCTAAGAAGGACACGTTTCGTTATTTGGGATCGATGCTACAATGGGACGGTGAGATTGATGAAGACGTGAGCCACATGATAAGAGTGGGGTGGGTGAAATGACGTCAAGCATCTAGTGTCCTGTGTGACAAAAAAGTCCCTCAAAAGTTAAAGGGTAATTTCTATAGGATGGCAATCAGACCCGCAATGCTATATGGAGCAGAATGTTGGGCGACTAAAAGACTATATATACATAAAATGAGTGTAGCGGAGATGAAGATGTTGCGGTGGATCTGATACGGGGTCGCCCGATCTTCTCGACTAGGATGGATACTCACGGAAGTCTTGATGAATCGTAATGATCCTCCAATGCCAGTGCAAGGGACGAACACTCTTTAATTTGCCAAAACACACTCGTGTTGATTTCGTCGACCACCAAGCGAAGATCTATCGTGCACCCAATTTCCAGCGGAAAGGTTGAATGATCTTGATTGTAGAAATCACTCCTAATTCTCTATGAAACTTCGGCAGCAATGCTAAACTCGAACAAACTTTAGTAGATTGATTTTTCTCAAACGTGGTCTGAATTTTACAAGTGTGGCGGTTGTCTTTTAAAGAGATACAAGGTGTGGAGAGTCGGCCAAACACTTGGAGGCCGAATGGGACTCGATTACAAAGCCTTAGGCCTACTTTGACTCGGACTAAAAAAGTGACGTGACTTGTTTCGCAGTAGGCCATCTGAAAGTAGACTTCAAGAGCTTTCCATAGATTATAAGAACATCTCAATCGGACTCCGTTTGTAAAAGTTATGGCCGTTTTAGTAGGTGCATATTGGGCTGTCCCGATCCGAATTCGAATTAAATTCTGAGTTGAATCCGAATTCGAATATGATTACCCTCTTTGTGCTTCTCCATTGCTTTGGGTCCGGAATCATCATAATATTCAAACCTAATAATAAACAAGAATTTGGCATAAGGTAGTATATCGTTCCCATGAATAGAAGAAAATTCATTGAGAAACAAATTCACCTGACAATATTTAATACGGCTCAATACTTCTTTCCAGTGAAATAATGTATTTGACTGAAAAGTGCTAAGCATGTGCGTATCCGCATCATCCTCCCCTTCTTCAAGAAAAACCGTCATCGGCTTTTGGTAGCCTGAAATTGTACTAACCAAAGAATACAACATGCATGGTATATATATTTTTCATCAACACTTTTTTTGCTTAGCATATCAAGAACATATGAAGGCGTAGTAGATAAAAAGAACAACACACATATGCATGGTATATGTATGAATCAATTATTTTGTCATTCTCGTTGTTCCATACAAACCAATTAATATAACAGCAACCATATGATGTATACATTTCAACATTGTCTTTCATATCATTCTCCCTCTCATGAGAAAAAGTCGTCATCGACTTTGCTAAGCACATGGATAAGTCATTAATGGTCCAAACCAAATTAAGTTGTTCAAATATGGGGGAGAAAATTTTTAATTCCTTCCATGCTTTAATTGCGCTACTCTGATTATTTGTACATGATTGTACATTAAAGGATGAATAAGTAGACTTAAGAAATCTTTTGAAACATGAAGCACTATTGTTGAAACTCATCTCATTGTGATCATGCTATGGCACAAAAGATTGTTTATCGAAAATATGCAATTTCAATTCAGTAAACTTATCACATGTAATGCATATTCGGTAAACATAAAACTTATCATCTATACCATAATTTCCAATCAAATTGAACTTATATGTATATATATAGGTACTAACTAGTGATTTTAAACATGAAATTTCAGCAACATTCTTAATCACACTAGATAGCTCTTTAGGATCATCAAACATAATATAATATAAAGAATCATCAGGACATATTCTCCTAAGAACTTCCTTATGAGTAATCAATTCCACATTATATAAATTGAGCAAAGAAATTTCAGAACATGGATTTTTTATCCGTACATATGAGTTCTCACAAGTACTCATCGTTTCACAATTAATTTCAGCACCAATATTGTTACCTTTATTGTTCTCCTCAGTTGATGTAGGTGTTGTAGGTATTAAATCATCATGTTGTAACAACGAGGCAGCAAATACTTCTTCTTTAACTATGATTATCTCCTCATCGTTTATCTCTAATGGTGCCAGTTGTTGAACATTTGGCTCATCTTCTTTAATATCAACATGCACAATGTGAGAAACAACACTAGAAGTAGATATTAATGTGTTAGTTTCAAAATCAACCTCACTTTGTCTATCTTCTACTTCTCTATTTTCTTTTGGTGTATCTCTCACACTCTCAAATTGGATGCTCTCAAACTCACATATGATGGAATCACACAGCTCGCTCTTTTTAACACTCTCACTCAATTTGGCTATGTAGCTCGCATTCTCACATGAGTTTTGATGCATCTCAATTGTTGTATGTATCATTGGGGCAGCACAAGATGTCTCCTTTACTAAAGGGAAGTCCCATGCTCGGTCATCTTCTCATGTGTCACACTAGTGGAACCATAAGAGCTGAAGTATGGGCATGGATTGAACCGTGATGTACGTCTCTCCATACGTCTCTTCTCCTGCTTAATAGCACAATTCACAAGATTATGCATGCTACTAAAATATTTATGTTGAAGTGCAACGGTGATCTTAGAATTCAAGCCTCCTTTGAAGTATGCCATCTCTTTTAATTCACTAGCTGCACGACGCAACACATCTTGGTAGAAAATAATAATCTGAATCAGATTACTCCTTGTGTGATACTCTCCAAATGATGGAGCGATCCCCACTCATAATAGGATGGCACAAACTCATTTCTCATGATCACCTTCAAACCTACTCAAGATCTAATGAATCGTTTTTCAGATAATTATTGCCACCAACTATAAGCATAGTCTTTAAACTGCATAGTGGCTCACATCACTTCTTGGTCTTTGGGAAGCTTCTGAACTCTAAACTCCTTCTCTAATTGCCATTCCCACTCAAGATACTCCTCTGGATCTTCACTTCCACAGAACGGAAGAGACAAATTGTTGGTTTTGAAATCGCACCATGAGGAACGAAATACTGAAGATTCATTCCTATTTGGTTCACACCGAGAGAAACGAATTGTTGAATATCCTGTCATGGTTAGTTATTCAACTGTGTGTGTGTGTGGAAATCACTCAATCTAACTGTTTTCTCTCCTAAGTAAAGTTCGTACCTTTCCGAAGTGAATTGAGGCCAAAAGAAATTTACACTTGGTGGTGTGGCTATAATAACAAGTGATGATCAAGCGGATTTAAAAGTGACTCACAATTGCACGACAAATGATATTTTGTGGAGCTTGGTTAGGAAGTATTTATCCTACACGATCTGATTTTCTCAATGTTGTAAAATTAAGTAATAATCCAAGCTAGAAAGTATTGCCTATGTGCTGATCCAATATATATAAGTGAAGTGTATGAACGCACACACAAAAATCAATGTAACTTAATGCAAACAAAGGAATGAGCTAATTGAAAGCAATCTGAAAGTAAGGAATACAAATAGCTCGTTTTGCACCAAGTACTAGGAGAGACGCTAGCCAATTGCAAGAATAAGAATAAAAGGCACAAGATTGCTCAAGAATTTAAGTCACTCATACTGAAATTATGAACTAGAACCACTCACCCAATCAGTCTTCTCTGTCTTCTTTTTTTTGCTCACTTTTTTTGCTACCGTGCCACTGACCCAAATATGTTCAAATCACTGTTCTGAGTCTATTGAGGTATGTGGGTCACAAATTTTTTGTGGAAGGTAGGGGTAAAAAGGTAATTAAACTTTGGATTTTTTTGATCGGCCGGAGTGGGTGATGTACAAGCCCAATGTTCAGCTATAAGTATTCAGGAGCAGCCCTCAATGCAATATCAATGACTAGTCTCAAGTATTCAGAGGATATACGTGAAGCTTGTATGTATGGTGTTTAAGGAAGCCAACGTGAATACTAACTCCTCTCTTGGATTTCGGATAGCACCTCCCTAGAGTTGGTTTCGAATGGCAACTTCCAAACGGATTTGGAAATGGACAGCTAGCCAAAACCGACTTAGATCTAGAGTTGTACTCGGATTGATCTGGGAGGAGTTGTAGACACGTACTCAACTTCAAGAGTAAATTGATTCTACTTTTTTTGTTTTATGGGGACACAAGATCAAGTTACGCGAAGAAACACAAAGATCAGCACGTAAACAAAATTTCTAATGGATCAAGACTTCATAAAACTCACAAAAAATAGCAGATGCGAAACTAGGGTTTGGATTTTTTGTGTGTGTGTTTTCGGTTTATAGACTATAGGATAGCATGTAATAAACTGAAATTTAAAGGGATAAGAACCTACCGAGTATACCGTGCTCTGATACCAAGATGATACGGGGTCGCCCGATCTTCTCGACTAGGATGGATACTCACGGAAGTCTTGATGAATCGTAATGATCCTCCAATGCCAGTGCAAGGGACGAACACTCTTTAATCCGCCAAAACATACTCGTGTTGATTTCACGACCACTGTTAAGATCTATCGTGCACCCAATTCCCAGCGGAATGACTGAACGATCTTGATTGTAGAAATCACTCCTAATTCCCTATGGAACTTCGGCAACAATGCTAAACTCGAATAAACTTTAGTAGATTTATTTTTCTCAAACGAGGTCTGAATTTTACAAGCGTGGCGGCTGTATTTTAAAGAGATACAAGGTGTGGAGAGTCGGCCAAACACTTGGACGCCGAATGGGACTCGATTACAAAGCCTTAGGCCTACTTTGACTCGAACTAAAAAAGTGATGTGACTTGTTTCTCAGTTTCTGATCGACTCGTAGGGAACTTGGAGGTGAGGCCAGATCCATGTTAGGCTGTCCCGATCCGAATCCGAATTGAGTTCTAAGTTGAATCCGAGTTTGAATTCAGTTGTACATGTGGGAGGTCCGAATTGGCCTTCAAAATCTTGTCCAAAACTTGGGCTTTAAGTTCTTGGGCTTCTCCCCTGTTGCTCTCCCACTGCATGGGCTTCTTTCCTCCTTGATCAGCTGCATGAGCTGCTTAGCTTTCTCCTTTCCATCCTAATGGGCTTTGAGCTTTTTGTGCTTGGTAGCAAATATGATTACCCTTCTTGTGCTTCTCCATTGATTTGGCCCCGGAATTATCATAATATTCAAACCTAATAATAAACAAGAATTTGGCATAAGGTAATATATCGTTCCCACGAATAGAAGGAAATTCATTAAGAAACAAATTCACCTGACAATATTTAATGCGGTTCAATACTTCTTTCCAATGAAATAATGTATTTGACTGAAAAGTGCTAAGCATGTGCGTATCCGCATCAGGATCTGTGGTCATACAAGGCGGTATCGCATCCGTAATGATGATATACGTGATAGGATCCAATTGAAGAGAAGCTTGTGCAACATCGTTTGAGATGGTTCGGACATCTTCAACGACGGCCTCCTGAGGCACCTGTACGTAGTGGAATTTTAAAACGTACTGAAAATAAAAGAAGAGGTAGAGGTCGACCAAAACTGACGTGGGAGAAAGCAGTTAAAAGAGACTTGAGGGATTATAATGTATCTAAAGAATTAGCTTTGGATAGGAGCGTATGGAAGTTAGCGATCCACGTACCGGAACCATAAGAAAGTTAGGGGTAGTGTTTAGGCTCTTAGCTCAGATAACAGGTTGTACGGCTTAGGGTTTTATCATTGTAGGTTTTATGTTAAGACTCATATCTCTTTGATCTTAAAAAGGTTTCATTCCTAGCCTACTCTAACTTGTTTGGGAAAAAAGGCTTTATTGTTGTTGAATAGTGAAGGAATTTTTGAGCTACTGATAAATCAGCTAAGGAACCTTAACCCATGTGTAGTTTGAGATTACCTTTCCTAGTTTCCTTCATCTCACAAATTTTTCACTACTTACCATACTAGGTACCGTGGACATACGCTAGTTATTATAATTGCATGATAAAAAGAATACATCAGTAGAAACAACTGACACTGGTGATCCAGGCTAAGTTACTATGTTCTAGAGAAAATGCCAAATGCTGAAGTCTGGTAACACAAGTTTTATTTGTTTGGAACAGGTATGCCATGATATTGGGATCCCAGTACGAGAGGTCTTACCATCATGGTCCAAGCGTGAACTTTGGGAAGAGACCTTCGTTACAAGTAAGATTAGTCCTTTTTGAATCAGGAGTGTGTCCTTGCTGGGGCATCATGATTAACATCCGGTCACAAACTAAAAACTGATGACATGAGGTCTAAATAGAAAATATTATCAGAAGAAAAGAGAAAATACTATAAATATAAAAAATATGTGCAAAAAATAAGTAAACACAAGGGAAATGGGAAAATAACCTTTTTCGACTGCCAAGTATATGGAGCATACAAGTAATAAGTAGCGCTTATAACTACATAGGTGTGAATTCACGCACGCGTGATAACAGTGCATGCTGAAACCAGAAACTTTCGAACAAGACGGGACAAGTCATTAACAAGACGGGACAAGTCATTCTTGATTATATTAATAGCAAAAACCTAGTAAACATTTGGTACTGAAGATAACTACTAGATAAGGCTCTGTTGTACTTGACTGGTATTGCTCGGCAAAGTGGTAAACTACGTCAGAAGCTACTTCTTTGCAAAATACGAAAACAGCGACACTTGTCCATCTGATGCAGCTTTTGTGCCTTTTTCCTTCCTTTTCACAGGGACAAAAGGCGACCCACCGCTGTTCTCCATCTTCATCTGTGCATTAACTTCAGTGTCCTCAATCTTCCTCTTAATGCCGAAAGCTTCTTTTTTACGGATTGCATCATCAGGCATCATCATGTGTTCCTGCTTAATGCTTTGAGCTTTATCAAAATCTTGAGGTTCCAAAGTGACAGGATCATCCTTAACTATACTAGGAGCATCTTGCTTCTCAGCTAGGCGCTGTTGGTCTGTTTTCTCTAATTGGTTTTCTGATTCATCGCATTCCTCTTTTGAAGTTCTGAAGGTTTGTATTTCTGCCAACTCCTGAGGAGTCTTCTCGGGCTTCACTGGTTGGTCACAAGAGGCTGATTTCTTCGTGAAGAATTTCGAAATAGGCTTTTCACTAGGTCTCATTTGTACCTGCAATTTGACAAGCAGTACAAAATAAATCATAGCATGTCCTGTTGCTTCTGCAGAAAACACAGAAGGGGGAAGTTCAGAATTATCAAAGTCTATTAGTTGAGAGGCACAGGATACAACTATCAATCTGTCTAACACCGATAACAGGACACTGGAAAAAATATGCTTAGAATATTTTTACTTACATGATGTTCAAGATTTCAACAACCAGCTCATATTGAAGATCAAACAGCTCAACGGTCATATCTTCAGATATCACATGTTTTAACATATAACATTGATCAAGCTTCTCATTTTTAGTGGCCCGAAACCCATGACTATTATATCATTGGTATTTCATGTTCAATGGAAGTTCAACGTGCAGCAATGGAAACCCACATTTGCATGTTACCTTATGACACATCCATAAATATTGAGCGTCAGTGCAGATGATGTTCATACGAATATGCAAAAAGATAAAACAATTATGAGTGTATTTTAAATTAACTGGAAGGTTCGACAACTTTTTACCCTGCCAACATTAAGCAAGACTAGTAAATATCTTGCGCAGAGCACAAAGTGCGACACTAACATTTCAATTTAACTTCACACCAAGCCCAATATCTCAAAACTTACCAAAACATTTCAAAGAATGCTGTAAAGCAGAGCTTCCTACCTCTTTGATGCACTCAGGACCATAAAAAGATGTTTTGCCCATTGCAGTTGTCACTGGATACCAAACCTGCAGAAGGGAACGATTAAATAACATTATATTATTGGTCTAGTGACCATTTTTACCCCTCAAGTTTGGCAAACAGACCACTTTGGTTTGCAATTTCATTTCAAAAGGGAAAAATAGGTCCGTAAGGTTTGCAATTAGGGTCAAAGTGGCCCTTCTGGTGACATGCCTTCGCCATGCAGGCATGCTGAGCCAACAGCATTCACCCAACCTCTGTAAGCTGTCAGCACATGTAAAATGACCGAACCTGCCCCCCACCACCACCACACACGAACAGAGTTCTATTCAACAACCCTCTCAATATAGGGCCTGTTTGGCGCGGCTACGGCTTATGGCTTTTGGCTGAAATTTTTGAATTTTGGCTATTTACGGTACAGATTACGGAAAGACATATACTCACTTGCGATTTTGGCTGGTACAGATGTTGGGCTTTTAACGTGCACATCGTTTAACTTGTAGACCTCGTCTTGAAAAAATACTCCGTTTGAAAGTTAGGTACTGTAGCAAAAGCCAAAAGCCGTCAGCTTCGGAGGAAAAGAACAAGCCCATATAACCAATTAGTCATTGTGCATCTTTCTGTGCTCAAGCTCCATATAATCACCTCATTGTTGTTGTCAAGGTCGTCTTCCTTGCTCCACCATGACCTTGACCTCAATTTGATTGAATGATCTAACCTAAATGAAATCTGATCCAATGTATTAATTCCTCTTCAGCCTTTGGATTTGATTTAATTTTTTGCTAGTTTAGGATTTCCTTTAGGGTTGGATTGGTAGGCAACTAGGTATTCAATTGACAGTAGTAATCTGAAAGAATTCTGTTGATATCCTGCGATATGATTGCAAGACAAGAAGCTATATGATGCAAGATGCAGGGCGGCATGCACGGCGGCCTTGCGCCGCTCCCTCCACCTCCACCCACAACAACGTGTCCACTACAGTGCCACTATCTGGTCCAGCGCGACCAAAATGGCTCCCCACGGCCTCACCCTCTGCAACCCCGCCACAACCTTCACCCCTCCGTCATCTGTTCTCAGAACTCAACATCGCCATGCCCACCCCAGTCCTGCGCCAGCCAAGACCTCCGCTCAGCTCAAGAAATGGACATGGCCATGCCATTGCTGCTGTTGCGCTAAATGACTGCAAAGAAATGGTCTAAGATGAGCACAGCAGGCTAGCACCAAAACTGCAAAGCCAAGAAACAGTGCCATGCTCAATAGTCAATTGAGATGGCACATGAACAGGGCTGGGACAAAACAAGTACATGTTCTGGCTCAGCTTAGAGAGGTGGGGGTGAATGGGTGCTGACTCAGCCTGCTGGCATGGCAAGACATGTCATCTGAGGGGTGGGCCACTTAGACACAAATTGCAAACCTCAGAGATTTGGCCCTTTTAAAAGCTCTACGACCAAAGTGACCCTTAGGCCAAACTTGAGGGACCAAAAAGATAATTAATCCTATATTATTTAAATTTCAACACAAACATAAATGTGCTACTAGCTTCACAAAAACGATAATGAAGTTTGGAAATTTAGCATTTGCAGGGTAAAATAACCAATTTCACCATTAAACTACAATTTTGTGAAAGATATTGTTCCTTAGGCAAAATATGGCATCTAGAAAGGAGATTATGTATGTACTAATAACATGATACATGATGCATAGCATGGACTTACTAGATCAGCTCCTTCATAGGGTACAGTAATTTCTTCAAGCTTCACTGATACATTGTTCAACCAAGCATTAATGCAATCTTTGTTGCCCAAGATTACTGGCATTCTATCTGTCATCACATAAAAGTCTCAGATAGTGTCTAACCAAACCAAGGGTAATCATAAAAGCAGCCCCTCACTGTTGATCAGCTAGTTGCACAAAAACATTGCATGCAAATATATACTAAATATAATCACAAAAAATAACATATACTGATAACAATACCTAGGAAAATCATTTTTCCTATATCTATTTATCCTATTAAGTTGAACGACAAGCATTATTTACCATAAATACAAAATTTTGACAGCCATGGAGATGCAGCAGACCTTATCAGGCAATATGGTACTATCATCAATGATATATTGATATTTCATTGAAAGCCAACTATCTTTCTCCTTGCTCCTAAACAAGATTTTGCAAAAGGAACATGGTACTAACAAGCATAGAGCATTCCAACAAACCATTCCAGTAATCCCACTAACCATGAAGGCTTTCCAGAGTAGGGCTGTATAAAATAAACAGGATAGCTTGAGAAAAATGTAAACGAACAGGTATTAACAGTAATCCTACTAACCATGAAGCCATTTCAGAGCAGCTAAATCACAGTCACAAATAGTAAATGAATGAACGATCTGAGATCCTGGGGCAAAAAGTGGGTAACTAACCATGAAGCCATTTCAGAGAAGTTGATGCTCGAGTAGTCAAAATAGTAAATGTATGAAGAGTCTCTCCTGGGAAAAACAGCAGATAACATTAGTATTGCGACAAGTAATAATCAGTTATGGACTGGAGTGAGAACGGCCTTCACAATTCTACAATTCAATTGTTGAGAACTTGGCAAAGATATACATCTGTGAACAGCAGAAAGTGAAATCAAATATGCACGAACAACATAGCATCTGCCCAAACATATTTATCAAAACATAATAGGCGCTATCAACTAGTAACAGGCAACCGAACATTGTGTTAATGTACGCTAGAAATTACAAATGTCTCTTTTTTAACGAGAAATTACAAAAGTCTATATGTCTATATGTTATATATATATATATATATATATATATATATATATATATATATATATATATATAGTAAAATAATGAGTGCTCCTTGGTGCCCGGGCACCATAGGCTAAAATAGGTATGTATCGCGTGTGAAAAATTTTAAAATTTTTGGATATCAAGTTTAACTAGTTCAAACAAGTTCGAACTGAAATTTGAACTGTAGTTGCCTTTTTTATTAATAGTTTGATTGTAGGTATGTGCTGATTATATATATAAATCAGCAAAGCATGTGATCTAAATTCGTTCAAAACTTTGAATTCGAGTATATTTTTTCAAAGGTATATGTTTCATTTGAATTGTTATAGATGGGTATATACCCTAAAACTGATATTTTCAAAAAACATACCTGAATTTGGGTTGAATTCACGCATTTGAAATCAAGGTGCCCGGACACCCTGGTGCCCAATTTCAGCGTCCTATATATATATATATATATATATATATATATATATACACAATATTTGTAAATGTTATTCAACCCACGTTTAGGTGGGTAGCTACCCACCCTTGGCATGTAATGCATTGTGCACAGCATGCATTAAATCCAAAAGAATGTGAAATAATTCATGAGGGCACTACTTCATGTGTAGTCCACACCTGAAAATTTTCATTATCAGGTTCATCCATACTGACAATGTTTACACCATAAGGGTCTATTTGGATAGGGGTGATTTGGATACAAATCCTTAAAATTCAGTTTAAATTTGAACTAAATCCCAAAAATTCCCGAAGCAATGCCCCTCATCTACACACCCCTAAAAGTTAAATAAGTTATTCTTGTCCCTACACCAGTCATGGTCTACATAATTGTGAATACAAGGCTGAATGTGGACACAGGAAAGTTTACAACCCTAATTACAGAACCTGAATTTCTGCTGAAAGTACAATGGCCCAAACTAAACATATCAGATTCTAACTTGCTTTATTTACTTATGTTCGATATCTGGATGAGGCCTTTTTGGAAGCTCAATTAGAACAACTACAGTCATAGAAATCAAATCAAAATAAGATATAAAAGTGTCAACAGGAAAAAAACCAGTTGCAGCATTCCTAAGACTTGAATCACAGAAACAAAAATTAAATGAAAGGGAAGCATCTCTTAACCCATCTCAAAACAACAATCTTGATACTTTAAAATGCCAATATCAAATCCATCTCCATATGTCGTGCTACATACAGAATTGAATTATACGTTGATCGAATTACTAGAAAACTGCACTCACATTTTTAGTTTCATAACCCAGATGGGTTTCTAAATGAGAGCATAATGGTTGTTGTGAAAAGTAAGCATCCTAACCTTCTGAACTTGTCCAAGTATCAAAGAGGGCAGCAAAGACAAGAGGCCTCTGATCTTGAAAATGAATGTAATATGGCTGCTTTTTCGATCCATCCTTTTTCCACTCATAGAACCTGAACTCATATGAAATGTCAATGCATGATCAATATAAGAACATAATCAACAGATTATTTTTCTCTCAATCTGAAGATTTTGATGATCCAAGTGTTAATTGCATCTAAAACACGCTCAGCAAAATAAATTAACGAGAAAAAGTCTTATGCACAAATAGGAATAAACTATACAAGCAAAACATATTTGATTCACACCATATGAAATTGTGACATACAACAATTAGAAATGTAGCACCAGTTGGAGTTATAGGTCGAATTTTGTCTTTTAAACAAGTCAACTCCCAATTGACCAGGTCAAAGTTGAGTCCAGTTCACATAAACAGTCACCCGAGAAGAGTCGCTTATTTTGGTGCTGTCCTGTCTCTTAAGAGTCGAAGTGTTGGTAGTAGTTATTTAGACTATCTGTAAGTGTTTTAGGTCTATAAATATGAGGTCCTCATTTTTGGCAGCCAATCTACTATTAGAATTTTGAGAGTATTCTTGTATATTTGTGAGTTGCATTGTTTCCTTTTGCTATTGTTGTTTTTGGTTTCCAATAGGTAATCTTGATTTTGCGAAGCCCCTTAGCCAAGGTGCACTTTTATGTGAATTGATTTATTTGTGATTTGTGGTTGATCAAAGCTTTAGTAGTAGGTCACATGCATAGACTAGCAGTTGGCTACTAGCTTACTAGATTTGTCAGTTCACAAACCCTAGTTATCTCAATTCCTATGCCATGAAAACCAGGGCCACCTCGGATTAAGAACAAAACCTTTTACAAACTGTTTGTGCACCCCAGATTTCTGTGTCCAATAGGAATTCTGCTAAAAACCCATAATCTGGAATTCTGTATCAAACAAGAAGAGTCAAGCATAATTTTTAAACCTAGATTCCTGTGTTAATTCCTCTGCAATTGAGTGGTCGCTCATCCATAAGCACCACTAAACTATATGAGAGGACTGAAGGGAGGGAGGCAGGGAGATAGGGAAGAACCAAGAAGAAATGGCCAAAAAAATACTAGACTAAGAAAAATCAAGAGGTCCAAATCATTCTTCTACATCCTGAAGCCTCAATCATGCAATATTGACTAAGTATGTGTATCAATAGTATACCAACTTCAAAAAGGGAGGCATCTGGGAACATGCTTACAGACAACAGAGATATAACACATCCATAAATAGTAATTAACAGTTGACCATAAGTCCATACCCTTCTACTGCAACAAGACACCTATTCTTTGGAACAAGTCGCCGAAACGAAGCCTTTTCCTTTATAGACTCTGATCTGGCATTGAACTGCGCAACAAATAAATTAACTTGACTAATGCCAAAAGCCAAAAACAATAAGTTATGGAATGAAAATGGAACCATCAAAAGTAAATCAAGCTCCATGGCAGGCATAGTTCAATGTATATGCTATGCTCAAAGCAGGGGCAAAGTCAGATGACTACTACAAACAGTGCTATGTAGTAAGACATGAATTTTAGAGGGACCACATAAAAAATTAACATTTCATATGGTGGTATAGATAGAAACGGTACACCCAGCAAGGGATTTTGGGCAGGGCTGCTAATTCTGCCCGAATTTTTTACATACTAGGAAAACAACAAATGCAATAAAAGATAGGAAATTTAGGGCTGGGAAGGAAGTCGTCAGTGAGAGTGTCCCATCGGACGTGCGCATTAATGGCATCCTTGACCTCCTATGCTCCTAGCCGTGGAAGTCACTCCCTTTCTGTTCTCAAGGTCTACTGCCATCTTCTCGACATGCATGAAACGATTAACAAGGCCATGGATAACAACATAATGGGGCCTCTATCTAAAGTTCTAAACATCAGCAAGCGGTACTAGGTGGTGGTGGAGGTATGGAGATTAGCTTGACCTCAGTGAGGAAGATGAATTGGTGGCGTTTGGTTTCTATAATGAGAAGATCAAATCACAGACCAAACTTTTGACGACTCGATCTCCCAATCTCGAAGGCAACCAACCTAATGTCTTACTTTCTCACTGATTGTTTTGTGAATCTCTCTTCATGGTTGTTACTTATTATGGCATGTACATTGCACACATTTAACCTGAAAAAAAGAGAACAAATACAGCATCTCTGCTTGCAAGTACTATCAAGTGGAAGGGATTCATCTTCACTGACATATGCATTGATGTTTATATGCACGACAAAAAGTGCCAAGATGGTTTGGGGTGTTGTGTGTTTACTTTGATCACTGAATGGCTTGGCGCAAACAAAATTAGGGATGGGCATCGAGCAGAATAGAGTAGGATGCTAGCAATGCTCCCAACCCATGGGACGGTGGCACACACTACTTCCTAGTTTTAAAAATCAGTTCCTACATTTCCTAGATGTTCAATTCACATTTACTACATTCCGATAAATAAGAAATCGGCAATTCTGCTGTCACTAGAACACATTGTCAAGAGCAAATTCCTAAATGTCAATAATTTTAAAATTAGATTCAAAATAACATAAAAAAATGGTAAACAAAATAAACACACAAAAAACCCAGGAGTACAAAATATATATTAGGGTTATTCACACAAATCTCTCCTATTTCTGGACAAATTTATCAAGCAAGAAACTAACATTCAGTAGCTTTTTAATTGTATCAACCAGCAGCATTCCCATCAGATGTGACATTAGCTACAAACGTCAGAATCCCAATAACAGCCCTACTCGATCCATGTGAATTGAGTAGCTGACATGGGATAAAGTTTCCATTGACAAAGAAGGAACATTTTCCGGGCATTGTGAAACTTTATTGAAAATTGTTTGTGCTCAGTGCAATTATCACTATAAATCAAACGAAGAAAAATGCAAAAAGCTTACAAAAATAACATCAAAAATGAAAACGAGTTGAAAATTTTCAAATCCAAGACAAACATCCTCCACACAAAAAGAAAAAGATCAAAACTGTTCAAATATTTCCAGTAAGTTATTTTCCAAAATAACTGACATATCTGGATCACTGAAATATGGCAGAACTAAAGTTACACAGAAAAAAAAATAAAAATCGAAATGATAAAGAAAACATCTTAAAAAAACCAAACATACTTGAATTTCCTAAATCTGACAAAACTTAAAATGCAGTGATCAAGTGGGAAGTCATTCATATTTCATACTCTAGAAAGGAGACTAAACTGTTAAAACGGGAAATATCCCAATGTACTTGTTGAACATTTCTACAAGTCATAACCTGCACTTTGAAAATTAATAATCGAACAAATATACTTTGCACATTGCATGCATCAAGTATAATTTCAGTATAATAACCCAGTCAATCAGGTACCTACAAGAAGTTCATTGAGTTCGTAAATGTGGGTTTAATTTGTATGTTCTTCATGGGCTAGTTGCTGGTATAGACACATCCGATCATTGCAAGATAAACCATCTAACTGTGATGGAGTCTAATCTGCAATCTATCATCTACGGAAACTAATCCAAAGTACTACTCAGGCGTAAGAACACAAGATTGTAAAGATATAGCGGCCAGTCCATACCATCCTGAAATGGTCGGGCTTGTCGGTTTTGCCGGTGAAGCTGGGCACGAGCCCCCACTTCATGCACTGGATCACCGGGACCTGCTCCTCCGCCCCTCCTCCGTCTCCGCCCACCGGCCGCGCCCGCACAGCCCCCACCGGCAGGTACGCCCCCGGCGACAAGTTGTACGACGGCCGGAACCTGCGCTCCACCACCAAGAACCGAACGATTAAAGAAATACCGACATGCGACTTCCTAGGTGACCTCATAACTTAAGATTCCTCTCCCACCGGTCCATCTGGAGCGTCGGCACGGCGGGGGCGTCTCCTCCTCCTCCTCCGCCGCCGCCGCTCCCGCCCCCGCCCCCGCCGACACCGCCGGCGGCGGAGGTGGTGAAGGTCGCGAAGCCGAAAGCCCTGGCGGCCTGTGCCGGGCTGACGGTGCACCGGGCCCTGCCGCACATCTTGGATTGCTCTCGCCGCAGCGAAGCCGCTGCTCTTTGCTCCTTGGGTCTGGGACTTGGAAGGCCAGCGGTCGGCGGGGACCAGCGCGGGTTTCGGGCGCGGCAAGGGGAAATTAGTAGTTTATTCTGCCCGGGGAACCGAGCCGGCCCTGTCGCAGTCGTTATGGAGGTTGCTGCGGGTGGAGTAGGGTGGAAAAAAAGGTCGTTAGTGAGGCTCGTTGGTTCGGTTTAAAATTGTTTTAATTATACTTGTTAATTGGTTAAATATTAAAATGAGTTAATTCAAATGAATTTGAATTTTGTACTAGCTCGGCTCGGCTCGTTAGCTCGTTTCTAAAAATACTTTTAAATTATACGTAAAACGATATTAAATCAAACTATGTCAATTTTAGGAAAAGCTCGATAAGACGACGAGTTGGCTCGATATCCACCCCTATAGGTGGAGCCTGTTAACAGAAGACAAAGCGTACATCCGGTTCATTTGTGCTGCAGTTTTGGAAGGTGGTTCATGGTTTTAACTGTTTGTAAGAAAAAATATAAAAAGTTAGAGATTTACATATGATTTTAGCTGATATGAATAAAATCGTTACAGTATGTATTACAATTGACTTATAGATCCGCTTTAAAAAGACACTTCATTTGAAAGCTAGTTACTGTAGAAAAACATTTTACCGTAGAAAAATCGACTTTTAGATACCGAAAAAAAGAGGGTCATAAAGACACGATCTATTGGCTTCACTTAACAGTTTCCCATTTTTCACACTCGTCTCACTCTAGGGATAAGCTAGAGGTCATAGACATATCACGTATCTCATTCCTCTCGTTTACATCTTGCGCACGTATCTCTCTCACTTTTCTCATTGCTCGACCCCTCCTTTCAACCACTACTATTTGCTTTTAACCAAAAACCATCAACCATAGCTAAAAGCCATCATCCGCAGCCAATATAAGCATGCCCTTAAGTTTAGAGTTGTCATGGTTGGAAACTCCTGATACTGTTGGCTGATCATGTATTGTAGCATGTTCAGGACTTCTCAATTTGGTTGGTTTTCTAGGGGTGTGTTTGGGTGAACCAAGCTGAATAGGATACGATGGTACATGATGAATGCGATAATCCTAGATATGATGGTATAAGTATTGTGTTTGATCGTGGTATGAGATGATACAAGATTTTGTTTGGCTACTTAGATGTCATGGTTCCATATGGTTTAAGATGGTGGTTGGTTCGAGGGATGTAATAGGATAAGATTTGTTGTAGTACCTCTGGTAAGAATATCTCTAAATACCTTCTCTTTTGAACACTTGGATCAAGATCGAACAAATCTCACTCATCTTCCTTAGTCATCTAAAAATTTCTCACCCATCCTCCCTAAACGGTCTCCTACCATCGCCGCCCCGCTACTCCTCTACTGCCTTCCTCTTCGCCCGTACGTGCGCTGCCACCCTGCCATGCCCACCGCTCCTCCGTCGCCTCGCCCTCCCCGTCAGTCGCCAAGCACTGCATCGTCGTCGGTCCTGCTTGCCTTCCTTGTTGGGAATACACTCATTGGATTCTCTCTTCTTCACATGTAGGAAATCACTCACTGATACATGCACACTTGGAACTCTCTCTCTTGTGTCCTTCACAAACACACATGTGATAAACACACACATGCATATGGGAGTAGATGTAGACACACTCCAAATCGATTCGATTATTTCATTCTTGGTAGGAGCTATTTATATAGGAGATGCACACATGCTATGCATTACACACACTACATGCATTAACCTACTCATGTAGCTAACTTGGCTTGCTTCCTATGGCATAAGCTCATAACGCGCGCCACTAACAAAGCACCTGCATGCATGCAGCAACTAACTCATCCAAGTATGTCCATGCTTTCACAAATATCCTCATCAACTCACGCAACGAATGTTAGACTCATAGGCACATCAAACACAGTGCCATGCAAACATATCTAAAACATGCTACAAGGTTAATATCTAACATTTCCCCCCTTAATCTTGTTATATCAACTCATCGATGCGGATCACCAGTACCTTCTTGCCGCACGCAGAGGTGAAAGATCAAGTTCCATTTAAGTTGATTTTGGTGATAATGACAAATACTATTATGAGATTTTGGTGATAATAACAAATACTATTGTGAGATTTTGGTGATAATGACAAATGCATTTGTGAGGCTAACCTTGTTTATTGATTATGATATTACTTAGTCTCATTTAGATGAAAAGGTGACAACCATAAGATGCACGCATTCGAAATCACATTCTCATATATTAGTACATTTCTTGGATCCAACATATAGATTGAACTCCACAAATAGTCCAAAATGATTATGTGCATATGTCTTCATTATACATACTTGTATGTACACATTTACGGGGAGTTCACTTTATATTTTGAGGATTCATAAGTATTGATCTATGTGTTCCTTTAATATGCATATTTAGGATCTTTACTTTGAAATACATCATTTGAGTATATATAGCTTGTGTAGTTTATATATACTCATTTGCAATCGGGTTGTTATCTAACTTCTCTATTATATGTTAATGGTTGGATGATTAATGATAATCGAATAAGTAAGGTTTGCTTAAAAAGCTTATCTTAGAGTATACAAGTGTTGCACACATGTTGTATACTCGTAAATACAATCTTTATCTCATATTTTGTTGAGATTGTCATGAATTAGCAAAAATGGAAGATTATACAATCTATTCCCCCCATTATGTGTTAATGATGAAGTTTGGTAATTGATGGCAATTGATTTGCGGACTAGCATTTTTCACGAGTTGGATGAACATGTTAGGTGCCACAAATGAGGATGACTTGGGATAACTTCATGTGTTAAAGATCATCAAGTCTAGATGGAAGATGGCTTCATGTGTTGAAGTCCATTAAGAGAAAGACGCATCATGAGTTGATGCATGTCCAAGAGAAGATGATTACGTATTGATCAAGTCAAGTGATGACCCATCATGTGTTGATGGAATTCAAGAAGTGGATGCATCACGTGTTGATGTATGTTAAGACAATGACCCGGACTTGAAGTAATGATGTGCGTCATCAAACTTCAAGAGGATACTCAAGGCAAATGTATGAATAGTTAGGGGTAAGAATGTGCTCCTAGTCTTTTACCGGTCTTTGTGTTTGGTTGGAAGACTGGATTGCTAGTATAGGTTGCCGTACTATTAAGAGGGGTCATGTTTAGTAGCTTGAGTCTCATCATATGTTGATAGCTCAACCTCACCTGTTATAACTCATCTTGGCATGAGGCCTGTATTTGCAAATGTGTTTCGTAAATAGTTGAAGCTCATGTGTTTGATCCTTGTAACATGGGACTATGCATTGCAAATGTGTTTTGCAAGTGCTTGAAGACCATATTTCCATTCTTTGTGATATGAGGTTTATATTTGCAAATATGTTTTGTAAATGGTTGAAGCTCATATTTAATCCTTGTGTCATGATTCTAAAAGTGTGCAAGTGTGTTTTGCAATTTGTTGGGAATCATGTTTGGTACTTGTATGCATGATACTAAAGTTTACAAATGTGTTTTGCAAAATCTGGTGAAGTATCTACATTTCTCAGGACAATCGGAACTACCGCAGTATAACATGCAGTACTACCGTGGACCAGAACTACCGACGCTGTAATCACGGAACTACCGCGTCCGTTGATCGTCGAAATCTGCGTGGTCGGAACCGACGTGGACGAACCGACTTGGTCGAAACTGATGTGGTCGAAGATCTGTGTGGTTGAAGAATAAGTGGTTAAGAACTAGAGCGGTCGAACCAAGGTGGTCGAAGACCATAGGGGTCGAGCCCAAGTGGTCGAAGACCAGAGTGGTCGAACCGATTTGGTCGAACCGATTTGGTCATGATCTATGTGATCGAATCCTTCGTGGTCATAAACCAGTATGGTCGTACCAGCATGATCGAAATCGACGTGGTCATTGGCCTTCATGGTTGTAAACTAGTTTGGTTGTAGTCGATGTGGTTGTAAACTAGCGTGGTTGGAATTGATGTGGTCGCCTTCGTGGTCGTAAACCAGCGTGGTTGGAATCGACGTGGTCGTAAACTAGTGGTCGAAATTTGTAGGGTTGAAACAATGTAGTCCAAGATCGACAAAGAGGTTGGAGATCTGTGTGATCGAAGATTGACATGGTCGAAGATCGGCATGGTCGACGTGGTTGAGACCTAAGTGGTCGAAACCAACATGGTCGGAGACCAGTGTAGTCAGAGACCTATGTGCTCGATCTGAACAACGTGTTCAGAGACAAATGTGGTCGTGGACTAGGGTAGTGGATGATTGGAGTTTTTGATCAGCTCTATGTGAGCGGTCCGATCAGCTTTGTGTGAGTGGTCTGATCGGCGAGCGGAAGTGCCGGCTTGTGTAGCAGCACATTTTTTCAGAGAGACACATGTGGAGTCTTCTCGTCCCTAGTGAGATTGGTAGTTCTGTATGTGTGGTGCGGTACCGAAAAATGAATGGCAGAACTTCCGATTCTGACTGCAACGGCTAGTTTTCTGACCATTGCTGAGGGGAGTGGAAGTACCAGTATGCCTAGGTAATTATGATAATCCTGGTTTTTTCAAGGATTTGGCTCCAACGACTAGTTTTCTTGTGTGGTGTATAAATACTCTCTTGTGGTCGGTTAGAGAAAAGGTTGCTTGACCCATATCTATTCCTTTTGAGCAGTGTGAGGCTCTCCACTCAATTGTGCATGTGTTGTACTTTGTGAGCAAGGAGAAGCGATCTAGATTGCATGTGTTGCATCTAGAGATAGATTTAGTGTCCATTTGAGCTTGTGCATTCGTTGCACGTGGTGAGAGTTAAGCAAAGGGCTTGACTTGTTACTTTTGGAGTTCGCCGATTCGTAGAAGGCATTGGAGGCGTCGTGTGCGGTGATCTTCTCAAAGAAGGCTATGTAATATCCTGATCGTCGATACGACGTAAGTTTTTAAAGTAATTGCGAAGTTGCCGGTCTTTCGGTAAATCGCGGGAAGGGAAAAATAAAAATTATGGAGTAGCGTAAAATGAATAAAATAAATAATAAATAAATAAAAATATCTGATTGGCTGCTTGGAGAGTGGGCCGACTGCCTTGGGCCGAAGGCCCAAGGGGTGGCCACACCCCACCACTCCTCCCCTAAAAACCCTAGCCACTCCCTCTCCTCCCTCTAGCCGCTATAGAAAGAGGATTGAGAAATTGAGTTTTTAGACAGAATGAATCAACTCACTCATTTTTCCCTCCACCCCTTGGCCGCACCCCCCAAGGGATTTCGCCCCCAACCTCCCTCCAAGGCTGCTGCCCATTGGTGCAAAGGAAAAAGAGAAGGAAGAAGAAAGGGAAGAGAAGGAAGAAGAGAAGGAGAAGAAGAGGAGGAAAGAAGAGGGGTTATCCCAAGGTGATGATGACATCCTTTCCATGCATACAACCATGCCAGCTCCACATCAAACAGAAACTATGATACATGGACCAATGACTAGAGCGCGGGTACGTCAACTTAACCATCAGGTGAATGCGTTCCTAAGTTTGCATAATAATGTTTCAAAGAATAAAATACTACTTAATTCTTGTGATGATTTAATTGTCCTTAGGAACCATGGGGAAGAACTACGTGATCTCAAGTATAGAAGTGGAACCGTCAAGCACAAACCAAGTCCTGTTCACGAGTTCAACTCGGATTCGGCCTTCCCAATAGCGTCTACTTCAAACGGCCATAACTTTTGACCCAGAAGGTTTCTTGGGGCCCGTGAGTACTTGTTGGAAAGCTCTTGAAGTCTACTTTCAGATGGATCAAGTTTCACCACCAAATTCCTTCCGAGCCGATCAAAAATACAAAACAAGTCACGTCACTTTTCTAGTCTGAGTCAAAGTGGGCCTTGGGCCTTGTAATCGAGTCCTGTTCGGCTTCCATGTGTTTTGGCCGACCCTCCACCTTCCGTGTCCCTTAAATAGGCAGCCTCACGCTCTTATAGGGTTGGGTTTTGTTAGAATAAGTTAGCTTTTGCTACTTCGCCTTGTACTCGCGCGTGTCGGCTAGACCGCCCGAATACTTGTCTTCGGAACCCCACCGTTATTCTGTTTTCGATTGAATCCTACATCGTTTATTTGCAATTGAGTTGCTGTTCATCTTGTTCTTGCATGTTCTTCGATTGCTTGCAGGAACAAGTACCCTCGTGGCTAGGTTGATCGTGCGCCGACAAGGACACGAACAACCTCTAAATTTGGTGTATCGATCGCTAAGGCGCAACGTCCTTGGATGGTTGTAGTCGGGTCGTCAACGTCATCTCCTTCCCCAATCGAATCTGCCACTCTCATCGAAAGATTGGGACCGCTAGTGCTATCAGTTGGTATCAGAGCTCAAGGTTGATCGGTGAGAGATCTAATTTAGTCTTTGCATCTTTTTTTACTACAGTCCAGAAAACCAAAAAAATAATAGATTAGATATCTATTCCCCAAAATTGGAAACAATTTGAGCCTTAATCTATTGCTGCATAGTCTTGGTTTGTTGAGTCTTCGGTTGTATCGTCGTGTCCTTTGCTGGTCTTAGTGTCTAGATCTTTTAGAGTTTCGACTTCTTCTCACATCTTGGTATCACCGTTGCAGTTAGATCCAAACTCGGTTTCTAGGGAGGCTTTGCCCTAGTTGGTCTCGGAGTAAAAAACAAGAGAGAGAGAAAAAACAAAAAAAAGAGAGAGAAAAGGGGGAACAGGCAACCGCATCTAGAAAGAGCCGCGGCAAAAAAAAGAAACACCTAACTTTTGCATACGACCTCCGATTGAGGCGATTCTTGATCCGTTGGAAAGAAAAAAGAGAAGTCTGGGAAATATGGAGATTTTAGATCCGCGTAAGCCACCAGGCACACGCGCAGCAACTTCGATTCCAAGAAACGTCGTTTAGGGCCTCAAAACGGGCCCGCAAACCGAGAAAAATTCAAGTTTCTCAGAATTCACTCCAAATTGACAGAGCCCTTCGACACGTGATTCTAAGGTTCCTTGTGAAGACGGCGTCCTTTTTCGAGCTTCCTAACTCCGTGTGTAACATCATCTAGTTTCTTTCTGCACGGTGTGTTCTCGTTTGTGTTCTAGGCTCGCGTCTCTAGTACGGTCTAGCCTAGGACCAGCATGGTGCCATCGTTGAGCGATTATTCAACTTGCTTTGACTAATGTGGTTCTAGTTATCCTTTGTTCACTCTCAGCCCACCTATAACTCCACTGATTTGGCTACCACCTCACAGGGACTAGCGACGAGGCAACGATACACCCAATTTCCAGGAGATATTGTCTTGTCTTGTCGGCTGCCATCACCTCCTGCTCGCTGTGGTAAGAACTTGTAAGAGCTTGACAGAACAGGTTGAGAGTGTGTGACTTGTTTTAACCACATCCCAGTAGTTGTGAGGGCATAACCTGCAGTTTTATTATTTTTTTCTCTTCTTGGTTTGTTTCTTGTGTTCTTCTAACAATGTCAGGAGAACCAGTGGACCTGCGGCAGCGCCACATTCCCCTCGAACTAGAGGCATCATACAACACTTTGAGCGCCAAATGAAGCTGCACACTGAAGGACTTGATGAGGATGTACGGGTCACTAATGAACGCCTTGGTCAATTGGAGGCTGCGCAGATCGACACCAACACTACGTTTGCAACATTGGAGGCTTCCATTGGCACCGTCAACACCTCACTTGCTAAGATTTTGAGACGTCTTGATGAGATGGGCCGTGCATCTCCCGCTGCACCAACTCAGCGCACACGTGCCAACATTGGTGTCTTGGGCAGCAGGGTGGACGAAAATGGTGGAGACGAATATGCAGCTGATACTGAGATTGATGCTGATGAGGACGCTCACCGTCATCGTCAACCACGTCGGAATGAGGTACGTGAGAATGATGAATCACTTGGTAAGATTAAGTTCACTATGCCACCTTTTGATGGAAAATATAACCTGATACAGGGTCGTCCGATCTTCTCGACGTATGATAGATACTCACGGGAGTCTTGATGAATCGTAATGATCCGCCAATGCCAATGCAAGGGACGAACACTCTTTAATCGGTCAAAACAGACTCGTGAATGATTTCGCCGACCACCAAGCGAAGATCTATCGTGCACCCAATTCCCAACGGAAAGGCTGAACGATCTTGATTGAAGAAATTCACTCCTAATTCCCCATGGAACTTCGGTAGCAATGCTAAACTTGAACAAACTTTAGTAGATTCATTATTCTAAAACGTGGTCTGCCTTACAATGGGGGTCTAACCCTTAATATATAGGTCCCTGTCCACCTCATGGCTGGCCAAGAGGTCCTAAACCAACTCTAACTCATCCCTACATGTATTTGGAAACAAACTCACACAAAAGGAAAAACCTAAAATTAAACCGTCACAATATTTTGGTCATAAATTTTTATCCGTAACGAATTTGAAGGTGGGGCCAGATCCATTGCATAGCCCTTGAAATTATCTTTCCAACGAGTACAAGAACACCTGAATCAGACTCCGTTTGTGAAATTTATGGCCTTTTTAGTAACTGCTTGTCAGGCTGTCCCGAACCGAATCCGAATTGAATCCTGAGTTGAATCCGAGTTTGAATTGGATTAAGCACGTGGGAGGTCCGAATTTGGCTTGAAAATCTTATCGAAAACTTGTAGTTTAAGTCCTTGTGCTCCTCCCTTTTGCTCTCCCAAGTCTTCACATGAATCGTACCCAAGAATACATAAAATACTAGCATGAGGTAGTATTTCAAGTTCATCACCAATTAAAGGAAACTCCTTAAGAAACAAATTCACCTAACAATATTTAATGCGGCTCAATACTTCTTTCCAATGAAATATTGTATTTGACTGAAAAGTGCTAAGCTTGTGCGTATCCGCATCATCCTCCCCTTCTTCAAGAAAAGCCATCCTCGGCTTTTGGTAGCCTGAAATTGTACTAAGCAAAGAATACAACGTATATGCAGGTATATATATTTGTCATCAACACTTCTTTTACTTAGCATATCAAGAACATATGAAGACGTAGTAGATAAAACGAACAACACATATGCATGATATATGTATGAATCAATTATCGTGTCATTCTCGTTGTTCCACACAAACAAATTAATATAACGGCAACTATAAGATGTATACATTGCAACATTGTCTTTCATATTTGGAACCATCGTGACACTAAATTCCTTAGCCATTTTTGGGAACTTTATGGTCTAAATTGGGGACTAAGTTGTTATTTTCAACTACATGTCATCCCCAAACTGATGGGCAAACTGAAGTTGTGAATAGAACTTTATCTACCATGCTAGGGCTGTTTTGAAAAAGAACATCAAAATGTGGGAAGAATGCTTGCCTCATATTGAATTTGCTTATAATCGTTCGCTGCATTCTACTACAAAGTTGTGCCCTTTTGAGATTGTATATGGCTTTGTGCCTCGTGCTCCTATTGATTTGCTACCACTTCCATCTTCGGAGAAGTTAAAATTTGATGCTAAACAGCGTGCTGACTTGATGTTGAAAATGCATGAGACAACCAAAGAACATATTGAACGCATGAATGCTAAATATAAACTTGCTGGTAGTAAAGGAAGGAGGCATTTAACTTTTCAACCGGGTGATTTAGTTTGGTTGCATTTGAGAAAAGAAAGATTTTCTGAATTAAGGAGGTCTAAGTTGATGCCTAGAGCTGATGGTCCTTTCAAAGTATTGGAAAAGATTAATGACAATGCATATAAACTTGAGTTGCCTACAGATTTGGGGTTAGTCCCACCTTTAACATTGCAGATTTGAAGCCATACTTGGGAGAAGAAGATGAGCTTGAGTCGCGGATGACTCAAATGCAAGAAGGGGAGGATGATGAGGACATCCTTTCCATGCATACAACCATGCCGGCTCCACATCAAACTGAAACTATGATACAAGGACCAATGACTAGAGCGCGAGCACGTCAACTTAACCATCAGGTATTCGCTTTCCTAAGTTTGCATACAAATGTTTCAAAGAATGAAATACTAGCTAATTCTTGTGATGATTTAATTGTCCTTAGGAACCATGGGGAAGAACCACGTAATCTCAAGTATAGAAGTGGAACCGTCAAGCGCAAACCAAGTCCTGTTCGCGAGTTCAACTTGGATTCGGCCTTCCCAACAGCGTTTACTTCAAACGGTCATAACTTTTGATCCAGAAGGTTTCTTGGGGCCCATGAGTACTCGTTGGAAAGCTATTGAAGTCTACTTTCAGAGGGATCTAGTTTCACCTCCAAATTCCATCCGAGCCTATTAGAAACTACAAAACAAGTCACGTCACTTTTCCAGTCCGAGTCAAAGTGGGCCTTGGGCCTTGTAATCGAGTCATGTTCGGCTTCCATGTGTTTTGGCCGACCCTCCACCTTCCGTGTCCCTTAAATAGGCAGCCGCACCCTCTTCTAGGGTCGGGTTTTGTTAGACTAAGTTAGCTTTTGCTACTTCGTCTTGTACTCACGCATGTCGGCTAGACCGCCCGAATACTTATCTTCGGAACCCCACCGTTATTCTATTTTCGATTGAATCCTACATCGTTTATTTGCAATTGAGTTGCTGTTCATCTTGTTCTTGCATGTTCTTCGATTGCTTGCAGGAACAAGTACCCTCGTGGCTAGGTTGATCGTGCGCCGACATGGACACGAACAACATCTGGATTTGGTGTATCGATCGCTAAGGCGTAACGTCCTTGGATGGTTGTAGTCGGGTTGTCAACGTCATCTCCTTCCCCAATCAAATCTACTACTCTCATCGAAAGATTGGGACCGCTAGTGCTATCAGGGGGGCACCAAAGGGGAGGGTGGCGGCTGGATTGGGGGATAAAAGGGAGAGGGTGGGGTCTAGGGTTAAATGAGGGGAGGGGTGCGGCATGGAGGGGGGATGGTGCGCCTCTGTAAGATCGAGGTGGCCGACTAGAGGGGGTGAATAGGCGGTTTTAAAAATTCTCTACTAATTATTGCTAATTAAATCAAGAGCTTTTCTATTTGCCTAAACCAAGTAGATAAAGCGGAAGAGTAAGATAATTTGGTCTAGCTCAAATATCCCCTACAACAAGAATATTGCCTATGTGCACCAAATTCTATTCTAGGTCAAGATTTGCAATCCTAGGTAAAACAAGCAATCAATTTAATTCTATGAATGTAAATTGCTTGAATGTAAATCAGGAACAAAGAACCAAACCACAATTTGATACGGTCTCTTTTTACCGTGGTGTTCGGAGAGTTACCGCTCTCCCCTAATCCACGTTGAGGTTAGCCCGAACAAATCGAACCGGCTCCACAAATTAAGCCGAAACACCTCAATCCACTAGTGGTAGCTCTTTCCCGCTCCAGGTAGGCGAGCTCTAACCTTCACAACTTTTCCGGGCCTTCTCACAACCTTCGTTGAGAAGATCACCGCGCACGACGCCTCCAACGCCGTCTAGGAGTCGGTAAACTCCAAGAGTAACAAGCCAAGCCCCTCGCTTGACTCTCACCACATGCAATGGATGCACAAGCTCGCTGGACACACAGTCCTCACCTAGAGGCAACACATGCACTCTAGTCCTCTTCTCCCTTCTCACAAAGTGCAACACATGCACAATAGAGTGGAGAACCTCAAACTAGCTCAAGGGTTCACAAATGAATGCTCCAGCAACTTCTCCAACCGGCCTCAAGGGGGTATAAATACCCCACACAAGAAAACTAGCCGTTGGAGCAAAGTCCTGAAAAATTCAGGACGAGCGGTAGTACCGCCGGCCAACGGCCGGTAGTACCGCTCCACTTCTGACGCGTTGTAACGGCTATGTCAGAGCCTCTGAACTAGCCGTTACACGGTCAGAACGGTAGTACCGCAGTTCATTTGCCGGTACTTCCGCTCGCCGATAGTACCGCAAAGTCAGCGCGATACTTCTGCTCGAGTCGAGCCCAAACTTGGTGCTCTCTGGAAAAAAGTGTCCGCTCGGGACTCGGAGCTTCCGGGAGCCGGTAGTACCGCTCAACACATGCCGGTACTTCCGCTCGCCGGTAGTACCGCTCATACAGAGCTGGTACTTCCGATTTTCTGGAAAGGCAGATATCTCAATGATTTTGCAAAACACATTTGCAAACTATGATATCATGCACACAAGGATCACACATGATTTTCAACAAGTTGCAAAACACATTTCCACACTTTTGAAATCATGCCGCAAAGATTAAATATGAGTCATAACCATTTGCAAAACACATTTGCAAATCTAAGCCTCATATTACAAAGAATAGAAACATGGACTTCAAGCACTTGCAAAACACATTCGCAATGCATAGTCCCATGTCACAATGAATTTCAACACATGAGCTTCAATTATTTGCAAAACACATTCGTAATTACAAGTCTCATGTCAGTTTGAGTTAGCGAGGTGAGGATGAGCCATCAACACATGATGAGACTCAAACTACTAGACATGACCCCTCTTAATAGTACGGCAACCTATACTAGCAATCCGATCTTCCAACCAAACACCAAGACCGGCAAAAGACTAGGAACACATCCTTAGCCCTAGCTAGTCATACCTTTGCCTTGAGTCATCATCATGATATGCATTAACACATAATACATCTTTCACATCTACTCCATCAACACATGATGGTCTTTGCTTGATCAACACATGATCATCTTGATGGCCTTCAACACATGAAGACTTTATCTTCTTGATAGCATTCAACTCATGAATCTATCTTCTTCTCGCGTCTTGACTTAATGATCTTCAACACATGAAGTCATCCCAAGTCATCCTTATTTTTGGAACCTAACCTATTTATCCAACTCATGGAAACCGTTAGTCCACAAAACAATTTTCATCAATTACCAAACTTCACCATTAACACATAATGGAGGGACAAGATTCAACAATCTTCCCTTTTTGGTAATTCATGACAATCTCAACAAATTATGAGATATAAAACTGATTTGTGAGTATACAACTTGTACACAACAATTTGTATACTCTTTAGATAAGCGCAAAGCTTACTTATCCGGTTGTCATTTGACTATTCAACCATTAACATATAATGGAGAAGTTAGTTGACAACCCGATTACACATGAGTATATATGAACTACACAAGTTACATATACCCAACAATGTATTTCAAGGTAAAGATCCCAAATATGCATATTGAGACAAGCATGGATTACTCATGAAACTCTAAACAATATAGAGAGCTCCCCCTAAATGTGTGCATACAAAAGTGTATATTGAATACATATGCACATATTCATTTTGAACAATTAGTGGAGTTCAATCTATATTTTGGATCTAAGGAATGCACTAATATATGAGAGAATGATTTCGAATGCATACCTTTTTGATTTCATCTTTCCATCCAAATGAGACTAAACATAAATAGACTTAAACAAACATATTAGTCTCATATATGCATTAGTCAATATCACCAAAACAATATAATGGTATATGATATTATCATTAGAATCACATTATGATATTTGTCATTGACATCAAATGCATACCTCTTTGATTTCACCTTTCCATCCAAATGAGACTAAACATAAACAGACTTAAACAAACATATTAGTCTCATATATGCATTAGTCAATATCACCAAAACAACATAATGGTATATGATATTATCTTTAGAATCACATTTTGATATTTGTCATTAACACCAAAACCAAGTTAAACGGAGCTTGATCTTTCAGCCTCCCCCCCTTGGGCCTTGGCCCAAGGGCGGTTGGCCTACTCCCCAATCAGCCCAAACTGAATTTAAAAAAAAATTAATATATTTTATTCCTTTTTCAATGTTCTATAAATTTTATTTTTCCTTCCCGCGATTTGCCGAAAAACCGGCGACTCCGCGATTGTTTTAAAAACTTACGCCGTAACGATGTTCGGGATATTACAGATAGCACCATGATCTTTACCTTTTTGGCTCTCCTCAGATGACGTAGGTGCATCCATCTCCTCATCTTCGTTCTCAACCAATGGAGTCAATGGTTCAATCTGCTCATGATCCTCTTTGACATGGTTCTCAACTACCTGCAAATTGTTAGTCATAGAAAAAGGCACAAACGCGGGTTTGTTCTCATATTTCTTATCATCAAGCACTCTCAATTTTTCCTCAATCTGACTTTCAACCTTACAAACAAGTATAAACAATGAGGGAGATAATTATATTCTTCGTGAATGAGAAGGATCTGAATTTCTTTATTAAGCCCACATAAGAATCTATTCTCTATAGCTTCAGCATGTTTCTCTGAGCCACAACGCAATAAACGAGTTTTTAATTCATGATAATATTCCCTTAGAGTTCTACTTCATTGTTTTAAACGTTGCAATTTAGCAAACAATCAGCATGATATTTAGGAACAAAGTGATCTCTTAAAAGTTTCTTTAAAAGTTTCTTCCAAGTTTACTTAAGTACTTCCACCAAAGTATTGCATCATCAATAAAAGCACTAATGGCAGCTCTTATCTTTTGCCTATCAGACCAATCATAATTTTCAAATTGTTTATTTAGTGCTATCTCCCAGTCAATATAGGCATCAGGATCAAATTCACCAGCAAAGGATGGCAAAGTGATTTTATTTTTACTGGACGTACTATCATGATCGTATACCTCCCATGGTGAAGAAGCTTGTCTCAACGTGCATCTTCCTCACGATTTTTTTTGAGTTCCCGGTTAATGGCTCGAAAATGTAGATCCATCTCGTAATCATCCCGTGAGCCTGCCATGGTTAGTAGAAAACAAGGAAACAAATCACAAGTATATGTTCCTATCGACTACTAGGATATGGAGGCTCAAATCAACTAACGCATCTCTCAAGCTCTTACCAAATTCTTACAAGTTCTTACCAAAGCAAACAGGTGGTGCAACCGGTGGTTGGTTCGTGATAAATCTGACTTAGGTGACTGGTATAGCGATTGCCGGTACAGCGAGACCTATTCGGTTAGTTGAGAAGTGGAGCTTGGATAGGCTATGTATTTTGTTGCAAAGGAAAACAATCAATTAATTTCAGAAATTACATATAATTGAATTATAGTTCGTATCTAGCACTTAGCCTATGTTGCTGATCAAACAAGAATGGATGAAGGCTAAATAAGTGTATAACAAAGTATAGGAGTGATAGACACAAGATAATTCAATAGAATGCAATTTGGAATTGAAGAACACAAGGATTGACCCAAAACTGAAAACGAAGATTTACATCCCTTTGGATAGCACGTCGGTATTAGGATCGTAACTTTCTGTCAGTTGCCTCTTTTTCAATGATTCTTTTTTTATTTGTTTTCTGACGGCTTTTTCTACAACTTTTATTTTGGGACCAAGTTCTGGAAACCAACTGAAAACTTCGCACAAAAATCACAACTGCAGACTATTGCAGATTCAAATTGGAATTTTAGGTCAACTTGCACTGCAGATATCTTTTTAGTACCATACTGGATTGAAGCAAAATTTTACAGGCAAATAGATAATGAAGTTATGAATCTAATGGAGGTGGTCTCACTCAAAAAGGATCACGGAATCAAAAGTTATGACTTTTTTGTGGTGCCTGCAGAGAAAGGTAAATTCAGCCGAATTGGAATTAGGGTTTGGAGTGGGGAAATTTTTCTTTTTTTGATTTTTATGGAATCAAGGATATGACCAGCAACTAGACAAAGCTAAAATGGACACAAATTCAACTAACAGATTGAAAGGCACAACGAGGTTTGGACAGCGGAAATTAACTCTTTTTGTAGGACAATTTTTCTGGACTATGGGATACAAGAAATTCCTACCGGTCAACTTGCTCTGATACCACCTGATGGGGGGAATAGGGTCCCGATCTTCCGATAGGATGATAACTTCGATTTTGGCGGAGGTGACTATTGCAATCCTACTACAACCGTACGACGTCGCTTGCACCTTAGCAATCGTTGATCCAACCCCAAGTTGTTATCAACCGTGCCAAGAACGCGGTTGACCTGACCTCGAAGGTCTAATCCTGCATGCAATCGAAGAACAAGCAAGAACAAGATAACAAGCAATCTGAAATTGCAAATATGTATATTGAGTTCAAAAGGCGGGATTCCAAAGGCTGTCTTGACAGGTGGTCGTCCGAGACAACTGAAGAACAGAAGTTTGCACAAGGGCTAAACCAAAACTCAACGAAATCACAGTCCTAGCATAGGGAGGAGGTGGCTCTTATATAGGGTTACAAGGTCCATGGACCCAAGTGGAGGTGGCGCAACACCCTTTCGACTCGGAATCAAAAACCAACGTGGACTCTTTTGACGATTGCGGCCGGCTCGGATAGAATTTAAATATGGGGTTCATTCCTTTAGAAAGTAGACTTTATAAGCTTTCCATGAAGTCCAAGAACGTCCCAAACGGAGTCTGTATGAACAAGTTATGTCCATTTGAACTTGACAACATCGTAGCAGTCCGAATCCGATTCTAGTATGTGGCCAACGTGGACTCTTTTGATGATTGCGGCCGGTTCGGTTCGAATTTAAATATGGGTTGATTCCTTTAGAAAGTAGACTTTATAAGCTTTCCATGAAGTCCAAGATCGTCTTAAACGGAGTCCGTATGAGAAAGTTATGTCCGTTTGAACTTGACAACATCGCGGCAGTTCAAATCCGATTCCAGTACGAGCCCAACGTGTACTCTTTTGATGATTGCGGTGTGTACATAAGGAATTTAGAGGTGATACTTGATCCATGGGAAAGAGGACGAGAAAATCTTTCCAACAAGTACTCGTGGACCTCAAACGGACTTCGTATGTGAAAGTTATGCACATTTGAAGTTGGGCCTGTCAGGCTGAATCCGAATTTATCTGGAGGCCGAATTGGATTCCAAACATGTCTAACTTGATCTCTTGCTTGAATTGGTGTAAAAGTGATGTGTTGCTGTGAAAAATATATATTTTTATCATTAGGTAGCATCATATTCTCATTTAAACTATGTTGAGGCTGAAGAAACGAATTCACCTTTAGTTCAATCTTGATATTGGACGGTATGGTTGTATGTGTTTGTGGCATGGTCACATCATCCTCCCCTTCTTGACAGAAAACCCTCCTCGGTTTTAACATATGTGTAGCCTCACGTGTTGTATGATCTTGATCATAAATCTTGGTACATGATAATAAACGCAACAAACTCGCATTATGTAATATCATAAGTTCTTTATCGAACAAAGGAAAACCTGTTTGAAACGAACTCACCTGATAATTTAAGGGATGTGTAGAAATTCTTGTAATTGGAACAACAAGCACAACAAATATGATTGTTTGCATAGAGTACATGTTCTCATCACCTAAGGCCGAGTTTCAATTTGGTTCAGCCCAAAGAGACTGAATCAAACTCTACTACTCAATCCCCTAACAATTCGAACACACTACTTAATATGGTTCAGACTCAACACATAAAATGCGAGATACATGACCAAAATAAGGTGGGTTTCGGTCAACCCAAGTGGCACACAGGCCGAGCATATGTTTGTGTTGGTTTTGGAGCAGCCTTCAAAGAAACAGCCATAATTTTTGCATACGGGCTTTGTTTTCCACATCTTGTACTCGTTTGAAAGCTAATGAAGAGTTTCATCCAAAAATCCACAAGTTCGGCTCTAATTCATTCGCGAGGCTTCGGAAATACTGCATCTAAAAAAAAGGTCATTTAGGCCCTCAAAACGGCCTTCGAAGTTTCTGGACCGCGTAATCCTTCTTCTTGGCCACATGGACTTTGACAAGTGATCTCCTATTGATACCTAAGCATACACAAGACACTAGATTTAGGTAGCAGCAAATTCTTATCAAAAGTATACTCTTTAAATAGCAAATTCACCTATTGTCGTAGTTTCTTTGCTCGTGCTCGTGCAATCGGCCCTGGTGGTTCAATTAGAGAAATTGGAGCTTCTTGCAAAGGAGTGGATGAACTAGGAGTAGCTAGGATGTCCTTATCAGTTTTCAATAAATGAAATACTGGAATCATCTCCTATTATTGCTGAGGCTGTATCATATTTGACTAGGAAAGTGGATTAAAAAAAGGAGATGTAAAATTTATCCAACCTACAATAGCTACGCAGACTATAAGTATAAAATATTTTTAAATGAATGAAATTGTTGAAAGGAGATGTAAAATGCAATTGTTGAAGCACATACATGTAGGTGGGTTATTTTGGGCTGTGATTTATGACTTTTCGCTTATGGTTTTTAAATTCTGGTTGTTTGTAAGAGAGATTACATAGATGGAGATAGTCGCATGCAATTTTGGCTGTTACAGTTGAAATCAATATAGTATGTACTACAATCGACTTATAGATCCTGCCTTAAAAACGCACCATTTAAAAACACGTTAATATAGCACCGTATATAAGCCAATAAGCGTAAGCCCAATCGAACCCTCACTTTTGGGCTTACCGTGAATAAGATTTCTCTTGGACATAGCTTGCGAACTGGGAATTTTTTTATTAATAATCTATCTTTTATTCGCAATAACAGAAATATATCCGCGCGATTTTTTTTACAAAAATAGGCTCTAGTCACCTAATCATTGGGCAACTAGAGCCTATCGCCCAATGGCCTCGCGACAAGCAAGAAATCCGTTGGCCCTTGGGAGAAAAGGAGACGGAGGAGGAGAGGAGAAGGAGAGGAAAAAGGAGAGGAGCGAAGAGGAGAGGGAGGAGAAGAGGAGAGGGAAGAGGAGGGGTGGAGAGGAGAGGAAGGAGGATAGGGAGGAGAGGAAGAAGCGACTCTTGTGAGGAATTTTTTTTGTTGTATTTTAAATTTTGTATATGAAGTAGATAGTTTATTTAGTGTTAGTATGAGTAGAAAATTGTAGATGTAGACAAAAATAGTTCAACTTTGGTATAGAAAATTTAGTCAATGTAGTTTTAGAAAACTAGCAGCCGTAGTAGCCTATAGTTGTATAAAATTTCGTGAACAGAGGTGTAGAAATTAGCATCGTTAGTAAATTGGTATGCGTATAAAATTGTAGTTATAGAAAATCCAGTCAACGTTACGTAGAAATTAATCGTCTGTAGAAATTTGTAGTTATTAAAAATTTGGTCAATATTTTTGTAAGAATTTCACAATTGCTTTGTATAAAACAATAATATGTAATATTTATGATTAATTATGAATGAATGTAGTGCCGTTAGTACGTTGAAAAAACACGTGTACCATTGCAACTAGTTATAGGCATTTAAATCGATATGCCATGTAAATTATCGAAACCATTATGAATTATTTGCAGTAGGGGATAGCTCGAGTAGTGAGAAAAGAGCGGTGTCGGTGTGCGATCTGCCGATAGGAAGTTAATGCTATGAGGTTAGTGTAGTTGGTTACGACAGGCGAACGATCGGTGAAATGTGAATTACAATACATCAGTACTTTCGTAGTGTGCGATGCGATTTGACTAGTTGCAAAATTGAAAATATATGCAGGCAGACATCAGTAATGTATTAAAAATACCCACTACATTGAGAGTGCATTATGGTGTTGGAACCGTTCATATGGTATCAGATTCTAGGTTTACTCGGTGAGAACTTCTTTACCCGTTGTTAGATTCGTTTTCTATCCTCTCGTCTATTAAACCGAAAATTGCAATACCAAAACCATAGTTCAATCAGTTATTTCTCGTGAGTTTTGTTAAGTTTTCGTCCATTAGAAATTTTGTTTACGTAGCTTGATCTTTGTGTCCACATAAACCCTAGAAAATTGCTGATTGATTCCATTAATTAGCACCCAATGATACGGGGATGCCCGATCTTCTCAGTGAGGAACCGTGGATAATTGATGCGAAGTAGACGATGTCGCTAGTTGAACACTCGCGCCATTGCACGGACCCTCAACTCTTCGGATACACCCAAAACACACCGGATAATGGTTCGTCGCGAGACCACAAACGACGAACGCCAAGTCCCCAATTCCCAATGGAACGACGGCTTGACCTTGAATTGGAGAACGAAACAATGGATCACCTATTTCTCTCTCAAAGTCCTCGCATGAACTTTGGTGTTGAAAGAACAAGCAATAGCTATGTTTCAATCTTATGCATAAAATTGGTCTTCTTACAATGGGGGTCTAACCCTCAATATATAGTACCCTGTCCACCTCATGGCTGGCCAAGAGGTCCAAACCAACTCCAACTCATCCCTACATGTATTTGGAAATAAACTCACACAAAAGGAAAAACCTAAAATTAAACCATCACCATGTTTTGGTCATAACTTTTTATCTGTGACGAATTTGAAGGTGGGGCCAGATCCATTGCGTAGCCCTTGCAATTATCTTTCCAACGAGTATAAGAACACCTGAATTGGACTCCGTTTGTGAAAGTTATGGCCTTTTTAGTAACTGCCTGTCAGGCTGTCCCGAACCAAATCCGAATTAAATTCTGAGTTGAATCCGAGTTTGAATTGGATTGAGCATGTGGGAGATCCAAATTTGGCTTGAAAATCTTATCCAAAACTTGTAGTTTAAGTCCTTGGCTCCTCCCTTTTGCTCTCCCATCAACCGGGCTACTTTCCTCCTTGATCAACTGCATGGGCTGTTTGATTTTCTCCTTGCCAACTGCTTTGGCCTTCTTGTTCTTCATTGCTAGGCAGCAAATATGGGTACCCTCCTTCTTGCGCTCCTCTATTACTTTGGCTCCGGCCTCCCTCTCGGTTCTAAAGACTTGAAGCTTGTCAAACCTGAGAATGCACAACGTATTGTTTTTATGTAGTATCCAATTCTCACGGAAAACACAAAGAAACTTATTAAGAAACAATTGCACCTGTTGTTTGAAGTATAGATCTTGCTTTATAAATAGCGTCATAAGTGCTAGGGATATCCTCATCACCCTAAAATAACAAATACCAACCAGTCTTTGCTTGCTTCGGCTCGGATTAGCAACCCTAGCTGCACCTCGCTGTGCCGTGCTCCAACTTGCTCCATTTGCGTACGAACCACTTTGGTTTCTTTTAGCATCACTTATATCCTTTTCATCTTTGAGACTAGCTATTGATATTGCTTTGGGCTGCTCTTAGATTTTGGTTTACTCTTTGCTGAATTGTGGATCTTGCGCAATCAAGAAAGTAGCACAACACACTTTTGGCCATTAAGAAAAGAAGAGAGAAAGAAAAGGCAGCTGCATGTAGAAAGAGCCACGGCTAAAAATAAATAATAAAAAAAAATCTTTTGCCGACTGCTATAGTACCGTCGCATCCATATTTCAGATTGTGTAGCCCTTTTCTTGAGCAATCTTGTGCCCTTTTATATTCAATTGCATTTGGCTAGCGTCTCTCCTAGTACTTGGTGCCAAACGAGCTTGTTACATCGCACTTTTCGTTTACTTCTCGCTAGCTCATCCCTTTGTTGGCATTAAGTCACATTTATCTTTGCGTGTGCGTTCATTTACTTCACTTAAACCTATTGGATCAGCACATAGGCAAGATACTCTAGCTTGGTCATTACTTAGCTTTACAATACCTTGAAAATATCAGATTGCATAGGATATACTCGATGGTGTTGATTTTCAGTGTTGGAAAGCGAAGATGGAGGCGTATATTCAAGTTCAAGCCTTTGCAATATGGGAGAAGGTCTACAAGCCTTATCAAGTGCCCGAGAACGATGCTGTGTCAGCAGCAAATATAGCACACGTGGAGGCAAATAGCATGGCAAGGAACCTGATAATTCAAGGATTAGGAAGGAGTGATTTTGATCATGTTGTGCATCTGAAATCCGCATATGAGGTATGGAAAGCTGTAATACCCCAAAAGCGATTCGAGAGTTAAACGATTAATTGTGTAGTGCCCCGGAAGAGATTCTGCTATTGATCGATTAATCGGGGAGAAGGACATTAAAGAAAATAATGAAATAGCATTCTTTTGAGGGGTTTTTATGCATTTTTTGGACAACCTGGGCCAGGGCCTTGGCCCATGTGGGACATTCAGGCCCAAGGGGGGAGGGGAGGCGCCACCCTCCCCAACCCTAGCCGCCCCCCACTTGTTTCCCCCATTGGCCGCCCCCCTTGTCCCCCATTGGCCGCCCCCTCCTGCAGCCCCTTGTGCGCCCCATCTCCCTCCCTTGGGCGCCTCCCCTCTTCCCCCTATTGCTGCCATTGATGATCAAGTGCTGCTGCCATTGGAGGAGAAGCAAGGAGAAGGAAAGAGAAGAAGGAAGGAGAAGGAGAAGAAGAGAAGAAAAAGAGGAGAAAGAGAACAGGAGGAATTCGGGAGGAGTTCTTCGTGTTCATCTTCAATTCATCAAGAGTAATCCTTGTTCCCCCTTTTAGAATAATATTTTTTGATCTTGGTAGCAATATCGCAAATCTGGACTGCTAGGACTGAACATGTTAGACGGCTGTTTCGGGTTAGATCCGTGAGGATTCAGGTCTAGACCTCTCCTAGATAATTGTAGACGACGAAATTATCTTTCCATGAAGTCCTAGAACGCGTGATTCAGACTTGCGTAGCAAAAGTTATGATTTTTCTAAGTTGACTGTTCTGCATCTCGGAGGGTTTCCCGACGGGTTTCGGTAGATCGATTTTGGAAATTAGAAAACGGGAGAATCAGAGGATCTTCATATTAGGAAAGTTGTAGATAATTTTCTTAGATTTCCAGAAAGGTCAAGAAATCCAAATTCCGACTTTCGGGGTGGAAGTTATGACATTTTTAGTGCGGTGTCCAGAGACAATTATAGTTTTTGGAAAACTGGTTGGATCGGGTAGAAGATGGCCGAATCTGGAAGGCTCCCCAAATAGGTTTAGTTAGATAATTTAATTATCTTTCCAGATAATCTGAGAAAGCTCCATTGGACCTCTGTACCAAAAGTTATGAATTTTTGAATGTGACTGTCCGTAGAAGGTAGAGTTTGGCCGAGAGGAAATTGGGGATTTAGGTTAGATAAACGTGTTGGTCTAGTTTGGGGCTGTTGTTATTGTTATTTAAAGACCCGTTGCTGTTGTCTTAGGCAATATTGTAATTAATGTTTGGGAGGAGGACAGATTCCAGGGGCTGCACCTTCTACTCATCCTCTGTTTTCTCGCGGTTAAGGCAGGTATAATGATGGTTGAAATTTTATAGTGTGATTGTTGATGAATGATAGTTTGTGGATGTTTGATCGATATTATGGGTGTTTTTGATCTTGATTATGATAATGATATGTTGGTACTGTTTATGGTAATTTGCAATTGAAGTTATTTATGAGAATTTATGATGCATAGACACGGTGAATGCAAGTTTTTATTTATTGAGACATTCACATATATGCATCATGCCGATATATTGAAGTCTTGGTCACGAGATAACCAAGCGTCGAGGTCCCCGTCATGTTGATGTCATGACGGGCTAAAGGTCCCCATACTTGTGGAGTATGGGCAATTGGTCCCTGTCCATGATGGTACAGACATGGGTGTGCATTGACGGATGCACACTCCGCATTACCGGTAAAATGCGAAAGAGAAGAGATAAAGAGATTTTTTTTGATCATATTGCATAGCATGGTTCATTATATGATTGATGGATAAATTTGTGAGATGATGTTCATGATTGTTCTTGTTACTACTTATTATTTTTGCTGAGTCTTTGTAATCACTCTTGCTGTCGTTTTTGTTGTTTGTTGATTGTTTTAGGTATTTTCATGAGGACAACATGCATGGGGATAAAGGAGGATTAGCGTTGTTGCACTTGCACGAATTATCCACCATAGAAGAAATAGAGAACTCTCAATATTAATTATTCTTTTGCTAAAGTGGTATTTGTCTTATGACTACTAGGTCTAAAATGTAATAAAGGTTTAGAACTTTTTATATTGCTTCCGCGCTTTGGTTAAGTTTGATAGCAGTTTTGTTTATTACTGATTACAATGCTTATGGTTATTTATACCTCTTGATTATGATTGTTAGAACTCAGTTTTAGTCAATAAATAAAGGAGACTCTGCCGAAATTTTGTAATATGCAACTAGTTAGATTTTTTTATGGTTAGTTTAGTAGCATTTCAGGCCAATGTTTTGGCTGGGGTGTTACAAAAGCACTACGTGATTATCATGAGGGTTTATCTACTATTAAAGAGGTACGTCAAGATATGTACAAAAGGATTACATGCGTTTTGAGATGAAACCTGGTGAATCGATAGATGATTTCTTTGCCCGCTTTAATAAAATTCTTAGTAACCTACGTGCTGTTAATGTTACTTATACTGATGCTGAAAATGCACGTCAATTACTTGGAGCATTAGATATGCTATATGGGAGATGAAGGTTACATCTATTAGAGAATCTATTGTCATGAGTACAGTTACATTAGATGTACTTTATTCTAAATTGGAAACTCATGAATTAGATGTTTTTGTTAGAAAAAATAATGGTAATAAATCAATTGCCTTAGCTTCACAATCTAGCAAGTCTAATAGTGATAATTCTTCTACTAGCTATGTTTTGTCTTCTTTGTCTTCACTAACTGATGAACAGCTAGAGCAACTCCGGAAGATGATTTGGCACTCCTCTCTACACGTTTCACAAGAGCTTTGCATAATGTGAGATCAAGAAAGAGAGGAAATTTTGGTCCTCAAAGGTGCTATGAGTGTGGTGATCTCAATCATATTCGTCCCAAATGTCCAAAGTTTCTAGCAAGTTTTGCAAGAGAAGAGATAGAGAAAGAAAAGATGAAGAATAAAAAGAAGGGCTATATGAATCGCAAGGTGGTGCATCGTGTTCTTTCGGCTCTTGGGCAAATTAATTTGAGTGATGTGGACACGGACAGCGAGGATGATACTCCCAAAGGCAAGAAAGATTTAATTGGGTTGTGTCTAATGGCAAGTAGCAAAAGCTCCACCGACAATGATGATCTTGACAGCGACAACTACAATGAGGTAGAACCTTCTTATGATGATTTAGCTAAAGCTATTGCTAAACTTGGGACATTGCTAGAAAAGAAAGATAAAAAGATTAAGAAATACAATACTTTGATTGAATATCTAAATTCTGAAATTGCAAGACTTAGAGTTTTAATTCCTGATGATGAATCTTGTGAGTCTTGTCAAATTTTACATTCTAAGTTAAAAAATGCTAGGTCACTTAATGCTTTAAACATGGATCAACTTAGAGATGTAACTGCTAAATTTGGTGAATTAAGATTAGCACATGACTCCTGTGATGAAAAATTGAAATGTGCTAATGATGAAATTGGAAAGCTCAAGTTTAGCTCTTCTACATGTTTAGAGTCAAGTATTTCAAATGTGCTAATTCATCTCAGGAATCTATTCAACAAATGCTTTATTATGAGAACATGTCTTGCTCAAATTGTCCTAAATTAAATATTGAAATTGAAGCTTTGACTAGACAACTTAATGATCTTGCTGAAAAAGAAAGATTGGCTCAGTCTACTGCTTCTTAGAATCTTGTGAATGAACTTATTAAATGCACAACTTGTCCCACTTTGGCTAAAGAAAATGAGTACCTTAAGGACACCTTAGAGAGATTCTCTTCTGGCAAGAAAAATTTGAATATGATTCTAGACAAGTCAAAAACAAGTGTGAAAAATCGTGGTCTAGGATTTAATTTTGTTGAGCATGTCAAGAATAATCCTCCTAAAGTTATTAAGGCTCTTGAACCTAGAAAGTTTGAAGTTATTAAGTGCTTGCCAAGACCAATGATAATGCATACAAGATAGAGCTTCCAGGAGACGATTATGGGGTGAGCACTACTTTCAATGTTGCTGATTTATCACCATTCTTTGGACAAGATGGCACAGAGTCGAGGACGACTCCTTTTCAAGAGGGGGAGGATGATGAGGACATCTCTACTACATATTCATCGTCCACTTCAAATGTGCATGGCAAAGCTATTGATAAGGCTCCGGAAGGTCCTATGACAAGAGCAAGAGCTAAGCTACTTCAACAACAGACGCTTTTGTTCCTTAGAGATTTTTCTATTAGTTATATGAGAATAACATACTACCTAATGCAAATATGTTATGCGTTCTCAGATTTGAAGCAACAGAAGGTCAAGTGGAGAAGGACCAACCTACCACGAGTCATGAGAAGGAGAGTCCATGCGGGCAAGGAGCTATGATATATCTGTCCAACAATTTCTCAATCAAGCAGCCCATGCGGTTGATCAAGGAGGAAAGAAGCCCGTTTGATAGGAGAGCAAAAGGGGAAGAAGCCCAAGGACTTAAACTACAAGCTTTGGATAAGATTTACAAGCCAAATTCGGACTTCCCACGGCTCAATCCAATTCAAACTCGGAATCAACTCAGAATTCAATTCGGATTCGGTTCGGGACAGCCTGACAGGCAGTTACTAAAAAGGCCATAACTTTCACAACCGGAGTCCGATTCAGGTGTTCTTGTACTCGTTGGAAAGTTAATTTCAAGGGCTACGCAATGGATCTGGCCCCACCTTCAAATTCATCACGGATAAAACGTTATGACCGAAACATGGTGACGGTTTAATTTTAGGTTTTTCCTTTTGTGTGAGTTTGTTTCCAAATACATGTAGGGATGAGTTGGAGTTCGTTTAGAACCTCTTGGCCAGCCGTGAGGTGGACAGGGTACTATATATTGAGGGTTAGACCCCCATTGTAAGGCAGACCACGTTTGAAAATAATCAATCTACTAAAGTATGTTCGAGTTTAGCATTGTTGCCTAAGTTCCGTAGGGAATTAGGAGTTATTTTCTTCAATCAAGATCGTTCAGCGTTTCCATTGGGAATTGGGTGCACGATAGATCTTCGCTTGGTGGTCGGCGAAATCAACACGAGTGTGTTTTAGCGGATTAAAGAGTGTTCGTCCCTTGCATTAGCATTGGAGGATCATTACGATTCATCAAGACTCCCGTGAGTATCCATCCTACGTCGAGAAGATCGGGCGACCCCGTATCACTCAGGTTACTGATATTCTTTCAGAATCGCTTTATACTTCTCATTTTGTTTATTTGCGTAGTGAGTTGGGCGTATTACATCTTATGTGATTATTCTGAGGGGGAGCTTGGTGTTTAAAAATTTCAAGAGCTTTGTTTATTATACCTGTCAAATAAGTCAACAAGTCCAAGCCATTGAAATTATTTGAGTTGTAGAGCTCTCTTTATCATATTTATTCATATGTTGTGTAGTTTTGATCATCACTAGTTAAAACTAATTTGCTATACTTGAACTAAAATATGACAAGGTGGAACACTTTGACTAGATTAATTATAGGTAGTACTTTATGATGTTCATAAAAAAGGATTAGCTTGTTTGTGAGTCTTATTTTAAATCTTGGCTATGAGGCTCGCATGTTTCATATTGCAATCTTTTTGTGATCACTCAATTTGGCATGTTATAAAAAAAGTGACCAACAGAATTGAAAGATGTATGCTTCAAGCATGCCATGGTAAAAAAAAAAGAAAAGGGGGCACAAAAAGTGCACAAATGAAAAGAAGTATGCTTTAAGCATGCCACCATCTAAACAAGTATGCTACAAGCATTTCATTATGAAAAGAAGTATGCTACAAGCATGCCACATGCCTATGAATTGAGTGTGGAGCAACATGTTGTTATATGAGACTGCTAGCTCGTTTGGATTTAAAATTTGCTTCACTTTTAGGCTTTCACTTTTTGTTGTGATATCTCATTGTGCTCTCTATAATAAGTTTGGTCATTGTTGAGATGTCTGTCATTGATATAAATTGTTTAATCATATTGAAAACTTTGTTTTGATATTGCTATATGATATATGACTTTATATGATCTAGATAGCTCTACTAAAAAATATGGCTTGGTTAAATTATTAAATCAATTCAAAGTGACTTGGATAATCTACAAAGTTTCTTGATTTTTACTCTCATTGCTTCTTCTTCGAATTATTCCTTCTTTGAATTTTCTTGATGATTACATTGACAAAGGGGGAGAGATTTGGTGTGCTTTGTGAGATATTGGATAAATTTGCTAAAACTTCACCTCTTGTGTTGAGGGGGAGAGATTTGAGACTTGTGGCTTGAAATATATTTTTGGCTTCAGTTCTTCACTTATATCTGCTGGAAGCTAATTCATCATGCAATCTTGTGGTGTTGTCAATGTATTCATCAAGGGGAGATTGTTAGACCATGTGGTTACGTCTAGTTTATTTTGGTGATGAATAATTGACAACAGTTAATTTATGATGATGAATATTTGATAATATTGTTTACCGATGTTATGCGTGGTGTGTTGACGTGTGTGCGTATGGACTGATGTTGGTCAAGTTGGGATGAACTTGTGCTGGAAGAATGTTCTTTGGTCTTTGCATGTTTAGGATGAGCATGGAGGCGATCATGGTCGGTGATGAGGAGGACCGGGACTAGGATGGGGAGATCTGAGGTCCAGACGGTCAAGGATGTCATGTGAGATGGTCGGGCTCATGTTTGGGGTGCATGGAGATCAGGGATGGATGATACGTGTTGGAGCTACGGAGGTGCGGTCTGTAGGCTATGACACGTGGTGGATGTTGAGTGGAGAAGCTACGGGAGGTGCGGTCCTGGAGGCTTCGACACATGATGCGTTAGAAAAGTCGGGAGTGTGTAAAACCCGTGTTAGGAAGGGTTTCGAGTCCCTTGAAAATTAGTGGGCCAAAAGCCTAGTTGAGGTAAAAAAGCCCATGTCTAGTTGGATGAGTTGGATTAGGATTTGAAGTAGAGTTTGAATAGGACTCATATGAGGGATGAGTTGGATTAGGATTTGAAGTAGAAATTGAATAGGATTCGTAGGAGGCTGCATAAAAGAGGACAGAAATTGTGATTGGTAGTGTGGTTTTTGGAGAGAGTATTTTGTAGCCACTATGATTAAGAAATAAAGTTTAGATCTATCCTGAGGAAAAGCGTCGGCGGTGGTTTTTTTGCTTCGCATCGCTTGGCTGCGGCGTGTCCATCAAGGCGTTAACTCCGCGTGAAGCCTTGCATGCATAGTTGAGGAAAAACAAACAAGGAGGAAAAACAAACAAGGAGATGTGCACGGATTTCGAGATCTGATGGAAGTGGTTTGCATGCACGTTGATGGATGGATGGATGAACAAATTCTTCGGTTTTTCAATTAAATTTTGTGAGTTTTTTAATTCACATATATTATCTTTTTTCTTGTTTTTTTATTCCTAGGGTGTCTCCATACATTGATATCTATCTAGGAATTTTTTCTGCATTTATACATGAATTAGTTTTAATTAAAAATCGATTGCTAGATTGAAGGAAAAATAGTTTTTCTGCTGCCGATCAGCTATCTAACGAAAATTCTTTTTCTCGGCGCTACAGTAGATGCTACAGTAATTTACATCATAGCTACAGTAACCGAAAAATTGCCGCATTTTTTTTCTGTTTTTTTTGTTGTTTTTATTTTCAGATTGAACGACTAGAAGACAGAAAATTTGAGAAAAAGTTTCCGTTGTGCGTTGCAATCATTCACCCCCCTCTTATTGCTATCAACGATCCTACAAAGCCGATGAAGGGGAGCATATGGAGTACATAGTTTATCAGATGGAGTACGATAACCAAACAGCTTAGCCTGAAGAGGAAGCTGTACAGAAGGACGATGATGAGGTTATCAGATGGAGTACGATAACCAAACAGCTTAGCCTGAAGAGGAAGCTGTACAGAAGGACGATGATGACAATTCGGATGAGGACGAAGCTCCTGTCTCGTAGGAATGGAACTGGTTTGATGCTGAGGGTGTTGTTGCACATGAAGAGCATGAATCACCGTGGGAGTATCATGGGATAGAGGTTTGGTTGCATTCAATGTTTTCTGACAAGGCATCGCTGCAGGATGCCATCAAGCAGTGGGCCCTGTCTATGCAGTGGACTTTTTGGGTCGTGAAATCTATCCAAGAGTAGTACACCGTGAAGTGTGAGCAGGCTAGTTGTCCTTGGAGGGTGCACGCATGTAGACCCAAGTATGAGATTTACTAGATTGTGTCGAAGGTGGAGCCGCACTCTTGCATTCGAAGTAGTGTTTTGGTGAGGCATCATAACATAACGTCCGTCTTTATAGCCAATCTGATGTATAGAGAGATAGTATAGAAGAAAGACATAGAGACCACACACATTGTGGTAGCTATCATGAAGAAATTCAAGTACAAGATTAGTTACGTGAAAGCGTGGCATGCGAAGCAGACGGCATTGGAAAAACGGTTCGGGTCTTTCGAGGCAGCGTACGACAATCTTCCTCGTATGCTTGAGGTGTTGCAGGACAGAAACCCGGGCATGTATATCACTGTGAAGGACAAACCTTTTACAAGCTCGCTAGGTTATGCGGTGTTGCAGAGGGCCTTCTTAGCATTTGGTGCATGCATCGAGGCATTCAGGCACATGCTGCCCGTGATCTTAGTTGACGGGAGCTTTTGACCAGCAAATACAAGGGCCAAATCCCGGTGGCCAATGGCATTGATGGCAACAATCAAATATTGCTGCTGGCCATCGCATTCGTGAAAAGTGAGAATTACGAAAGCTTGTTGTGGTTCCTTAGACATGTGAGGGTTGGAGTTGTCAGCGCTCGTCCTGGTGTGTGCTAATCCATGATTATCATGTTGCGATTGTGAAGGCCATAAGAAAACTTTAGGAAGACCTCAAGGAGCCCTTCCCTTGGCCAGATATGAGGAACAGATGGTGCATTCGTCACCTACGGGTGAACTTCTTCAAGCAGTTCTCGAAATAACCGTTGATGAGGCTGTACAAGAGGCTGGCTATGCAGAACTAGTAGAGAAAATTTGATGTTTTGTGGGCATTGTTGGACGAGCGTAGCAGGAAACATGCCGACGAGAGGAACAAGGGGACAATCATGCCTGGGGAAACACAACCAGAATGCCTAACAACACTCGATGAGCCTAACGTAGCTAGTCCGAGGAGGAGGAGCTCATGGAACATCAAGTGTTTCTCGTAGTGGATCGAGGGAGAACCATTGGAAAAGTGGTTACTGCTGCACGACACCGATGACGCAAAGTACGACATAATGATGACTAACCTTGCGAAGGTGTACAATTGGGTTCTCAGGGCCTTTCGTTCTCAGCCCCTCGTCGCCATTGTGGAAAGTGTTCTGCACAGCACAATCGATTACTTCATGGAGAGGCATGTGAATGCTGCACCTCATGCGGCTAACCCACGAACATTGTACTCGTTGAAAATTATGGTATACATGGAGATGAAGGCATAGAAGGGCCAATTGCACATGCTGTATGTCATGGGCAACAAAGAGCATTGTTTCGACGTGGTACTCCGGGATAGAGCTGGATTTAGGACGGCTCGTGCCCTTGTTACCCACGAGGTATGCCTCGGAGATCATGTAAATAAATCTAGCTACTCGTGCAATGAGCCGAAGCTGTATACGGACTATGGGCATGGATCATTCGAACTTCATGTTGGGGTACTTCTTCAAGGAGAGCGAGATGCATGCGTGGTGTGGCAAGCTCAGGGGGTTCAGAGTTGTGGGGAACTTCGCCACCTTGGATATTGCAGGGAGGACCTAGATTCCGGATGTTGACATGCTAAAGGGTGAGAAGGGTAGGCGACAGAGCCAGCGTATTAGAAATGATATGGACAAAGCGCAAGCTAAAGCACCTGGTGCACGCTGCAGGCGATGCGGTCAGGAGGGGCACACAGCTAAATGATGCAAGACATGTGCTGATCAGTAGGCAGAGCGGTATGGTTTCTACAACTAGTTATTGGAGACTACAAATAAATGTTCATTGTAAACTGTACTTTGTTAGTTGGCACTTTTGACGTGCGTACTGTCGTACTAAATGTATCGTACATTGCATGTATCGTTTGTACAATTTCTATCTTACTTCCCTCTTTTCAGTAATGTAGTTGGTATTGTGTTAGTAGCCTAGTATTGTTTTCTTTATTTACTTACAAGTTCTATTTACTGTTGCTTTACATGCAATGTTTTTTTGTTCCGTATATATGCTAACTTGAATTCAGTTTGCAGATATGGCTCGTGATCTTCGCGGATTGGACTAACCTTACGGCCTGTTGGACGCACATGTCGACCGGCTGCATCATGCTTCCCGTGGTCCGGACTGAGCGAGGAGGAGCCAACTGACTTAGGAGTGGGCCGGACATGCACACCTTGAGTCGCCTATAGACCCCCGCTGGACAGCTAGTGTGCACTCCGCCAGCATTGTGTTGTTGCCATAAGTATGTTGCGTACTGACCTTTACTTACTTTGCAGCTGCAGGATGCCAGGCTACTCCCTCTCTTCTCGATGGTGCCAGGACCCATGCAAGTTCTTCAAGTCTAAGTACCGCCTCAGCCTATGTATGTGTTACTGGGGTTGCGCAAACTACTTCAGTGATTATCTCGACCATCGTCTAGACACCACCACCTATTGGCAGCCCGGTAAGGATCACATGCACTGTTTCCCCTACCTTTTATCCTGCAAAGTATGACCTAACAACCTCTCCCGTGTGTCCACAGTCCCCAGAACCCCTATGTGGCTACCATAAATGGATCGATCTTGAGATTCACCTATAGGACTAATGGGCCCTTGACTTCGACGAGTGGAATGTCACAAGGTCCTGCGAGATCCAGGAGGAGGAGCGCCGCAAGGACGAGCAAACCAACCGTATACAATGGGAGACGAAAGCTCATCTCGAGGCGTGCACGCGTAGGGAGAACGAGGCTCGCGAGAGGGAGCGTGAGAAAAAGAGGGAAATGGCAACCAAGGAAAAAGAGGCCCCGAGGAGTTTAACGCCGAGCTCGCAAGGAAGGAAAAATGGCCCCACTCCATGCAGTAGGTCGTACGAGGAGTTAGATTGGTTAGTCGCATATGATGCTCTATGTTATGCATGTAACAAACCCTACGCGGTATGTTACTCTCAACTGTATTATGAAGTCTATTTTAATTGAGACAAGCTTATTTTCTCGTCATTTTGCATTCAATTATTTCCATAGAAAGTAATCCAACAATATTAACAGACTAGTTTTCCTCCGTGTATGAATTCCCAGTAACATCACAATATCACTTACCATCATACTTGCCGACCATTCTTTGTTCAATCGTTCTTAAAAAAATTCTCATGAATTTTTTTACACTACAACAGCATAGAACGATCATAAACTCTTATTACGAATCCAACAGATTATCTCCCAGTCATACTCTACAAAAACACAAAATAGATTAATCTACCCTTCATCTTGTTTGCGATCAGACAATGAGCGATCTGCGATTGTTATCACCCACCATAGAAGCAGCAAAGTGATGCGGATACGCACATACTTAGCACTTTTCAGGCGAATACATTATTTAATTGGAAAGAAGTATTGAGCCGCATTAAATATTATCAGGTGAATTTGTTTCTTAAGGAGTTTCTTATGCTATTATTTTATGTATTCTTAGGTATGATTCATGTGAAAACTTGGGAGAGCAAAAGGGAGGAGCACAAGGACTAAAACTACAAGTTTTGGATAAGATTTTCAAGCCATATTTGGATCTCCCACGTGCTCAGTCCAATTCAAACTCGGATTCTACTCAGAATTCAATTCGAATTCGGTTCGGGACAACCTGACAGGCAGTTACTAAAAAGGCCATAACTTTCACAAACGGTGTCCGATTCAGGTGTTCTTGTATTCGTTGAAAAGATAATTTCATGGGCTACGCAATGGATCCGGTCCCACCTTCAAATTCATCACGGATTAAAAGTTATGACCGAAATATTGTGAAAGCTTAATTTTAGGTTTTTCCTTTTGTGTGAGTTTGTTTCCAAAATATGTAGGGATGAGTTGGAGTTGGTTTTGGACCTCTTGGCAAGCCATGAGGTGGAGAGGGAACTATATATTGAGGGTTAGAGCCCCATTGTAAGGAGACCACGTTTGAAGTTCCATAGAGAATTTGGAGTGATTTTCTTCAATCAAGATCGTTCAGCCTTTCTGTTGGGAATTGGGTGCACGATAGATCTTCGCTTGGTGGTCGGCGAAATCAACACGAGTGTGTTTTTGCGGATTAAAGAGTGTTCGTCCCTTGCATTGGCATTGGAGGATCATTACGATTCATCAAGACTCCCGTAAGTATCCATCCTACGCCGAGAAGATCGGGCGACCCCGTATCATCTTGGTATCAGAGCGCGGTTTGCTCGGTAGGATCTTATCCCTTTAAATTTTACTTTATTACTTATTGTCCTATGGTCCATAAACCGAAAACACACACAAAAAATCCAAACCCTAGTTTCACATCTGCTATTTTCGTGAGTTTTATTATGTCTTGATCCATTAGAAATTTTGTTTACGTGCTGATCGTTCATGTTTATTTGCGTAGCTTAATCTTTGTGTCCGATCCAAAATTCAAAAAAAAATCCGATCGCTACATGCGTGAACAATACTGCTACAGTACTGTGAACAATGCTGCTACAGTCACGCGAAAAAAAAAATCTGCACTGTGGCTGTTTCTGTTACATATATCCTTAATTTTCCGTTCATCTTTGAGACTAGTCTTTGATAATTGCGTTAAGGGCTGTTCTTGATATTAATTTACACCGGCTGAAATTTTATTTGTTTGTGGAAGGGGAAACTAAACCTTAGTGCCAACAACAAGTTAAAAAAGAAAGAAAGAAGGAACGAAAGAAAGAAAGAAGGCAGCCCACAAAAAAAAGAAGGAAAGTGAGCATTGGCCAAATTGGGGTTAGCTAATTTTAATATATAATTTCAGCTTGTGTATTTAATTCCTTTGAGCAATCTTGTGCCCTTACATTCATATCATTGCAATTGGCTAGTGTCTCTCCTAGTACTTGGTGCAAAACGAGCTATCTAATCTTTAATTTCAAATTGCCTCTAGTTAGCTCATTCCTTTGTTTGCATCGAGTCACATTGATCTTTACGTGTGCATTCATATACATCACTTAAATCTTTTGGATCAGCACATAGGCAATACTTTCTACCTTGGATTATTACTTAATTTTACATCATCGAGAAATTCAGATCGTGTAGAATAAATACCTCCTGACCAAGCTCCACAAAATATCCTTTGCCGTGCAATTGTGAGTCACTTTTTAAGCCGCTTGATCATCACTTATTATTATAGCCACCACCAAGTGTAAGTTCTTTAGGCCTCAATTCACTTCGGAAAGGTAAGGACTTTACTTGGGAGAGAAAATAGTGAGATTAAGTGTTTCCACATATATATATGTTGCGTAACTAACCATGACAGGATATTCAACAATTCGTTTCTCTCGGTGTGAACCAAATAGGAATAAATCTTGAGTATTTCGTTCCTCATGGTGCGATTCCAAACCCAACAATTTGTCTCTTCTGTTCTATGGAAGTGAAGATCCAGAGGAGTATCTTGAGTGGGAATGGCGATTGGAGAAAGAGTTTAGAGTTCAAAAGCTTCCCAAAGAACAAGAAGTGATGCGAGCCACTATACAGTTTAAAGACTATGCTTATAGTTGGTGGCAACAATTATCTCGAAAACGATTCATTAGATCTTGGGAAGGTTTGAAGGTGATCATGAGAAACGAGTTTGTGCCATCCTATTATGAGTGGGGATTGCTTTTGTGTTTGTTTCCAAATACATGTAGGGATAAGTTGGAGTTGGTTTAGGACCTCTTGGCCAGCCATGAGGTGGAGAGGGAACTATATATTGAGGGTTAGACCCCCATTGAAAGACGACGTTTGAGAATAATGAATCTACTAAAGTTTGTTCGAGTTTAGCATTGCTACCGAAGTTCCATGGGGAATTTGGAGTGATTTTCTTCAATCAAGATCGTTCAGCTTTTCCGTTGGGAATTGGGTGCACGATAGATCTTCGCAGTGGTCGTGAAATCAACACGAGTGTGTTTTGGCGGATTAAAGAGTGTTCGTCCCTTGCATTGGCATTGGAGGATCATTACGATTCATCAAGACTCCCGTGAGTATCCATCCTACGTCGAGAAGATCGGGCGACCCCGTATCATCTTGGTATCAGAGCGCGGTTTACTCGGTAGGATCTTATCCCTTTAAATTTCAGTTTATTACTTGCTATCCTATAGTCCATAAACCGAAAACACAAAAAAAAAATCCAAATCCTAGTTTCGCATCAGCTATTTTTCCGTGAGTTTTATTATGTCCTGATCCATTAGAAATTTTGTTTACGTGCCGATCGTTCGTGTTTATTTGCGTAGCTTAATCTTTGTGTCCAATCCAAAATTCAAAAAAAAAATTCCGATCGCTACAGTGCGTGAACAGTATTGTACAGTACCATGAACAATGATGCTACAGTGCCGCGCGGAAAAAACATTTCTGCTATTTTTATTTCATCAATTGAGACTAGTTGTTGAATATTACATCTAGGGCTGCTCTTGAGTATTCTACATCTTGCTGAATATTTGTGACCTATGCAAAATCAAAGAGACAATTAAACCTAGTTCGGCCCTTGAAAAAGAAGAAGAAGAAGAAGAAGAAGCAAAAAAAATAGCTAAGAAAAAAAAAGAGAGAAAAAAAACATTGGCCGAATCTAGGATGCGCTCTTAGTCCATAAATTCAGCTTGTGTATTTAATTCCTTTGAGCAATCTTGTGCCCTCACATTCATATCATTGCAATTGGCTAGCGTCTCTCCTAGTACTTGGTGCAAAACGAGCTATCTAGTCTTTAATTTCAGATTGCCTCTAGCTAGCTCATTCCTTTTGTTTGCATCGAGTCACATTGATCTTTGCGTGTGCGTTCATATACTTCACTTAAATCTTTTGGATCAGCACTTAGGCAAAGTATTCTAACTTGGATTATTACTTAATTTTACAACATCGAGAAATCAGATCGTGTAGGATAAATACTTCCTAACCAAACTCCACAAAATATCCTTTGCCGTGCAATTGTGAGTCACTTTTAAATCCGCTTGATCATCACTTGTTATTATAGCCACCACCAAGTGTAAGTTTCTTTTGGCCTCAATCCACTTCGGAAAGGTGGGAACTTTACTTGTGAGAGAAAAGAGTGAGATCGAGTGATTTAATATACCTTGTTATTGCTTTGTGTTGTCTTTGCACAATCTGACCATGTCAGGTAGAGAAGACAACAATGGTTATGAGAATGAAGTTAATCTTAATGCCCCGGTGACACGCTTTAAACATCAGGCATTGAGAAGTACATTGCAACAAGAGCTCCAATCAGGCACCACTGCTAAGCACGTACAACTTACGGCGGATATGCAGGATTTCCATATTGAATTCAATCAACAAATGAAGCTGTTACACAAAAACATCGTGAATGATATTGTGCAAGCACTTCGTCCACAACAACTAAAAGATAGCTTTGTTCCTTTCTATGGCAGTGAAGATCCAGAGGAGTATCTTGAGTGGGAATGGCAAATGGAGAAAGTGTTTAGATTTCAGAAACTTTCCAAAGACCAAGAGGTGATGCGTGCCACAAGGGAGTTTGAAGACTATGCTTATAGTTGGTGGCAACAACTAATTGGAAAACAACTCATTAAATCTTGGTTAGATTTGAAGGCGTTTATGAGAAGCGAGTTTGTGCCATCCTATTATGCGCAGGAATTGCTTCACCATCTCGAGAATATCACACAAGGGAGTAATACTGTCCAAGATTACTATTTTGAACTGCAAGATGCGATGCGTCGTGCCGGTGTCACTAGTCCGTCAAGGGAGAATGCATACTTTAGGGGTGGCTTGAATTCTGAGATCGCCGCTGCACTTCAACATAAATATTTTAGTAGCATGCATGATCTTGTGAATTATGCTATTATATAGGAGAAGAGACTTATGGAGAAACGTACATCACGGTTCAATCTATGTCCATACTTCAACTCTTATGGTTCCACTAGTGTGGCACATGAGAAGATGACCGAGCATGGGACTTTCCCTTCGGTAAAGAAGACATCTTATGCTACCCCAATGATACATACAATAATTGAGATGCATCAAAACCTATGTGAGAATAAGAGCCACATAGCCAAATTGAGTGAGAGTGTTAAAAGGAGCGAGCTGTGTGATTCCACCATATGTGAGTTTGAGAGCATTCAAACTGAGAGTGTGAGAGATACACCACAAGAAAAGAGAGAAGTAGAAGATAGATAAAGTGAGGTTGATTTTGAAACTAACACATTAATATCTACTTCTAGTGTTGTTTCTCACATTGTGCAGGTTGATATTAAAGAAGAGGAGTCAAATGTTCAACAACTGGCACCATTGGAGATAAACGATGAGGAGATAATCATAGTTAAAGATGAAGTACTTGCTGATCTGTTGTTACATCATGATGATTTAATACCTACAACACCAACATCAACTGAGGAGAACAATAAAGGTAACAATATTGGTGCTAAAATTAATTATGAAACGGTGAGTACTTGTGAGAACTCATATATACGAATGAAAATTCCATGTTCTGAAATTTCTTTGCTCAATTTACATAATGTGGAATTGATTACTCATAAGGAAGTTCTTACGAGAATATCTCCTGATGATTCTTTATATTATGTCATGTTTGATGATCCTAAAGAACTATCTAGTGTGATTGAGAATGTTGCTGAAATTTCATGTTTAAAATCACTAGTTAGTACCTTTGCATATACATATAAGTTCAATTTGATTGGAAATTATGGTATAGATGATAAGTTTTATGTTCACCAAATATGCATTACATGTGATAAGTTTGCTGAATTGAAATTGCATATTTTGGATAAACAATCTTCTGTGCCGTATCATGATCACAATGAGATGAGTTCAACAATATTACTGCATCTTTCAAAAGATTTCTTAAGCCTACTTATTCATCCTTTAATGTACAATCATGTACAAATAATCAGAGTAGCGCAGTTGAAGCATGGAAGGAACTAAAAATTTGCGCCCCCATATTTGAACAACTTAATTTGGTTTGGCCTATTAATGACTTGTCCATGTGCCTAGCCAAAACGAGGACGACTTTTTCTCATGGGAGGGAGAATGATATGAAAGACAATGTTGCAATGTATACATCTTATGGTTACTGTTATATTAATTTGTTTGTGTGGACCAACAAAAATAACACGATAATTGATTCATACATATACCATGCATATGTGTTGTTCTTTTTATCTACTATGCCTTCGTATGTTCTTGATATGCTAAGCAAAAGAAGTGTTGACGACAAATATATATACCATGCATATACGTTGTATTCTTTGCTTAGTACAATTTCAGACTACCAAAAGCCGAGGACGGCTTTTCTTGAAGAAGGGGAGGATGACGCGGATACACACATGCTTAGCACTTTTCAGGCGAATACATTATTTAATTGGAAAGAAGTATTGAGCCGCATTAAATATTGTCAGGTGAATTTGTTTCTTAAGGAGTTTCTTTCAATTGATGATGAACTTGGAATACTACATCATGCTATTATTTTATGTATTCTTAGGTATGATTCATGTGAAGACTTGGGAGAGCAAAAGGGAGGAGCACAAGGACTAAAACTACAAGTTTTGGATAAGATTTTCAGGCCAAATTCGGATCTCCCATGTGCTCAATTCAATTCAAACTCGGATTCAACTCAGAATTCAATTCGGATTCGGTTCGGGACAGCCTGACAGGCAGTTACTAAAAATGTCATAACTTTCACAAACGGAGTCCGATTCAGGTGTTCTTATACTCGTTGGAAAGATAATTTCAAGGGCTACGTAATGGATCCAGCCCCACCTTCAAATTCGTCATGGAGTAAAAGTTATGACCGAAACATTGTGACGGCTTAATTTTAAGTTTTTCCTTTTGTGTGAGTTTGTTTCCAAATACATGTTGGGATAAGTTGGAGTTGGTTTAGGACCTCTTGGCCAGCCATGAGGTGGAGAGAGAACTATATATTGAGGGTTAGACCCCCATTGAAAGACGACGTTTGAGAATAATGAATCTACTAAAGTTTGTTCGAGTTTAGCATTGCTACCGAAGTTCCATGGGGAATTTGGAGTGATTTTCTTCAATCAAGATCGTTCAGCCTTTCCGTTGGGAATTGGGTGCACGATAGATCTTCGCTTGGTGGTCGGCGAAATCAACACGAGTGTGTTTTGGCGGATTAAAGAGTGTTCGTCCCTTGCATTGACATTGGAGGATCATTACGATTCATCAAGACTCCCGTGAGTATCCATCCTACGTCGAGAAGATCGGGCGACCCCGTGTCATCTTCACATGAATCATGCCTAAAAATACATAAAATAATAGCATGAGGTAGTATTCCAAATTCATCATCAATTAAAAGAAACTCCTTAAGAAACAAATTCACCTGACAATATTTAATGCGGCTCAATACTTCTTCCCAATGAAATAATGCATTTACCTGAAAAGTGCTAAGCATGTGTGTATCCGCATCATCCTCCCCTTCTTCAAGAAAAGCCGTCCTCGGCTTTTGGTAGCCTGAAATTGTACTAAGCAAAGAATACAACGTATATGCATGGTATATATATTTCTCATCAACACTTCTTTTGCTTAGCATAGCAAGAACATCAGAAGGCGTAGTTGATAAAAAGAACAACACATATGCATGATATATGTATGAATCAATTATCGTGTCATTCTCGTTGTTCCACACAAACAAATTAATATAACGGCAACCATAAGATGTATACATTGCAACATTGTCTTTCATATCATTCTCCCTCCCATGAGAAAAAGTCGTCCTCGACTTGGCTAGGCACATGGACAAGTCATTAATAGGCCAAACCAAATTAAGTTGTTCAAATATGGGGGCGCAAATTTTTAGTTCCTTCCATGCTTCAACTGCGCTACTCTGATTATTTGTACATGATTGTACATTAAAAGATGAATAAGTAGGCTTAAGAAATCTTTTGAAATATGCAGCACTATTGTTGAAACTCATCTCATTGTGATCTCGTAAGAACTTCCTTGTGAATAATCAATTCCACATTATGCAACTTGAGCAAAGAAATTTCAGAACATGGAATTTTCATTCGTACATATGAGTTCTCACAAGTACTCACCGTTATACAATTAATTTCAGCACTGATATTGTTACCTTTATTGTTCTCCTCAGGTGATGTAGGTGTTGTAGGTATTAAATCATCATGATATAACGACGGGGCAGCAAATACTTCATCTTTAACTATGATTATCTCCTCATCGTTTATCTCCAGTGGTGCCAGTTGTTGAACATTTGGCTCATCTTCCTTAATATCATCCTGCACAATGTGAGGAACAACACTAGAAGTAGATATTAATGTGTTAGTTTCAAAATCAACCTCACTTTGTCTATCGTCTACTTCTCTCTTTTCTTTTGGTGTATCTCTCACACTCTCAGTTTGGATGCTCTCAAACTCACATATGGTGGAATCACACAGCTCCCTCTTTTTAACACTCTCACTCGATTTGGCTATGTGGCTCTCATTCTTACGTGGGTTTTGATGCATCTTAATTGTTGTATGTATCATTGGGGCAGCACAAGATGTCTCCTTTACCGAAGGGAAAGTCACATGCTCAGTCATCTTCTCATGTGTCACACTAGTGGAACCATAAGAGCTGAAGTATGGACATGGATTGAACCGTGATGTACGTGTCTCCATAAGTCTCTTCTCCTCCTTAATAGCACAATTCACAAGATCATGCAAGTTACTAAAATATGTATGTTGAAGTATAGCGGCGATCTCAGAATTCAAGCCACCCTTGAAGTATGCCTTCTCCCTTGATGGACTAGTGACACCGGCACAACACATCGCATCTTGCAGTTCAAAATAGTAATCTTGGACAGTATTACTACCTTGTGTGATATTCTCTAAATGGTGAAGCAATTCCTGCGCATAATAGGATGGCACAATCTCGCTCCTCATGAACGCCTTCAAATCTGACCAAGATTTAATGATTGTTTTCCAATTAGTTGTTACCACCAACTATAAGCATAGTCTTCAAACTCCCTCGAGGCACGTTTCACCTCTTGATCTTTGGAAAGTTTCGGAAATCTAAACACTTTCTCCATTTGCCATTCCCACTCAAGATACTCCTTTGGATCATCACTGCCATAGAAAGGAACAAAGCTATCTTCTTCTTGTTGTGGACGAAGTGCTCGCACAATATCGAGGCACGTTTCACCTCTTGATTGAGCTCAATGCAGAAATCCCGCATATCCACCTAATGTTGAAATCGAGTCATCGGGGTATTAAGATTAACTTTAATCTCATCACCATAATTATCTTCTCTACCTGCCATGGTTAGATTGTACAAAGAAAACACCAAAACCACAAATATATGGGCAATATGTGGAGATCACTCAATCTCACTTTTCCTCTCCCAAGTAAAGTTCTTACCTTTCCAAAGTGAATTGAGGCCAAAAGAAACTTACACTTGGTGGTGGCTATAATAACAAGTGATGGTCAAGCGGATTTAAAAGTGATTCACAATTGCATGGCAAAGGATATTTTGTGGAGCTTGGTTAGGAAGTATTTATCCTACACGATCTGATTTCTCGATGTTGTAAAATTAAGTGATAATCCAAGTTAGAATACTTTGCTTAGGTGCTGATCCAAAAGATTTAAGTGAAGTATATGAACGCACACACAAAGATCAATGTGACTCGATGCAAACAAAGAAATGAGCTAACTAGAGGCAATCTGAAATTAAAGATTAGATAGCTCGTTTTGCACCAAGTACTAGGAGAGACACTAGCCAATTGCAGTGATATGAATGTAAGGGTATAAGATTGCTCAAAGGAATTAAATACACAAGCTGAAATTATATATTAGAATTGGCTAACCCAATTTGGCCAATCCTCACTTTCCCTTTTTTTTGTCGGCTGCCTTCTTTCTTTCTTTATTTCCTTCTTTCTTTTTTTTTAACTTGTAGTTGGTACTAAGGTTTAGCTTTCCCTTCCACAAAAGAATAAAATTTCAGCAGGTGTAAGTTAATATCAAGAACAGCCCTTAATGCAATTATCAAAGACTATCCTCAAAGATGAACGGAAAAATTAAGGAAATCTGTAACAGAGACAGCCATATTTTTTTCGCGCGGCACTGTAGCAGCACTGTTCACGGTACTGTACAGTTCACGCACTGTAGCGATTGGATTTTTTTTTAATTTTGGATTAGACACAAAGATTAAGCTACGCAAATAAACACGAACGATCAGCACGTAAACAAAATTTCTAATGGATCAAGACATAATAAAACTCACGACTATTTGAACATCAAGCAGGCCAACAGTCTGCAAGTTTGGTAATTTTTCTCTGCACATAATCTCAAATCTCAATCAAGAACTGACTTCACAATTTTATGCCATGAGGTGAGTGTCCGTATCTAAGCTTCAAGGATGGGCCTATTCTGCCTTCTCAACATGCATATAATCAAGAGAAGAAAAGTTCCGCCATCCTTAGATGTTACTATTGTAATGTGAGATCCTTAACTGCCTGTTAGACTTGTTCTTTTGGGCTTTTGGCCTTGGGCCTATATGTGCTTAGTATAGGCAAGGATCTCTTAGGTTGACCTATGATTCCATTAACCTAACCCTAGACATCCTTGCCTATATATATACTTGTGCCTTGCTCTGTATACATATAACAATAATACTCAGATCTCCTACACTGCCTGTCACGTTAATCTTCGGAGATCATTTGGCCTGCCTGAGCTCCGAAGCTTGCGACGCGCTTTCACCAAGTTGGCAGGGCAGCACAGCTTCAGTGGACCAAACCCCACCAACAGATGCTGATAGCGCAAAGAGGATGTTTGCGGACTATTTAAACAGGGAAATTGGTTCCTGATATAGTTTTGTCATCTCTCATGGATTAACCCTGGGTATGATGCACTTCCCCTATGGGCAGTATTTAAGCAAGAGGCACTGAAAGCCTTACAGAGCGTGTTCATGGCGCGCTCTTTGTCGTGCTTTTAGTTTTTGGTGTGGTTGAAGAGACTGTTTGCCTTACCTGATCTTCGGCATAACTATTCAGAAGTGCCAGCACGCTGTGCAACTACAACTCTTGTACTGCCGAATTGTTTTCATCACTGTTGCAACATACAAACTACGTACAAACAATAACAACAACAAAACATTTTATCTCTGACAAACTGAGATAGGCAACATGCAAACTACATAATTTCGAAAAAAAATGCAAAATTATGTTAAACTGTTGCAACTTACAGCTACATAATTTGGAAATTTTTAGTTGAAATTGGCTCCAAGGCTATGTTCATTATTCTGCTTGTTTATATTTCCTTTATTTATATCTTGTGTCTTTCGTGAGGAAGTGACCGCTGGCCCTGTTAGTTTGTCATTTCCTGTGGAAAACCCGAGGTTGCATGATCTGACGTGAAGAAATTCTGTAAATTACCCACAATACTGCAATTGATTTGACCGTCTTGACCATACATTTTGCCAGCCTGACAAGTTTACGAAGCTATCAGCTCGAAGTTCGACTTGCAAACCGCTCACGACACTGCAAATCACCAACTCAAATCTGTCTCCTACCAGGGCATCCGGATTCCTTACCACTTTGGTATACAACTTGGTGAGTGGCGACAGACACGCCATTAGAAAAGGATGGCAAGTTATGGCAAGAAAAGATGATTGAAGTAAATACTAAAGGTAAGGGCGGGCCTTCTCCAGGCAGTTCATAACCACATATCAATAGTCATGTACCAAGCAAGCTGTCGTCAAAAGTCATTGTAATACCTCAGTATTGGTACAAAAAAATCCTTCCATCATGCCGAGGAGAGATTATTGAAACTAAAAACCGGTGAGATACACTGCTGGAGTGTTAGACGCCAAAAGGAAAGCAGTCTAAACCTTGGCATGTAGTCAATGTCAATTTGAACCTCTAAAACCAGGAAACAGGGTCGCGGCACATCTGTTGCAATTGATCTCAAAATTGGAGGTACTTCATGAAAGGGCTTTCTAGACTTCAGCAGTCACTTCCTTCGGTGGCTTCTTTGCATGAAGATCTGCCACTAAGCCCTTCTTGGAGTAGTAGTCAATCACCTGATGGAAGCAAATCAATACTTAAGTAAAATATTGAATCAAGAAAAGCATCGGCATAATGAATTTAGAGAATAAACAAGATTCTGTTAGGAATATAGTGCATATATTCATGAGGCCCAAAGGGCAATATATATAGAGAGTACAGGGATGATATACAGAGGAATATGCTATGTACAGATATAGAAAGTGAGACATATAAGGAAACAGATAATCTATTTCCTATTCTATTCTTAACACTCCCTCTCAAACTCATAGTGGATCACACACACTGAGTTTGCAGAGAAAATACAAATGTTGTGCCTTAGTCTGTGGCTTCGTGAAGAAGTCAGCAATCTGTAACTCTGAGGACACAAACTGAAGTGCAAGTACACCCTCCTGCACCTGGGAGCGAGTGTATGAAGCATCCACACCAATGTGCTTGGTGAGCTCATGCTTCACTGGATCACGGGCAATGCTGATAGCTCCTGTACTATCAGTCAAAACAGTTGTAGGTCCCCTCATAAGTACACCAAAATCTACAAGTAGTCATCTCAACCAAGTAATCTCTTTTGTCACAGCTGCCATAGTTCTCAACTCAGCCTCTGCACTCGAACGGGAAATTGCAGTCTGCTTCTTTGTCTTCCAGGCAATCAGGGAGAAGCCAAGAAAAACACAGTAAGCAGAAAGACAACGACGATCAGAAAGATCACTAGCCCAGGTCGCATTAGAGTACGCCTGAAGCTGGATGGAGGTGGAGCTAGGGAAAAACAAGCGATGAGAGATGGTCCCACGCAAGTAGCGAAGAACACGAAGAAGAGACTGTAGTGAATATGAGTAGGACAAGCCATGAACTGACTCAAGATATGAACAGCATGAGCAATATCAGGACGGGTGCTCACAAGATATACCAGACTCCCAACAAGATGCCGATACCGAGTAGGATCCTCAAGGAGATCACCATCAGTAGCTCGAAGCTGAAGAGAGAGCTCCATAGGAGTCTCAAGGCGGCGAGTATCGGTCGAGACTGCACCGATCAAGAAGATCCTGGACATACTTCTGCTGGAAGAGGTAGTAACCCTCAGGCGTGAAAGAAACCTCATTCCCAAGAAAATATGTCAGCAACCAAGATCAGGCATCAAAAAATGCTCACTGAGATGCTTCTTCACATATGCGATGAATGAGGGATCGTCACCAGTAATGAGCATATCATCCACATATAGAAGAAGCAGTGTCCTACCTCGAGGTGAGACATGGATAAATAGAGTAGGATCATGGGCACTGACAGTGAAACCAACATCGCTGATCACTAAGGTAAAATGCGCAAACCAGGCACGAGGGGCCTGTTTGAGGCCATAAAGAGCACGACGAAGACGACAGACATGACCATCTGGAACAGAATACCCAGGTGGTGGCTGCATGTAAACCTCCTCATGCAAGACGTCATTAAGGAAGGCATTCTTAACATCCAGCTGAGAGATAGACCACCGGCGAACAGAAGCAACCGCAATAAGTGTGCGAACAGTGGTCATATGAGCAACAGCAACAAACGTCTCGTCGTAATCACGACCATACTACTGCAGAAAACCACGAGCCACAAGACGAGCCTTGTAACGCTCAATAGTACCATCAGACCTGGTTTTAATCTTGTACACCCAATTGCACGTGATAGGACGAGCATGCACATGTGTCGGTACAATATCCCAAGTCTCCGTACGACGAAGTGAATCAAGCTCCTCTGCCATAGCGAGTTGCCACTCAGAATGAGAAGCAGCCTTACGATAAGAACTAGGCTCAATGACAGAGAGAGCATGAGCTGTCGAAGCAAAGACAAGACGATCAGGAGGCCGAATGGTTGTTCGGTCATGAAGGGCGTAACGAGGAGCATCATCAGATGAATCAGACGTCGGTGTCGGCAAGAGACCAGGAGAGGGATCTGGTGAAGTACGAGGACGTCTGGAGTAGTGCACCCTAGAGAAACGAGACGGTGGCGCTGTAGGAGCAAGAGGTGGTGCTGTAGGAGGCAACACAGGAGGTGAAGATATAGAAGGCTGGGAAATGGGGGAAATGGGTGAGGAGTCAGGAAGAGACAACCAGGAGATCGTCTTGATGGTGGAAGCAGTGGAAGGAGCCGAATCTCGATAGAAGAAAGGTCAAGATTCGTCAAAGACAACATCTCGTGAGATCTTGATCCGTCGAGTAGAAGGATCATAACAGCGATAACCCTTATGCTCAGAACTGTACCCAAGAAACACACACTCAATTGACTGGGCTGTCAGTTTAGTACGCTCACGAGGCGGCAATAGGACAAAACAGGTGCAGCGAAAAACACAAAGATGACTGTACTGGGGGACTCTAGAGTAGAGACGCTCTACAGGACTGACATCCGTAAGAGCGGTGGAGGGCTGCATATTAATGAGATATGCAGCCGTAGAAACAGCCTCAGCCCAGAACTGTAGTGGAACGTGAGAAGCAAGAAGTGTGCGAGCAGTCTCAATCAGTTGACGATGCTTGCGTTCAGCAACCCCATTCTGAGCATGGGCACCACGACAAGAAGACTGATAAAGAGTTCCCTGTTCGGAAAGAAATTGTCTGAACGCATTAGAACAATACTCGCCAGCAGAATCACAGCGAAAAGTGTGAATAGAGGACTCAAACTGAGTACGAACCATCATGGCAAAGCTACGATAGATCGCACTAAACTGACCATGGTTGGACATAGGAAAAGCCCAAGTAAAACGGGAATAATCATCAATGAAAATAATATAGAATTTATGCCCGCCTTTGGAGATAATCGGCACAGGTCCCCATACATCTAAATGAACTAAATCAAAAGGATAAGAAGACAATGACTCACTAGAATGATAAGGGAGATGTAGCTGCTTGCCTAGCTTACAACCTCGACAAAACATGGACGTGTCAACAGTAACACGTCAAGGACACCCTGACGAACTAATGACGAAAGATGGGACCCACATAGGTGACCTAAACGGTGATGCCACTGCGCAAAAACTCCAGGAGTGGTGGCAACAGTGGCGGTAGAGGTAGACGGAGCAGCTAAGGTAGAAGTAGCTGAAGGCATGGTAGGAGCAACTGAAGTGGACGGAAGATGAAGCCGGTCGAGAATGTAGAGACCCTGACGATCCCTACGGCGCCGGCCAGTCCCAAGTATCGTCCCTGTCTGTCGATCCTGAACGAAACAGGTGTGAGAGTCAAAACCAACCCTACAACCAAGGTCAGTGAGCTGTCCCACTGAAAGGAGCTGCATGGTTAGTTGGAGAACATGAGAAACAGCTGGAACAGAAAAATTTATGGTCAAAAGAGTGCCCTGACAGCTAACAGACAAGGAAGTACCATCCGCAGTCTGTACAGAGATAGAAAGGGCAGGAAGTCCTACTAAACTGAGAGATGTGGAATCTGGTGTCATGTGAAAAGAGGCACCAGAATCTAGAACCCAAGAGGTACCTGGAAAAGACGTCTGAGCTAGACGGCGTAACTCACCGAGTGTGAGAGAGGCGCTAAAGTAGAGGCGGCGAGCTGTTGAAGCAGTCACATCGCTGAGATCCTGATGAGCCGGTCCGTCCTCCTGTGAAGGGCCTCCCTATTGGGTCGTCCGCCCCAATGTGCCTTATTCCGCTTTTTTCGCACCGCACAACTCTGGTAGTCATGCCCGAAGTTCTTGCAGTAGTTGCATTGAAATCCAGTTGGTGCAAAAAGGGAGCGAAACAGCACAGGAAGGAACCGTAGTCGCGAGCAGAACCGCTGTGTAGTCGAAGGAGCAGCAAGCACAGTTGGAACAGACTGTGCTGCTAACCCAAGACGAAGCTCATCAGCCCGAAGTGTCGAAAGAGCCTCGGTGACAGTCAGTCGTGGCGAGCGACTCAGCAGTTGAGGTTTGACAGGCTCAAACTCTGGGCGAAGACGGTAGACGAAATCATAAAGACGAAGACGATCATGATCCGCCTTCTGAACTCTGTGGCAATCCTGGCACAGTGGAGAAGCCAGCTCATCTAGCTGTCGCAAGAGACTAGCCAGAGCTCAGAAAAAGTCGTCGACGGAAGAATCTCCCTGGCGAAGCATCTCCAACTCACGCTGAAGCGAAAAGAACTGAGCATCACTGCTCTGCTAGTATCGCTCAAGCAAGTAGTCCTAGATCGGTCGGATAGACCGCAGACCAACGATATCTGGCTGAATGGAGTCGTCGACGCTGACCACAAGGATGGCACGAACACGGGCTTCATCAGCACACTAGCGCTCGAAAGCGTCAATGGCATATTGAAAAGCCTCATCGCAAAGATCGGCGAGCAGCAGCAGACCTCGCCTTCTTTTTAACCGCCTCATC